>OZ024719.1:53909552-54509552 GCA_964016875.1 Fallopia convolvulus | reverse complement strand
CCTCCCATACTTTGGAAGATGAAAATGCAACAAAAAATTTCTCGTTAGTCTACTTTAGCTGAAGATGGGTCGATGGCCTCCTGTTTTTCTAAGCTTTATTGGCTCAAGTCTCTACTATGCTTTGTTGGCGTCCACCATTTAGCTCTCATATGTCTTCATTGTGATGGCTAATCTACCATCCACGTTGTTGCTAATCCTATTATATGAAAGTACCAAACATATTGAAGTAGATTGTTATTTTATGTAGGTTCAGTTGCAAAGTGGGAATGTTATAACCTAATATAGTAACACTTTCGATATAATAGGTTGTTGATTTGTTTACCAAACCTCTAGGTCGATAATAGATTTGATTTCTACATGCTCAACTTATTTTTGTTGAGAAATACATGCTCTAATTTGATCCGGTCGGTAAATCCATACTTGTATGAGCTAATGTTGAAATTTTTGGTAATATTGATACTGAAGTTAGTTGATGCTAATATTACGTGCTTAAAAGGGATACATATTTTTCAAATAAGATTTAAAGTATTCAGTCGAGGCTTGTTGATGGGATTTTATTTTATGCGTGAAAAAGTGAGAAAAAGTGAAATATAAGCCACTATATGCTCGATAAAGATGGGAGTGTTGATTATTTTCGAGATAAATGTAAGCATCTATAATATCGATAAGCTTTGATAAGTATCATATGCCAAACAGAGATAACAATGCTTATTTTTTCCGCAAGCTACTATATGTTGCGTAAGTACCCAAATAAATACTAGAACGGTACCTAGAGGGTGAATTTATTATTTTGTACTTGTTTTGTAAAGTCTATATGTCTTTTTAACAAATTGGTACTTATATGTGATGAAACCCGAAATAATACGCGCTAAAAATGGGATTATATTAAATAATAACACTCGGGATTTCGTACAACCAAAACGGTTTTCGTACGTAGATTATTCCTCCTTCCCACTCTTCAGCTGATTCTTTTGTAATCCTCATTACAAATAAAGCCTTTTGGACTTTATACCGTAAAGAGCGTGATCTCACTCGGAGATCAAGCACATCGAATCTAGGTACAAGAAAAGATTCCTAACCCAAAAAGGTTTTTCGATCCCTTATTTCGTACCAGCACTTTCCTATATATAGGTTCTTAAGTTGTGTGCTCTCCTTCATAAGCTCGATGTGGGACAATTTGAAGTATTAACCATGATGCAGCTTATTCATGAATTTACATGGAAATGGCAAACATTCACGTGTGAATGCATGGAATTTGTGTTTGGGGTTGCCGGTTCAAGCATTGGGCCAATCATGTTGATGGGCTAAGCCCATTTTGCTCATATGGACTCGATTTTTAAGAGGAATATAGTAGGTTACGCTTGTTTACATGAGAATTACATGTTTAATTACGATTTTTGGCCCGTAATTACTTAGCGGTTATTTTGCGCACCATCAATATGAGTTGATGTTAAAGTTTATGCTAGTTGAAGTTGATATTACATGCTGAAATTTGTAATTGAAATAGGATAGTTATTTTTATAGATAAGTTAGTAGAGTGTTTGGTGGAGAATTGTTGATGAGAGTTTATTTTAGGTATGAAATTATAAAAAAGAGGCATGTTTTAAAATAAAAATACCCCTATTGTATTGTGCATTCACTTTCTTTTTACTTGTTGAAAATTTAATTTGCGTCATTCTCGATCTACATTATAAAAAAACAAATCCATGATATCATCTCCATCCACCAACATAGCACGTTACATCAATCAATCTACAACAAATAAGGATTCTTCCATTTTCAAAAATCAATTTCAAATCACACTACCTAGCTCCACTCAATTCAACTTGAAAAATTGATTTTAAAACCCTACGGTTATTCGACAATGCTCTCATTTCCTCTCTCAAAGACATATTGGACCTTGTTAATAAGGCCATCATTGGTGCATCCTCTAGAAATGACAAGCAGGCAAACACTCTGTCATATGCATACGTCCGAAACCCAAAGGCCATAAAGAGGACTCCATCGATCGGAAGTGAAGGAGCTGCCAAATTCCTACTAGTTCATGGTTAATATGTCGGGGGCGCCGATGGAGGTGAATGTGAAACTAGAGGACAACGACAACATTCTGGTAAGATAATGCAGACGAGCAAGCAAAGGGTCGTAAATGTGAGGGTTTAAGTACATTGTAGAAGCGTGTTTATTATACATAGATGAGTGTACAATTTATAGTCAAACCTGGGAGCCTATACAAGAAGAGATTAACGTAGAAAAGAAACTATAGATATACAATATAATACACAAAGGAAAGAGAGAAGATTATGCTAGAAAATCACTCTTATCCTAATATACAAGATTGTAATAGAATCAAGTTCTTTGGCCGATTGAGCAAGTAGAGATCAAGTAATCTTTGTTATTATTTACACAATGATACAATTAACAAAGTATATGTCAATTGAAGTATTTTCGTAGGTCTTTGGCTAACTAATTATAATCATCTTGCTTGATAATTTAATGAAGAGAGGAAAAAATAAAAAAAATAATACCGTTGCAAGATCAATGATCTACAATAATTATAATCCGGTCCAAATCGGTCTAAACTTGGGACCGGAACGTAATGGTCCGGTTCAGTCCACGGTCCAAATTTTTTAAAAAAATATGGTCCACCGGTCTGGACCAGACCGTATGTACTCGGTCCGGACCGGTTGCACAGCCCTAGGCGGGCTTGTTACGACAAGACTGAGGATAAGGCGGATAGTACTTGGATCCTTTGGCTACAAGGCAGGCTTAGGGTTTGTATTTGGTGCGGAAACCCATTTGCAACCGACCACGTTCGGAGCATGAGAAGAGGTAACAAGGGTCTAAGTATGGTTTTTGATAAGAGCAAGGTATTAGTCCTCCATTGCCTTGCACCAAATGAGATTTTTGAGTGCTTGAGATGAGGTTTTGGGTTCGGTGGGATTTAGGGCAACAGAGAGATTCATAGTGGGAGGAGGAGGCGGTGGGGGAGGAGATGGCCTGGTAGTGGATGAGGGTATAGGCAGTGGAGAAGTGGTGATGGGCATGGTGGGAGATGTTGGAGATGGCTGGTTTGTAATTATAGTGGGAGGAGATGGTGATGAAATAGGTATAGGATTGGAGGGATCGTTGGGTAAAAAGAAAGGTGGGTCATTGGGCACCAATCATCAACTGAGGTGGGTGGGGAGGATATGGGAATGGTCGACCGAGATTGAAAAGGATAGACATATTCAAACAACCGAACATGATGAGAGGAGAAAACCCGATTAGTATCCAAGTCTAAGCAATAGTAAGCATGTTGAGTTGGTGAATATCCAACAAAGACACATGGTCGAGATTTTGGATCAAGTTTATGAGAGATATAAGAACATAGCCACATATAACAAAGGCAACCGAAACTACGGAGTTGAGTATAGTTGGGTTGTTGATGGAAAAGAACTTCATATGGGGATTTGTTAGCTAGTGTGGAAGTCGGGAGACGATTAATGAGAAAGGAGGTTGTAGTCAGGGCATGAGTCCAATATTGGAGATGGAGGTGGGCATGAGAGAGGAAAGCAAGGCCGATTTCCATGATGTGATGATGCCGACGCTTGGCGTAACCATTGTGCTCCGGAGTATGGGGTGGTGATGTGAAATGGCTTATGCCATGGGTGGAAAGATAGGATGTGAGAGCCAGGTATTCACCGCCATTGTCGGAGTATAAGGTTTTGATGGACTTGGAGAAGAATTTTTCCATTAGAGCTCTAAAGTGAATGCACGTGGCAAGGGTGTCAGATTTCTTTTGAAGGGGATAGAGCCATACATATTTAGAGAAGTGATCTACAAACACAATGTAATATTTGAAGTTATCATGTGAATATACCGGGGAGGTCCAAACATCACTAAAGATGATTTGTAATGGCGTAGCATTGTGAAGAGAAGAAGAACTAAAAGGTAACTTGTGACTTTTATTGACTTGGCATGGATTACATGGATTTTCATTAGAAATAGAAAACCCTAATTTAGAAGATAATATTTGCATAATTTTGAAAGACGGATGACCTAAGAGATGATGCCAAGGTGGTTGTCAAGGAGTAGTCACAAGAAGAGTAGGAGCGGTGAGGTTTGATGAAGGCCAATGGCAGAGACCATTTCTAGCCAAAAATCGAAGTAGTGGTGTTCTGGTTTGAAGATCCTTGATAGAAATAGAAGTGGATGAAATTTCAATCAAGGTATAATTTTCATGACAAAATTGATTGGCGGAATAAGATTTTGGTGAAGAGAGAGCATGGAAAACATGAGATAAAGAAAAAGAACGAGAGGGAGTAGATAGAGATGCCACACCAGTGTTGGTTATAGTAATGCTGGAAACATTTCCAACAACAATATCATTGGTACCGTCATATGGTTAGTGAGTAGAAATGTTGGAGAGATCATTAGTGATGTGGTTGGAGCAGCCTGAGTCAAGAAGCCAATTGGACTGTGGGTTAGAAAAGATATTAACATTGTGGGCTTGAGATGGAGTAGATGAGCGTGGAGGGAAAGGAGGAGTAATACCGGGATATTGTTTTTGGAAGTTGGAGCAACGGAAGAGCAAGTGTCCTTGCTTACCACACCATTGATAATGGCCTAGGTAGGGCTTGGAAGGAGGACCAGTTGAGTTGGTCAGAGGATTTGTGGGGTTAGAGGGTTGGTGGGAAGACCTGTTTGGGAAGTTTTTGTTATAAGCTGCATTAGCAACCAAGGGAAGGCAGGTGGAGGACTTTTGTGTTTGAGGCTTAGCTCTTTGTTAACGAGTTTCTCAAGGAGCTCATTAAAGGTAATTGGGGTATCACGAGCAAGGACCGCATCGTTTACGGGCTGGTAGTTCGAATCGAGTCCGACGAGGATCTGATTAGTGACATCTTCTTGGTCCAAGGGTATTCCAAGGAGAGAGAGAGTTCTTCAACAATGTGTTTGATGGATTGCAAGTATTCAGTGATTGGCATTCTACCCTTGTTGGTGTGTTTGAGTTGATCCTTCAATTGCTTGATGTGGTCATGAGACGGGTGAGCAAAAGTGTGAGCAAGGAGATCCCAAGCTTCTTTGGTTGTGGATGTGCTTGCAAGAAGAACCGAGATAGGAGCGGTTACAATGTCGATAAGAGTGACAAAGACGAGCTTGTCTTGGCGGGTCCAAAAAAAGGAAGAGTGGATTGGTCTTCTCCATATTATCTTTGGTGAGAGTGGCGGATGGAGGAGGATGGGAGCCATCGACAAACTTAAAAGAGGCCATAGCCAACAAGAACTGCTTCAACTTGGAGTTTCCAAGCCAAATAGTTAGTGGGTGTGAGTTTGGAGATGTGAGGGAACATAACAATGATCAAAGGTTTGGTAGGCTAGCTCATGTTCATTTGGAATGGAACAACAGGAGAAATTTGTCGACATTGATGTAGAAGAGATGTGTTTGAAAAAAAATATGGATCTCAAACTGCTCTTGATACCATGTGAGGGTTTTAGTATGTTGTGTTAGAAAGGAAACTATAGATATACAATATAATAGACAAAGGAAAGAGAGAATATTATGCTAGCAAATCACTCCTATCCTAATATACAAGATTGTAACAGAATTAATTAAGTAACATTTAGATTATATCGTAACAAAAAATGGCGGATTATCACAAGAGAGTGTGGATTATAGGTGACTAAGGTGAGAGGAGAGTGATGGTGGAAAGTGCATTTGGAGGGGAAAAATATGAATGGAATGTGAGATAAGTTGTGTAAGCTAGCGTAAGTACCCCATAGGTAGATAATTTTTGGTGGAAAATTTAATTTCCGTAACTTTCGATAAGCTACCCTTGCCGAACAAGTAGAGAAGTGTTTATCTTTTCCATAAGTTTCCATAAGATTGATTTAAGTGCTTTTGAACGTTGTATATTTTCTCTAAGTAATCTTGTACTTTTAAAAGAACAATCATGTTCTGGAACAAAGAAAACAACTATAAACCACTTATAAGTTGGAACTCCATCTATCGCCCCCAGCTCGCGGCGGGGTAAGAATCACTAAAGCGGAAGAAATGAACAAAACACTTCAAATGAAACTGCTATGGAAAATTCTAGCAGAACCTCATAACTTGTGGGTTAAAATAGTTTCTATAAAAATACCTCAAAACGGAAAACATCCTAAACTACAAGAAAAAAACACAATACGTCTTGGCAATGGTCCAAACTCTTAAGCCTTTAAGACCTGTTCATTAAGGGGCTCATGTGGAAAGTGGGAGATGGAAAAATGATTCGCATCTGGAAAGACAACTGGACCAGAAATGGTCCTCTTCAACCAAAGACTAAAGTCGAAACTATTATCAATTGGAACGAGCCTGTAGAAAACTACCTACGCAAAGACAATTCCTGGAACATAGAGAAACTGGAAAAAGTTGTCAAGGATGTAACACCCCCTCCTTTTTGTACTTGAGGTGTTACCACCAGTAACCCTAATTAGTCCTAATTCAAGGTTACCCAAGGCTTTAAAACTTATAATCACAACAAGTATTACAACACTTTATTACAAACCATAGTATGACTGCCTTCCATACACAAAAGCATAACCACAACTTGGACAAAAGTAAAATATTTACAACAGATTTGTTCTTCTTCAAGCGACCACTTTCAAAATCTTTTTACTTCCTAAACTCCTTGGCTAGCCTTCTCTTCGCGGATTAACTTCTTTAGAAGCTGATGCGTCGTATACAAACGGTGGGCACCAGCCGGACATGCAATTGAATAAGGTGGTCGGATTAGTCTAATGAAAGACTAAGCAAAGTGGAGAAAATGACTTGTTCCAATGATAGTGACTAAACATATTGGCATCGAAATCCGAATGACAACCGGTCGATGATCCAACAGTTAGCAGTCCCATAGAGGATAAGAAATGAGGCATGCATAATCAAAAGATAGGACACCAAAACTTGGGGTTCCATTAAGAAACATGAACAATTGTTGGGAAACTTATATTAATCACACAACATTTTGAAAAGCCTCCATCGACTAATCAGATTGACTTAATCAACGTTTGATTAAGAATCATTAATAACCGGGAGTAATAATGGTTATCGAATAGACTAACCATCCAGGTGCATTAATGTGCCTAACGCACTTATCTTGTAATATCCGCGATATTCCAAACTTTTATAATATAAAGTTTATTATCAATTATTTTCTCTAAATCAAGAAGGAGGATTTTAATCGAATTAAATTCTACTATACTCTTTGAAAAAGGTTATCAATAAAAGATTATAGTTGAAAACTTAAATAAAATAACTCGAGGGATATAATTTAATAAAGTGAGGAATTTGTTGAAGAGAACATCAATTAAAAATAATGATTTAGAAGTGAATTTTATTCATAAAATAAAATACATAAAGGCCTAAAAATCAAATTACAAAACCTTGTAAAAAGAATCCAAGAGCCGGGATTTGAACCCGAGATCTCTTGCATCCTACCCTCACACGCCCCACACTCCCATCCACTAGACCAATTGTAATTTCTTACCCCTTCTCCCAACCTTTTTAATTAATAGCAATTAATCCCTTCTTCCCCCAAAATTGAACATCAGACAATAGTCTGATGGAAGTGACGTGATAGAAATTTTGGCCATTGCATGCTACCCTCACCTCCCTTTGCTTGTTGAACCTCCATTGTTGCATCACTCCTCCATCATCCTCAAGGAAGCACAACTTGGACCAATCCAAGAGCATCCTCCCTCTCCTCATTGGGCAACCACCATTGCCATGGATTGAAGACTTCACAAATTTGTCTATAAATAGGTTCCTATTCATCCTTTTCAAACACACATTCAACTCTCTTCTCCATCTTCTAGCAAGAACACTCTAAGACATCAAAAAATCAGCCCCATTGCGAGCCAAATACCTCCATTAAAACACATCCAAACCTTCTCTTCTTTCTCTTGGAGCCCTCGCCGGACCGCCCTTGGAGCCCGACCGGACCACCAGCCCGACGCCGAGCCCGCCTGTGACCGCCGGAGCCACCGCCGCCTGGTTGTGCCGCCGAGTCCGCCGCCCCTCTCCCCTGTTTTCCTTCTCCAATGTTCTGTAAAACACAGAATACCAAAAGTATAAAATTCTATCCTAAATCCTATTTATCTAATTTATGCATTTACAAATTTATAAAGTTTTTATGGATTATTAGAAATTTATTTAGGGAAATAAGAAATAAAAATATTGTTGGAAGATCTTGTTAGTTATAAGACTAGCAACCAATTAAAGTTACCTTAGTAACTTAAGCTAAAGTAGAGAAATTAAATAAATTGAATTAATTTATTTGTAGCATGCTCTTTCTTAAAATAAATAAACCTTATGAAATAATTAGAACATAGAGATATATTGCATTAATATATGGATAGTATGTTATTATGAAATAGATAGATCTTTATAAAATAAATATTAAAGTCCCTAATGAATAAAAGTTGTTGCATGTCCAACTATATTATAAATAGGTTGTATAAAATAATCATAACTTACAAAATCATAATGTATATTATCATCTTGATCATATAAGAACTTTAGAAGTTGATGCATGTATTAAACTATAGAATATATCATGTTTATAAATTAAGTCATAATAAATATATTTAGAAAATAGATCCATTACTAAATAAAAATATGAAATTAGCATATTTTTAAGTGTAGAAACTACTACAAATTTAGGACTTCTAGGAATATGCACATATATAAATTTTAATATAATATATGTTAGTGACTTAGGTCCTAGTATAAGGTTTAGTCACAAGACCAAAGGATGAATTAAATATGTGGTAGAAGGTTACAAATATCCTAAGATAATTATAGATTAAGTGAATTATTTAAAAAGGAAACCTTTTATATAAGGTAAATATTAGTTTATAAATCAAAAATATTAAAATAATAGTTATGATCATAAGGTGAGAGTCCAATAAGGGAGGAATATATTTTATACAAGACATGAGAATATTTTTATAGACTTTATAAAATAAAAAGGATTCTAGAAATATTATAAATAAAGATAGTGTATCATATAGTAATAATAGTAAGTTACCTAATCAAGCAACTTAAGAAATCCTATTTTAGGAAACTTCTAAGTAAGGAACAATGAATATGATATTTTTAGATAATAAGAATATTGAAAGTAAATACAATTTTTTTTTTAAGGAATTAAATTGATAATTATTTTAATAAAGATATTTTCGGAATAATAAGGATATTACCAAAACTAAAATAATAATAACGGAATATTATTATTTTAGGAAAATCATTTCTAAATTATTATTATAATAATTTAGAAACGTAAACTCTCTTATAAATAGTATAAGAGGTATTTTGAACTCTAAGAAAAAAATCGTGTTTTGAGCTTTTTCGTAAATTCTATATCGTTAGGTCGGAATCCTCGCTCATAGTAGGGACTCGCCTAATTTTCGTCAAAAGCTCGTTGCTAAACTCGATTACGCTAAGGCAAGTGGAATTTCCCCTTGTGCCCTTTTAATCCGTCTTTATACTATTTCTCGATGTTGGGAACGACTTGTATGCTTAAATAAAAGAGAAAATTGCTTTAAACCACCCGTTAAATAGGCCAATTTACACTTAACCACCCGTTATACACGAATTTGTTTTAAACCACCCAAAACTTCGATTCCGTTAGCAAACAGCCACCCAGGGCCTTCTTCCGTCAAAAAATACCATTATATGGTGTACAATTACTAGTATGCCCTTACTACTTTGCCCTCAAAAAATCGAGATAAAAAACCCAAATTTTTCCCCAAATCGATTCGTTCGATTCTAGGGTTCATGTTTGGGGGAAATCGCCAATTCGATTTGGTGGTGGGGATTTAGGGGCTCTTCCATTGGGGGATTCAAACGTGAGCAAAACGGGGCTATTATATTGATGTGGCGACCCCATTAGGCGATTTCAAAGGCGATTTCAGAGACGAATCGAGAATCTGTTCAGAAGTGAGCGATTTTAGAGACGATTGAAGCTCCATTGCAAGGTGAGCAATTGGTGTTGGCGACGCAAGGTGGACTGAAGCTCCATTGCAAGGTATAGTGGCTTTGTGCTTTAAGCTTTAAGCTTTCGATGTTAAGAATGAAAGATTCCTGACACTGTGCTGGTACATATCTGTCTTCTTGAAAGGACTACTCTGGCATAATTTTACTGCATAAGATGCTTTGCTAGTTTGCATATTTGAATATAATAGGTTAGTATGCATATTTGAATATTGTTGTGGTGGGGCCAATTTAATTCGTGACAGATGCCTTTTGTTTAATGTAGATGGAAATATCTATAAGATATCTGTATGGGGGGTTATTTTACAAGATTCCAAATGGAGATCATGTGGCCTATAAGAAAAAACAGTGTTCTGTAAAAGAGGTGTTGATCCAGACTTAGTGTCCTTGATGGAGTTAAAGGTTATGCTATTGGAGGGTGTTAGTATAGGCAACATAACAGAGATGTGGTGGCTTAAGCCTGGGATGATCTTGCATGATGGCCTTAGGCAAATAATTGCTGACAAGGACATTAGGGAGATGTGTGAGAATATTGGTATGGATAGGATGTTGCATATTTATGTGGTCCAAGAAAATGAGGTGAGCCCAAGTGCAATTTGGGCTTCATTACATAGAAGTCCATCTGTGACTAAAAGCCCATCCAATGCTGGAAGAGTTTTCCTAAGTCAAACTGGTGAGACTACAGACCAACTCAGCCAACAGTCCACAACATTAAATGATGTAGCTCCCTCAACTAAGGCCATAGAAAACCCTAGAAACTCCACAAACGAATTGTCCATAGAAGATGAAAGTGAGCCATCTGAAGATGAGGTATTAATATCAGAATCCTCATCATCTGAAGATGAGTTTGCTCAGCATGAGAATGTATTTGGTGAGGAAGAAGAAGATGATGTGTTATTTGAGCAGAATGTAGATCCTGATGTTGCTGAGGTAGTCAGTGAAGATGGTGAGCCAGATGTGTTTCAAACAATTCCTGGAGATGAGGGTTATCTAAGCTATAGTGGGTCTGATGGTCATGGTCATGCAAGGTACCCAGAATTCAATCCATTGGTTGATTTTGGATCTCCAATATGTTTCAAGAAAGGTATGAGATTCTGCTCTAATGAGGTTTTCAGAAAGGCACTTAGACAGTTTGCATTGGAGAATGGATTTGACTATTATTATCTACACAATGATAACTCTAAAGTCTCTGCTTATTGTAGAAATAAATGTGGTTGTCCAATGATTAGAGGTAGGAAGAAGTGTCATTGTGGAAAATCTAGTTGTGAGTTCAGGGCTGTGGCTAGGAGAATGGGTACTGATGGCAGTTTTCAGTTGAAGCAATTTAATGGAAAACACACATGTGGTTGGCAAGATGTGAACACCAAAGCCACTTCTCTTTGGTTAGCTGAAAAGTATCTGGAGCATTATAAGGAGGATGCACAGTGGAGGATCAAGAGCTTCATTCTAACAGTGAAGAGGGAGCATGGTATAGTTATACCATATCACCAAGCTTGGAGGTCAAGGTTGAGAGCCATGTTAATGACATATGGCCATGCACCTGAGCAGTATGCAAAGGTTTGGAGGTATGCAGCAACAGTTAAAAAGTGGAACCCAGGCAGCTCAGCATTTGTGAAATGCTTACAAGAATTACCTCCACCAGAGAAGCCAATCTTTCAAAGGCTGTATATTTGTCTTGGTGCTTGTAAAAATGGGTGTTTGGCTGGTTGTAGACCCATTATTGGGGTGGATGGATGTCATTTGAAGGGTGCTTACACAGGACAAGTGCTTTCTGCTGTGGGGATGGATGGAAATGATAACATTTTCCCAATTGCTTTTGCTGTGGTTGAAGACATCCTTGCAACCAAATCAATTTCCCAATCCACTACTCGAAGACATCCTTGCAACCAAATCAATTCAATTCCACACCATAAATCGCATATATGCACCCTAAATCGATACAATCAAAGGAGATAGATAGAAGAATACCTTTATTGCAAGATGCCGAACTGAAAATGCCGCACAAATTGGAGCCCTAAATCTGCCCGAAAACGACTCCTCCACCCAAAACGAGTCACTCTCCCACTGAAATTGCCCTAGAAGTATGCCCAGAAATCGCCAATTTGAGCGATGAACCCTAAAAATCTCATGATGGATTTGGGGGAAAGTTTTGGTTTTTTAATTTGGGGGAATCGTCTCTGAAATGATGAAGAAATTGGGCATGAACCAGTTTGAAGTTGAGGGCAAAATTGTCTTCTTACACAATCTAACGGCATTTTTGACGGAAGAAGGCCCTGGGTGGCTGTTTGCTAACGGAATCGAAGTTTTGGGTGGTTTAAAACACATTCGTGTATAACGGGTGGTTAAGTGTAAATTGGCCTATTTAACGGGTGGTTTAAAGCAATTTTCTCTAAATAAAAATGAATCTAGGAAATATCGATTGCTAGAAGTAACGACTATTGTTAGCATAGATTGCTTTATATATTCCTTGTTAGGATTATTTATGCTAGTGTGGTTATTATCTTGATTGTTACGATCTCGTTTCGAGATCGATGTCGAACTAGTGAGGGGCGTGGGATAGCCAACGCCTCTATATAACCCCACTAAGTCGTAAGTGCCTACGCGTTTGAAGTACGACTTTCGGGATCATGATCCCATCCGCTCCGATTGCAAGGAGGGATGAGCGCACTCTAGCTAAGTGCCGGGAAACGGAGTTTTCCCTCGGGTGGCTCGGATTATCCGTGTCCCACCACATACTCTTTAAATCATAAATGGAAAGCGAACGTCTTTTACCACTAAATAAGATAAGTGCTAAGGCACAACTAAAATGACAAAATCGGACCGGTCTCTAATGACCGACCCGGCCCTCGGTCCATTACGAGCGCGAGTGTTATTTGATTTGATTGAATAAATGAAAGTTCCCAACATACCTTCTACTCTAAAGAAGACTACAATCTAGTAGTACTTCTCTTGCTCTTCAAGCTATCCCTTTCGGGATATGCTATCGTTAATTCTCGTATCTTAGCTCCACATAGTCAAGCCATCGTAAACACAACCCTTTATCCTCTCATTACAACGACAAGTTGAAATTACCAAAGTACCCTCAGGAAGTTCTATTCCCGCTTGCTTAGTCTCCTAGACTAATTCTTGTTTCCGCATGTTTGTCTGGTATTCTATCGCCCCTCGCGAATTATGTCAGATTCAGGAAACCATAGCAAGGCGAAGTGAAGGGAGGTGAAGGAAGCCAAGATCGCTCAAGATGTACTTTTATTTCCGTTTTAGTTTTAATATTACTCTATCTCCGAGACATGATGGATTTGGTGTTTGTTTTCAAGTAATCCTAAAAGCTAAAGACAATGTAAGACATTTTGTAATGATCTAAGTCTCCTTCGGGAGCATACTTTCCGACTTATGTATTATATTTTATTCCGCATTTTAAAGTGTTCTATATCATTCTAAAAGCCTTGGGTGACTTTGGACGGTAAAGTCTGAGGTCACTGGCGGTAATACCCAATGTTGTAAAATAGGGGTGTTACAATTATGGTATCAGAGCTAAATGTTTCGTTTTAAAACCGAAAAGTTTTAAAACCGAGAATTTTTGAAAACCGAGAACTTTTAAAACCTTAACCTCTACTTCCGCTACTTAGGACTTCAAACTTTAGAAGATTTCCTTATTTACTCTTTTAAAGAAAACATAGGAATACTAACCTTACTGAGGAAGATCCTAACCTGCCTATCGGACTATCAGATGATGAGCTTGCACCCGTCGAACTGCCCCCATCACCCGTGTACGAGCCCGAGGATTATCCCTCGGAAAATGAAGAGATGGCACTGGGGTATGAACCCGAGGAGTACTCCGACGAGGAGTACGAGGAGTTGGTGCCCGATCATGACTTTGGGCATGGAGAAGAGGACGAGTTTGATGACGAGGAGTTGGAGTTATTGTGGCAGGCACAAGCAGAGTGGGACGCTATGAACGACGCGTCAGAAGAAGAAGACGAAGACGGAGTGGTAATCGACCCCGAAACACCACCACCACCGCCGCCGGCAAGTCCCGAGTGGGAGTATGTTCCACCGGCTCCGATGCCCCCTATGATCGAAGTCCCAAGGGTCATTCTAAGAATGGAAGTCGTCTCACCCCCACGGGCGCCCGAGCCCGAGGAGCCTATGCCACCGATGAGACATTTTTGGTGTCACGAGGACGAGGAGCTCTTACGACAGCTCCAAGCCATGAATGTTGATCACTCCGGGGAGAGACGCTACGGACCGCCCTCTCTATTTGAGCGGGCAAGGCAGGCACCTAGGGAGGTACAGATGGAAGGATTCACCACTTGGATGGAGGGGGAATCTTCCAATCGCCAGGCTCGTCAACCGTTAGTCCATGCGTCCCCACCATCCGGCGTGGTTCCCGCCAGAAGTTGGAGGATAAACCGTGGCCTGCTTGAGATCCACCAACGAGAATGGATCATGGAGACGGAAAGGGAACGAGCGGAGAGGCTCCAACTTCGGATTTGCATCGCGGAGCTTCAGGCACGTGAAAACCGTCGCCATCGTAGGATTGAGCAGGCCAACATCCTCCTCAGCAACGACACGGGGATTATTGACGAGACCCTCTTCGAGGAAGGATTCCTCGATGCTTACGCCGACCGTATTTAGATTTCCCTAGGATTGTATTTCACTTTTCAAGAAGTGAGCTTAGACCACTTCTTTCGACTCCATTTTGTCTATAGGAAGTCGAAGCGGCTTAATTTCCCTTTCTGGTTAAAACGGCTTAAGTTAGAAAAGCCTTGTACTTTCTATTATGAACTATCAATGAAATTCTTCCTTTCACTATTAGAACTTGAGTTAACTATTCCTTCTTCATACTTTAACGAATTAACAAGTAGAAACAAAACCCAAAAACCTTCAGATGGTCAACACAAGAGCTACTAATCGCAGCACCACTGGACCTAGAGATGGCAATGACGATGGCGAGTCAGAAGCCCGAGGAGAGCTCGGATTGAACCCGCCCCAAGCACCGGCAGCACCAATTGCATTCAACGCCGAAACTGTGAATGCACTGCGCACTCTCGTACAACAATTGATACGAGAAGAGATCCCTGCCGCGGTTCCTAAGCCCGTGAACCCCGATGCACCAAACGTGGTGCCAGAAGAGGAACAAGAAAAAGTGGGTCAAACGATTGAGGTGGTTCCCGTGAAGCGAAATCTGGTTAGCTTCACTGAAGGGATCAAGGCTTTCAACGCTATGAAGCCTGATTCATACGACGGGACCGGGGACCCGTTAGGAGTACAATACTGGTTTTCTCATATGGAGAGGCTACTACGAAACATCCCTTGTGCTGAAGCAGATAAGGTGCACATGGCTGCAGTGAAATTGAAGGGTGAAGCAGGTGAATGGTGGGAAAGCTCTAGCCTATCAAGCCGTCCAGACCTGAGTTGGGTTATGTTTAGAGATATGATGCGCCGCTTCTTCACAGAATCTATGCGAGAGGAAAAATTGGACGAGCTCCACTCCCCAAAGTTGCATGGGCTAAATGTGCTTGAGAGAGCCAAGAAGTTCAATCATCTCCTGCAATATGCTGAAGAGGAGATTACCACAGAAAAGCAAAAGATCAAGCATTTTCACCGTTGGATGAGTGACCACATCAAGCCTTGGATGGCAAACCGCACCTTCAATACTTTAGAGGAGTACGTGGATCATGCTCATCGGATGGAGACGACCTTAAAAGTTCCTGAGCGCAAGAAATTTGGTGGAGGAAAGCCTCACCATTCCAGCCACAGTGGATTTAAGAGGCCAGCATCTCCTCAGGGTTCTCAATGGTCGAAGAAGAGCAAGCTCAAGGCTTCATAGCCAGGATCAAGACCTGGCCCTCGGACTGAATCGGCAAGGGCCCCACTCATCTGCCACAATTGTGCAGAACCGGGCCACATAAATCGGAAATGTCCCAAACCGCTCAAGAAGTGCTTCAATTGCAATAAGGATGGACATCTCCAACAGTTCTGCAGGTGGCCAACCAATTCCCCGAGCCAAAGCCGCTCAAACGCTATGACTCAGCGACCCCAGGCATCAAACAAGCCAGCAGGAACTACATCCATCCAGTCTACGGCCAATCAGAGGAACAAAGGGCCTATGTATCCACAGAGTCAATGACAGAGATTGTATGAGATGCGCACCACAGACAAGCCTGAAGAACCTACCTGCCAAGGTACTCTTCATATCCGCTCTAAAGATGTATTCATACTCTTCGTTTCCGAAAAGTGTGTAGAACTCTTAGGATTAGACAATCTTGAGAGGTGTGAACCGTTTATCGTGAACCTGCCAAATGGGGAAAAGATGATTGGGGTAAGACAATTAGCTAAGTTTCCCTTATGCATTCAAGGAGGAAATTTTCCTTCCAACTTGATATGCATCCCCATACTTTTATGGATCGGTGTGAATTCTTGGTGATATCCTAAAATCACAAAGAAATGATTTTATGGATCGGTGTGAATTCTAGGATTTTTCAGTGGAAAAAGAATATTTATTGGATAAGCCGTCTTTTTAATTATGTACTGGAAAGAATGTAAAATACGAAATGGAAGCCTTAAAAATTGAAGGTAGCAAGATACAATCATGGAAAATTGGTTTTATTCGTCTACATAATTTACGTGACGTTTTTCGTTTAGTGAGTTTTTCCACCCGAGGTACATAATTTTACCGCTTTAATGCGAGTCCCGTTCCGGGACGGAAAATTTCATTTGACGTCTCTTGCTTAATACCGAAGTCTTGGGAGATAGAATTTATGTAAAATTTTCAAAGATAGAAAATTTCAACAGTTGGAAGCCGAAACCAGGGAGAAAGAATCGGGACGACATCGGACTCGGGGAAAGAGTTGAGCTTCACCTCCGACTTCCTCCTCTGCCACGCTGCCCCGCCGCCGGCGAACAGCAGCTCGCCAACCACCACCCACCACCAGGGGTTGCCACCGGACATCACACCGCCACCATCGGGTCCTTGGGTCGAGCCGCCATCGAGCCGAACAAGCTAGAATTTCGAGTGAAGGTATTAACGCTCGAAATTAATTAGCGGGGTGGTTACGGAGCCACCGAAAGGACCTTTCGGTTCCGCTTTTGTAACACCCCCTTCCTACCCTGGAGGTATTACCGCCAGTAACCTCGATTAAGACTAAACCGAAGCTACCCAAGGCTTTAAACTGACTGAACAAACTAAAATAAACATTACAGCGGAATAAATACAATTGGTCTTATACAAACCTTAATCCCAAAAAGATTAAATAAATAGCACAACCTTCTATTTAAACAAAATCTTCATACAGTCTTCCATAAGCTCTTATTTCTGAAACTCAGCTTCACTTGAAGTAGTTCAACCATGATCTTCACTTAAGTATAACCACTGAAAACATTTCTTCAACTTCTGGAGCTTCAAACATCTGAACCCGTCTCTTGAATCAACTTCCAAGAAGAACCTGATGTATCGTAAACCAAAGGTGGACACCAGCCAACCAAATAAAAGAAAAGAAAATGGACGGGTTAGTCTAATGATAGACTAGCAAGCGGAGAAACTAACTTGGTTCTTATGGTTGTAACTAAATATATTGGCATCCAAAAATCCGAATAGACTCGGATTATGATCCAACCGTTAGCAGTCTTATAGAGAATAAGAAAGAGACTCGCATAGTCCAGAGAGAGAACACCACCGCTTGTGGTTTCTTTAAGAAGCATAAATAATAGTTGGGAACTCACATTCATCACATAACATTTTGAAAAGCCTCCATCGACTAATCAGATTGACTTAATCAAAGTTTGATTAAGAATCATTCATAACCGGGAGCAAGAATGGCTTTCCGACTGGACGAACCATTCAGGTATATTAATGTGCCTAACACACTTATCTTATATTACTTTCAAAACTTTTCACAACCAAGTTGGTGGCTTTTAATCGGCTCGAACTACTGCCGAAATACTCTGGTATTGTAGATATCATCGGAGTATTTCACCCATTATCATCTACCCTGTACCGAGATCACAGGACTTAAGCTATCCTTGACCCCTCATTTTCATATGGTGAGTTAGAGAACAGAGAGGCCTATTACCCTGTCGTCTACAGTGCACCACCAATTGCACTTAGCTAGAGTGCCCATCACCCCTCTCACACGAAGAGCAGGGGAAGAGTCATGACCCACCATTAGGATTAGGCCCCTCCTAATGTAATTTGTTTTAAAGAGAGGATCTAAAACCACTCCCTGAACTATCTTCATCACATCAATGTCTCAACGTGAGACAACATACAAGGTCACCCATAACGGACCTAAATCCAGTTCTAGCGCAAAACTGAATAACAACATGGTCATTATTTCTAACAAATATAACAACCTATCATTTTTTTTATTAATCATACAAGTTGTTCCCAACGCAAATATTAAATGGAATCCAATTTCTCATTTAATAACAATAACGCAAGAGGGAATCGTCCACTTGCCTTATAAGGCGTGCTCGACGTCCTTAGCAATTCCAACAGTAATCTGTATCATCCCTCTGACAAATATAACAAAAGGATTCTCAGGAGCGAGCTTACAGAAACACCTCTTAGTTGTATTCTCAACTCCTACAACTTCTTAATCGATAAACGATTTAATTTCCGAATATCGATATATAGTGAATCCTTAGTTATCATGCTTCAAGGAGCCATCTTGGCGGAATTATAACTAATTATTCGCTTCCCTTTTGAAACAATTTTCTAAATAAAAATTGTTCATCAGTAACAGTACTACAAGATTACCAAATTTTAGCTCAAACGGATTAACGACGAATCCTGAATAATTATCCGAAGTCCTTTACCTGACAATCGGTATCCAAAACTTGTCTTCGCTATAACGGAAGATCCGAGCGTCCGTTTTCCGAGCGGTTTGAACCTGTGGGACCGTATCAACGTCAAGATTATAAAAACCATAAATTTAATTAGCAAAGCGGCACCAAAATGCCCTTACGGTGGCTCCGCAACCAAACCGCTAATTAATTTCGATCGTATATACCTTCATTCGAGCCCATGGCTCGTGTGGCTCGATCATGGCTCAATCCCCGAGCCCGAGGGTGGATGGGCGTTGCCCGACAGCAGACCTCGCTGTGGGTGGTGGTCGGACAGCTTGGTGGTCGCCGGCGGCGTCACCTTGGCAAGGCGAAGAAGATGACCGGCGTGACGTCTTCACTTCCGATCCCGAGCCCGTCGTTGTCCTGATTCTTCTTCCTGGTTTGATTCCAGCAGCACACACAAAAGGAGGAAGAAGAAGGTGATGAAGAAGGAGATGAAGATGGAGGTAAGGATGGAGAGCAAAGAGGAGCGCCGGCGGTGTGAAAATTCAAACACCGAGTCCGTCGTCGTCCACTCTCCCACTGGTTCCGGTTCCTTTGTTTTTCCAAGGAAGAGATAAGACTTTGACCATGAAGAAGATATGCGTGGAGAATTCTATCTCCTTAGGTTCCTTCCTAATTAAGACATGAAAAGATGATTTTAAAATCAAACCCGTCTCGGAACGGGATTTGCGTTAAAGCGGTAAAATTATGTACCTCGGGTGGAAAAACTTACTAAACGAAAAACGTCCCGTAAATTATGTAGACCAATAAAACCAATTTTCCATGATTTTATCTTGCTACCCTTAATTTTTAAGGCTTCCGTTTCGCATTTTAAATCCTTTCCGTTACATAATTAAAAAGACGGCTCATCCAATAAATATTCTTTTTCCACTGAAAAATCCTAGACTTCACACCAATCCATAAAATCATTTCTTTATGATTTTAGGATATCACTTTAAATTTTCTAGGATTTAATCTCCAACAAAAAAAATATTGGATTAAGGGTTAAAACGGACCAAAAAGGTTAAAAGGATATCCGAGAAAAATTCAAAAATATCCTCAAAAACCGCAGTTATTACAGCTTTGCTAAGTAAATTTATGATTTTTATAATCTTGACGTTGATACGGTTCCACAGGTTCAAACCGCTCGAGAAACGGACGTCCGGATCGTTACTTATAGCGAAGACAAGTTTAGACATCGATTGTCAGGTAAAGGACTTCGGATAATTAATCGGGATCCGTCGTTAATCCGTTTGATCTGAGATTTGGTAATCTTGTAGAAATGTTACTAATGAACAATTTTTATTTAGAAAATTGTTTCAAAAGTGAAGCGGATAATTAAATATAATTCCGCCAAGATGGCTCCTTGAAGCATAATAACTAAGGATTTATATATATATCGATATTCGGAAATCAAATCGTTTATCGATTAGGAAGTTGTAGAATTGGATTATTCAACTAAGAATTGTATCCATGAGCTCGTTGTTGAAGAATCTGTTGTTATAATAGGCAGAAGGCAGATAAAGATTTATGTTGGAATCGCTGAGAGCGTTGAGCACGCCTTATAAGGCAAGTGGACGGTTCTCTCTTGCATTATTGCTATTAAATGAGGAATTGAATCTCATTTAATATTTGTGTTGGGAACAACTTGTTTGCTTAATAAAATATGATAGGATGTTATAATTGTTAGAATTAATGACCATGTTATTTATTCAGTTTTGCGCTAGAACTGAATTTAGGTTCGTTGTTTGTGACTTTCTATGTTAGTTGTCTCATGCTGAGACATTATTGTGAAGTAGAGTAGTTCAAGGATAGATGATCATGGATGAAATAGGCCATCTGATCTCGGTTGTTGGTCGTATCTCGGTTATTAGCCGAGCACATACATTTAAAGAACCATGAATGAAATGGACCTCTGATCTCGGTTGTTGGCCGAATCTCGGTTGTTGGCCGAGCATAAATAAATGATCATGGATGAAATAGACCCTCTGATCTCTGTTGTTGACCGCTCTATGTAAAAACTACTAAATGATGCGAATGCATAGTTTGAAAGTAATGAAAGATAAGTGCGTTAGGCACATTAATGCACCTAGATGGTTAGTCTATTCGATAACCTTTCTTACTTCCGGTTATGAATGATTCTTAATCAAACGTTGATTAAGTCAATCTGATTAGTCGATGGAGGCTTTTCAAAATGTTGTGTGATTAATATAAGTTTCCCAACAATTGTTCATGTTTCTTAATGGAACCACAAGTTGTGGTGTCCTATCTTTTGATTATGCATGCCTCATTTCATATCCTCTATGGGGCTGCTAACTGTTGGATCATCGACCGGTTGTCATTCGGATTTCGGTGCCAATATGTTTAGTCACTACCATTGGAACCAATCATTTTCTCCACTTGCTTAGTCTTTCATTAGACTAAACCGACCACCTTATTCAAATGCATGGTCGGCTGGTGCCCACCGTCTGTATACGACGCATCAGCTACTAAAGATGTTAATCCGCGAAGAGAAGGCTAGCCAAGGAGTTTAGAAAGTAAAAAGGTTTTGAAAGTGGTCGAGTGAAGAAGATCAAGTCTGTTGTAAATGTTTTACTTTTGTCCAAGATGTGGTTATGCTTTTGTGTATGGAAGGAAGTCATACTATGGTTTGTAATAAAGTGTTGTAATACTTGTTGTGATTATAAGTTTTAAAGCCTTGGGTAACCTTGAATTAGGACTAATTAGGGTTACTGGCGATAACACCTCAAGTACATTAAGGAGGGGGTGTTACACTAATGATCTCGCTCCCCATAGCCCTCGTACTCCCTGTGCAAAGGCTAACAGAGCCCAAAGACCCCAAATGGGTAAAACCCAAAAAGGACTTTATAAAATTGAATTTGATGGTGCAGTTAATGCTGAGGGTGTGGCTTCGTTCGAATTCATTCTAAGGGTCTCTGCGGGTCGCCCCATTTTCTTCGATGAAGGACTGATAGGTCGGCAGTTCGTTTTAACATCCAAGACCATCGCCTTGCGCCAGGGACTTCTTGAGGCCATCCGACGTGGCATCCCCCGGATCCAAATCGAATGCGATAATTTGCAGTTGGTCAAGGCCGTACTTGGCGACTGGCGTTGCCCGTGTGAAATTGAGCTTCTGCGTTTCGGACATCCATTGCTTGTTGGTCCGGTTTCAGGATTGGAGTATCTCTCATGCTTGTCGGGACTGCAATTCTGTGGCGGACTTCATCGCGGGATCCTTCCGAAGCGTCTCTACCATTCCGCTCGTGTTTGACCCAAGGTTTCACACCTTCATCCGTCAGGATGCTCTAGGGCGATCACTAGCCTGTTAGTGGCCACCCTAACTTCTTTCCTTTAAAAAAAAGAACAAGCATGTTCCGATGGAGTTTTGTAAAAACCCTTATGAAAAGAATTTAAAACCCTTAATAGTCTAATTGTGAAAACCCTATCAAGATAAATTAAAAGAACTAATAATTTAAATCAATTTAAAGAAAGAATTATCTAATCTTATGAATCTAAATTAATGGTCAACGTGTATTTAACTCTATTTATAGAGATTTTTTTTCCAACTTTACCACATCTAAAATCAAATAAAAATGAAATATTTAATGGTCAACATTAAGATCTGTTGATTTAAAAAAACATTGAATTTGTTGTATAACATTAAGAGCAATTGGTTGAAAATCACCCATATAATATGACATATTTCACTTAAACACCCGTATTTTCAATAATTATTTAAAACCACCCATATCGCATGCTCCGTTAGTGATTCACCACCCAAATTCTAGATCTGTTAGTTTCCGTTGAAAAAAGAGTGACATGGCACTACATTTTATTTTATTTTTAAAAAAATCTCACCCATTTTCACCCATTTCCATTTTAAATTGTGTGACATGGCACTCCCATTGAACGCGCCTAACGCTCCCCTGGCGAACCCCTCTTCACAACCAAAACTCTAGGGCCGCCATGGCCGCCGGCACTGCCCTCATTATCCCGGGTGGAAACCCGACTGCCATAAACAATAAGAGCTTCAAAGGATTGGGTGGAAACACCGCCTCCGCCTACCCATCATCTCCGGTGGAAACCCAGATCCAAGGAGATCCGTATTTTCCTCCTTGATGGAGGAGGTTGACGCCATCCCTCCCTGCGCCATGGAGATCCGGATTAAAGTTTTCTCAATCCCAATTTTCTCCTCTAACCAGTCCAATTCCATCTAATCCTCTCACACTACTAACAACAATTCGGAAACCTAACCCCCAAAATCAAATGTGCAAGGTGAATTCATCTCAATTCCTCTCTCAAATCTTCAAATCCTCTCATTTTCTTCCTCGATTCCTGTTTCTAGTTCACAATTCATTCAATTCGTAGCTTTTTGAACAACAGTCGGTTGCTAATTAAACGGATTTCCATTGTTGGTTCTTGTGTGAAGGAGTCGAAGAAGAATGAAGGCGAGAAGAAGAGCGGCGATGGTGGAAATTTCAACAAGAACTTGAAGCAGCTCTTCAAGATCTCTTCCATGGAAGGTGTTCTCTACTGCAAGCCTCATTTTGAGCAAGAGAGGAGTGATAGAGGAGAAGGTGGTTGGTTGTAGGTGAAGGAGGTTGAAAACAGAGATGGAGGAGGAAGAAAGAGTAGCGCATGAAAGAAAAGAGAGGGGATGAGAGAGAGGAAAAAAAAAAGTGAGAAAAGGAAAAAGAAAAGGAAACCAAAATAAGATTAAAAAAGAGGATTTTGGTGCCACGTCAGAGTTTTTGACGGAATCAAACGGAGAAGGGGTCATGGGTGGTGAATCACTAACGGAGCATGTGATATGGATGGTTTTAAAATAATTATTGAAAATACGGGTGGTTAAGTGAAATATGTCATATTATGCGGATGATTTTCAGCCAATTTCTCTAATATTAATCGTACTTTAATACTAAAGTTTTCAGTCGGTTATCAATCATTAATTGGTATAGCGAGATGAGACGCTAGATTTTCTTAAGCGTTTGTTAAATAAGTTGGATTCGAATCTCCTTGATATTAAGAAATAAAAAAACTATACTCATCCGGATGAAAGACTTTTATAATATCCGGTCTAAATGTAAAGCAACTTTGACCGATCGAATTAACAAGAAATTGATTGAAAAAAAAAAGAGTTTTCAGCTGGTTGATTATGGTTTGAGCCCCCGCGGCCCGTTAGCTTAACGTGGTAGTGAAGAAGCATTCTACGAACTTTAGGTAGTTGGACCGGCGTAGTCCAAATTCATCTGGAACCAACTGTCACTCCCACTCGGCTTCCGACATTTGGCAATCCCATGACCGTTGCTTTTTCAACTCTGAAGATCTTTTCCTCTTATTTTAAAATTTAAATTTAAACCAAAAAAAAAGACGGAGAAAGAAAGAAAAGCGAATCCTCAACAGACAAATCTCGTTTGACAGGCACGCAATGACTTAGACAGCCGTTTGTTTAGGGTTAAGTGGTCCCCACCACCAGCCTCATCAATACAATGCGCTCTCTCTATATTTTTACAGTGGCGACAGCTGTACTCCACCTGCTTCTTTACTGGCATCTTGTCTTTTTGCCATTGGCTACTCCCAACGGGCAGCGGGCAGCCCACATATTCTCTGCATATAATATATATAAAACTATTAGTACAGTATAATTTTAAAATGCTAAATAAAATCTACACCAAATGGGCTTAGTAACATATTCTTACCCATTTCGAGAACCTATTCATTCCAACACCTCAAATTGTTGTCGACATAAATCAATTATAAAAAAAAAGATGAAATGATTACTTATGGTAAATTTCGCCACGAAACGCAACAGTTAAGCAACGCGGAATTCTAACGCAGCATCTCATACGTGGAATGCGAATTACATTACAGCTAACAAATATGACCGTTGCAACGGTCATCGCTGCCCGTGATTATCGCTCCTTCTCTCTCCTCCGTCTTCTATTATAAATTGGGTGCTTCTCCACACCCACCCACCCCATCTCAAATCTGCCTGCTGCGAATTCCCTCTTTGCAATTCTCTCACCCAACAAAGAAAACAAAGAGTTCAAAGCATTCAGAAAAATGGAGGCCATGAGAATGAGGCTCTTCGCTGCCGTGGTGATGATGCTCATCGCCGTTTTCGCCGTCCAGAACGCCGCCGCTCAGGACTCTCCCGCCTCCGCTCCGGCCCCCGGCCCCGCCTCAGGCGCCGCCACATTCGGCCCAGCTGCTGCCTTGACCTCCGTGCTCGCCCTTGCCTTCGGCTTCCTCTACTGAGCGATTCCGTTGATTATCTATCATTTTTCGTCCGTTTTTCTTTTTTTGGTGGGATTAGAGGAATGAGAGGCTGTTGCTTATGAGCTGTGTGATGGATTGGAGGGATTTGGTTTTTTTTCTTTTTGTGATTTTTATTTCTCGCATCTTATGTATCCCGCTTGGATTCTTTGTTCTTTGTATACATATATAAAATATATCGATCAGTAGTATTATCTATTTATGATTTATATACGAATACCGCCAGTATTGGCTTGTGATTCTTCTTGACTTGTCCTGTTTATTTCGGCTTATGAATTTGTGTGATGGCAGTGCGTTCTAGTGTGATACTGGATTTCTTACCGGAAAAATTCCGATTCGACAATCCGAACATTGCGATTTGTATGGTTCATCTTTGAATGCAATCACTTTTGGTATGTGGTTTATAGCCATTGCTTACAATATCTCCAGCTCTCTAAGCTAACATGGTAAAGTGGGATAGGCACCATGTGCTATGTGAGTAGATGCTTTTGGGTTGTGTACCCACTTTATTTTATTTTTTTGTGTTCAGACAAAAATAATTTATCACAGGGAGGCGTGACGATGGACCGACCGACTGTGATATTTTTATTAATTTTCTTCCAAAATGAAGTGTGTGGGTTAAATTTGATATTCTCAAGTGGGATTTCAGATCATGGGTTAAATTTGATATCACATTTTTATTTTTACACACTTTTTCTTAAAACCTAAAACCATTATGGTTTATAAATGTTAATATAGCTAGTAAGTCGACTCCAAAGTAGACAGCAATGGTCGGAAACCGGTATAGTGGACATAATTGTGTCAATGCTACCTTTTTTTTTGTAAGGTGTAGTATGTTTTCAATCTTTTGAATTAAGCGGTACTTTAAATGTTCAATTTTGTTCACCTAAATTATACTATTACAGACAAAATTTGAAGGCGTCGCAATTCGTCTTTGGAATTAAGCCGGGGTAGGGAGGGGGGACCAAGTACATAACATGTTTAGGTTGATTCACGAGCTCTTCACATAAATTCTGTCACTTGTTTTTTTTTTCTTGACCCAGAAATTGACCCCGACAACAATGCCCATTCAATGTTTATGTATCTTTAGCTTGTTAGTTGGTGAAGTTTGTGATTCACACATCTCTTATCAAAATTGGAGCATACTTTTTCTTTTGGACCGATCGTACATTTTTTTAATCATAACTTGCCCTGTGCTTTGACCAGCGAAATGGGCCTGAAAGATGGGCCATTTTTATGTTGGGCCCCCGATTCGGGCTTGAAGAGTTGCTTCGAATCCGATAATGGTTCTAACTTCATTTTATACTCCTCTCCTCTTCTTGTCCGAAATATCAGAAACCAGATTTTCATGACAGGGAGAGAGGAGTTAATCATAATCCCCTCTGCTGTAAGGTTCGGAGTGTGTGTGGAATAAAAACTCAAAACGAAAGTGTTATGATGCCGAAACCTGTCGCCTGCCGGTAACCTCAGCACCGCGATTTCTCATATTCCTTATCCATCTCCAATTTTCTCTCTTGTGAAGCAGTTAAGAGTTGTAACTTCAGATTTTGTGTATAGGACTTCAATTAACAAGGTAAAGGATCAGAATTCAACGAATCCGTTTTCCGCTATAGATCGCTCTCGTTTACGGGGGATGAAATTTGTGATGATTGATCTTTTTCTATTTTTCCAGCGGTTTCTTTTCGAGTTTGATGGATCGAGAAGAGAGGACTCAAAGAGTTGGTAGACCGGCGGAGCATGAATTCGTGCTGCAGTGGGGGAAGAGACTTAGATGCGTTCGAGGCAAGAATTCTAACATATCCTCGAAATCCAACGGCGGAATTCGTCGCCGAACTGCGTCTCGTTTCGTATCCGGCTCCGGAACTGAGCTAACTCGGCATCAATTGAACGGTTTCGCAAGGTTCTTTTCACCGCAATCCTAAATTATAATTGAAATCCTCAATACTTCAATTCCCTAGTTTTTCTCGAGTTCTCGAATTTTGACGAGCAACTTTCTGTAATCTTTTCTGGCACAGGCTATCCGAGACTTCGACTTGGTCGCCTTTAGTAGACGGTAGGAAGTCTGTGTCGCCTGATAAGGAGGAGAGATACTACACCACCAGGGGCTCGTTGGTTTGCGGCGTCGGCGTGGATGAGAATCGGAAGACAGTAATCGGAGGCGGAGTAGAGGAGAAAGGGGGCGGTGACGTTGGTGGTGGTGAGTTCGTTTGGCCTAAGCTTTGCATAACGCTATCGAGCAAGGAGAAGGAAGAAGATTTTCTGGCAATGAAAGGGTGTAAGCCTCCACAGAGACCTAAAAAGAGGGCCAAAGTTATTCAAAAGACCTTGCTTGTAAGCCTTGTTTTATCTCCCTTCAAAACCCTCAACTCTGATCTATAATTCTATATGAGATGGTGAATTTGAGAATTTGATTGCTGGGATTTTGGTATTACATAACTTTTGTGAGTTTTTCTTACATCTGTGTTGGGGATTTAATTTAACTTCAATTCTCTGTTGATGTTGTTGGGTTGCAGTTGGTGAGCCCAGGGGCATGGCTATCTGATTTGTGCCAAGAAAGGTATGAGGTCAGAGAGAGGAAGACGTCCAAGAAGGTGCGTCTCGGTTCTACTATGCTTCTTCTCTCTATTTTATCAAATTCCTGATCATGATGCTGATTTATAGTGGGGAAATATTTAAATGATGTGCCATGGTGTCTGGATCCTATTTTTCTGATTCTAACATATGGATGTTTTCTTTGTATGTTATTATATTTTACAAGCAAAAAAAATCACTTGTGGTGATTTATTATCATGTCCAATTTTCGAATTTCATGTAATCATGTGTTCTTCTGGTTTGGGAGCAGAGATCAAGGGGATTGAAGTCCATGGGAGCTGTGGAGAGTGATTCTGAATGAAGCAGCAGTTAGTAAAAGTGGGCAAGTGGAAAACAAATGTGGGCAGAACAGCTTCTGACGAAGTGAAAAGGGTAAATGCTTCACGTTCTGGTGAATAGGAATATACACATTACAGGCATACATGGCTTGCTTATGTAGATTGAATGCACATAAATTGTATACTGAGTGATAGTTTGATGTCATCGTCTCTGGTTCATTGCTTGCTTCTCTTTCCTATTGAAGTTCTTGGGTACATTGTGTTGAATTAAGACCTTCAATGAATCAAAACCTCTATGGAAATGGAAAATTGCAGCAGAGGAATAAGATAATTATCATCATATAATCAAGCTTTTCTGAATTGCAGAGGGAGAAGAAAAGGCTCTCTCATCACCAACAGAAACTTATCATTACAAACTCAATTTGAGCAACGAGGAAAAGATAATCGATTCATAAACGGAGATTTGAAGTGTTGAAGTACAGTGGCGATTAGTTGAAACAGAAAAGAGGAAATAAACCTAAAATCAAATCTCTCAAGGTCATCGCTAAATTGAACTGCTAACAAGCGGCTATGAATTAATCGTAGGGGTGATCTTCAGCGTCGAAGAGGGAGAAGGGATCGGCGGCAGGGAAGCAGAAGAAAGTCCAGATACATAGCGAGAACCGGCGAAACTGTTGGAAGGGGAAACAGAAGATGAGATCCAGAACCTCGTCGTTGCTCAGCCTCTCCGGATTGCAGGCTATGTACTGGCAGAGATTCGCCGACGTGTTCGCCACTGCGAGTGCCACCTGGCTGCTTAGCACCATCTTCTTCTACTGAGAATCAACTAGTCCCCATGGATGGATCCCTTCGAGCTTTCTATGTGAATTCAGAGAAGGTGGTTTTTGGTGGTATTCGGTATTGAAACTGAAATGCTAGACTGGATTTGGTTTTTGGCTTTGCTTCCTTCAGTGGGAAGAGTACCAAAATGAATGATGAAAGAAGCACGCTAAAACAAAACCTTTATATATCATATAAAAAGTACTAAAAAGTTTGGTGCGTTTGTTTGATTATTTTTTTGGTCGAATGGTGCGTTTGTTTGATTTCATCACCTGCGGCGTTATCGTCGGCCACTTGATACTCAGCCTTTCTATATTAAACATAAACAAGAAAAGATATTAGTCTAATCATGACTTCTAATTTCGCGTGACTGACTAGGGTAAAGTAACATTTGTATTAAGCATATTTTCTTCGATAATTGAAAATTACTACTCCCTCCATTTAAAAAAAAGTGGACAAAAAAAAAACGGAGGGAATAATGATTTCTATTACAAGTTTCTAACCCTATCATACTCGAACTTATCAAGTCTCCTAATATGATTTGTATTTTTCACCTCTTGAGACATTGGCTTATTGGTTTTAGAGCTCGACAGGCGAGCAATTTTGTTCTTCGCTGTCAATGAAACCTTGACAGCTCGCCTACATTGATGGCAATTTGAATCGTTTAACAATTGTGTAGTCAAAGAGTAGGTCAGATGGTCCGAATGATGAAGATAGAGTTCGTAATTTGGATCGTTGGTCGCCAAACCGGATTTAGCCCCAATTTTGGATTCATGTTCAAGACCTTCCCATCTTGTTCGTCGTGATTGAGTCCGATTGAAGACGAGGAACAAGATAATCGGAACGAAATCACCGCTCTGATACCATAATACAATTTGTGTAATTAGAATTTGAGAGACTGTTTGATTGAAAGAGAAAGTAGAGCAAAGTGCAATAGCAATTTCACTCACTTGAGCAATTCTGTTAAAGAGAGAGAGGCCTTTTATACTAGCCAGACAAAGTACCAAAAGGAACGTTGCCTCTAGACAAGAGAACTAAAACGCAACATTTTGACAAGCTGAAATACAAAGAGCAAAAGAAGACCAAAACATTGTGCTTAAGGTAAAGTCAACAAAAGGAGCATTGAAAAGAAAAGATCACTGATCACCCGATCTGTTTGAAGAGAATTTCAGGTTAAGGGGTGAAGATTGAGCTACTTAGAGCATCCCAATATGGAGAATGAATGAATTTCAGTGAATATTATTGAGGAATCACAAGAATATAAATACAGGGGTTTGTTACGTAAGTAATCTGAGAGACTACTGAACTAATCCCTAGTATCTCTAACTTAAAGATATTGTTAACAATAAAGGATATGCTAACAATATTATCTAAAACAATTAAATACATATTTGTTTATTATTAACATGCCCCCTTAAGCTGGACGGTCTTTGAGAAAGTCCGAGCTTGACTAGTAGTTGATCGAAGCGTGGCCGTAGTAATGGTTTAGTAAGAATGTCGACAAGCTGATCATTTGTTGAGACATGAGAAACTCGTAGGAGGTGTCGTTGAACTTGTTCTCGTACGAAGTGATAGGCAAGAGCAATGTGCTTCATACGCGAATGAAAAACCGGGTTGGCACTAAGACTTGTAGCACCCAAATTATCACAGTAGAGGACTGGAACAGTTCTAGAGTAGAATCCAAGCTCACGGAGCAAGGAAAGCAACCAGAGCAATTCAGATGATGCATCTGCCAAGGCTTTATATTCCGCCTCCGCCGACGATCTAGCAACAGACCGCTGCTTGTGTGAGCTCCAGGATACCGGCGTGGATCCAAGGTACAAGAGATAGCCTGATGTCGAAATATAATCGTCTTTATCGCCAGCCCAATCGGCATCCGAGAACCCGTGCAGCATAGTGGATTGGGAAGCCTGGATTCGAATGCCTAGTTGTGGTGTGCCAGCAAGATAACGAAGAAGTCGTTTGAGTGCAGACCAATGATCGCTTCTCGGAGCCGACATAAATTGTGATAACTTGTTAACCGAGTATGCAATATCTGGTCTTGTGAGGCTTAAGTACTGCAGCGAACCAACTAGGGCTCTATACTCGGTTGGAGACGGCAGCGGTTCACCTGATTCACGTAGCAGCGGGGTCGAGGCTGATAGTGGAGTAGTGACTGGCTTAGTGTTTTCCATCCATGCCTTAACAAGAATATCTTGGATATATTTCTTTTGAGAGAGAAATATACCCCCATCAGTAGGAAGGACTTCTACCCCTAAGAAATAGGTTAAGGAACCTAAATCTTTTAATGAGAATTTAGAGCCAAGGCGTTGAACAAAGTCTTCAATGAAGGAGGGCTGATTTCCTGTTATAATTATATCCTCTAGACTAACACAAAAACGGATATTAGTCCACGACGATAAATGAAAAGTGATGCATCAGCAATGGAATTCTTGAAACCAAGGAGAAGAAGGTAGTCTTTCAACGCATGATACCAAGCCCGTGGAGCCTGCTTGAGGCCGTAAATTGCTTTCCACAGTTTGCATACTGATTGAGGATGAGTTTTATCTACAAAGCCAGGTGGTTGCAACATATAGACCTCTTCTTTTAACTGTCCTTGAAGGAAGGCATTATTGATATCCAATTGTCGAAGAGGCCAATTCTTGGATACGGCTAGAGTTAGGACAACCCGAACCGTCACTGGTTTGATTACTGGACTGAATGTTTCATGGTAGTCCCAACCTGGCATTTGGTGAAATCCCTTTGCAACGAGTCGCGCCTTGTACCGATCTACGGAGCCATCGGGATTGTACTTGATTCGGTACACCCATTTGCACCCAACTAAGTTGTAATCTGATGAATTGGGTACTAAGCTCCAGGTTTCATTGGAACAAAGAGCATCATACTCCTTTTGCATTGCAGTACGCCAGTCAGGGTCTTTTAGGGCTTGTGTAATTGATTTGGGTTCAGTAGGGGTATTAACTTCAACGTGGAGATTAAGCTTTTTAATTGGCTTTACAATATTGTTTTGTGAACGGGTTACTCTTCCACGGAAGTTTTGTGGCTGTGGGTTTGGTTGGGCTTGAGAATTGGGCCGATTGGAATTTGTGGAAGTAGGGTTTGGGGTTGAATTTGTGGGATTGATAACAGAAGTGTGGCGGCTAGTGGTGGGGTCCGGCTGATTTGGTTCTACAGCAGGTGTGATTTGATTGGATGGAGATGAGAGATGATTTGGGATAGAATCATGAATTTCCATTTGAGTGGAACGGATTTGATTTTCTTGTTGTAACGGTGGGCCCATATTTGAGATCAAATTAGGGTTTGGTAAATTATTTGGAGAGGATTGCGAAGCATGCAGAGATTGAGTGGGTAATATTTGATTTTGTGGGATATTTTCAACTGAGGTGAAATTTGTGGGAGATTGGATAGGATGATTTGTAGTGGTCGGTAGTATCACTGAAAAAGATGTCCACATATCTGGGTCAACAGGTTTTGGTTGTACGTTGGACTGAGATTTTTTGTATGGGAAGTCCATTTCCTGAAAATGAACATGGCGAGACGTGTATATCTTTTTAGTGACCGGATCCAAGCATTGATACGCACTCTGACTCAAGGAATAACCTATGAAAACACAAGCTTTTGATTTGGTCTCTAATTTATGAGAACTATATGGCTTAAGCCATGGAAAACATTGACATCCAAAACTTTTGAGTTTATTATAATCAGGTTGTTGACCTGCTAACATAAAATATGGGGTAGAAAGATTAAGAGTAGGAGTTGGAAGGCGGTTAATGAGATATACTGCTGTAATCATGGCGTGAGGCCAATGATCAAGAGGCATTCCAGAATGACTTAGCAAAGACAAGCCGGTTTCTACAATGTGCCTATGTCGGCGTTCAGAGAAACCATTATGTTCTGGGGTGTGGGGTGGGGTGGTTAGATGAGTCACACCATTGAGGCTTAGGAACGATTTTAAGGCTATGTACTCGCCCCCATTGTCAGAATATAGAACCTTGATTTTCTTTTTGAAGTAATTTTCAACTAAGGACTTGAATTTTATGAAAACAGATTGTGTTTCGGATTTGTGTTTAAGTGGATAAAGCCAAATATATTTGGTGAAATGGTCTACAAATATTAAATAATACTTGTAGCCCTCATAAGATGACACAGGTGACGTCCACACATCCGAGTAAATAATTTCAATTGGTTGTGAAGATGAAATAGACGACTGCGAAAAAGGAAGCTTGTGACTTTTATTAAGTTGACATGAGATACAATCTGATTGCAAGAAATTCAAAGGTCCTAGTCTAGATTGCTTGGAAAGAAAACGATAGATTGCTGACGACGGGTGGCCCAACTTGTGATGCCAGGAAACTGACGACTCAGGTAGGACGGCCGTTTGGACTGTAGGTGACGATGTAGATGGCCAGGCCCGGCCCAGAGGGTGGGGCAGGGTGGGCGCAAACCCAGGGCCCATAATTTTTAGGGGCCCAATTTTTGTAAAATGTAGTATATATATAAAAAAGTGTTTAAAATATCATAAATTACAAGTTGGTCTAGTGGAATAGTGTTCTTATTTTTATTAAAGAGGTCTTGGGTTCAAATCCCACCACTTTAACTATATTAATTTTTTAAATATGGGCCCTATTATATATATTTTATTTAATTTATCTTTCTTTACTATTAATTTTTAAATGTGGGTCCTATTATATATCTTTTATTTAATTTATCTTTCTTTACTATTAATCAATTAGTGTATTCATGTATTACCATAGTTATTGTAAATGATTCTTATTTATATAATTGTCTATATTGGTTACTTTTTATTAGATTTAAAATATACGGCATATGCATTTAAAAAAATCTTATTTCTTTTATTCATACATTATTATATGATGATAGCACCCAATTTTACGTATGTAATTAAGTTAAATTTAGCAAATTATTTTATAAATTCTTCGTATCTTAATATTATAACAAGAACAAATTTATACGAAAGTATTATAAAATTTTACGAAAAATATCTAAAAATTATATAAAAAGGGCCCTTTTATTGTAATTCGCCCCGGGCATCTAAAATGTATGGACCGGCCCTGTAGATGGCCATACATAAACACCGTTGACACATGATCCCTTAAGAAGAGTTTGGTCCGTAGCGAGTTCCTTAATAAGAAAAGAATCGGATAAGAATAAGATACCAACATTGTGTTCTTTTGTGAACTTTGAAATGGATAAAATATTTTTTGAAAGAGATGGAACACAAAGAACATTAGAGAGATGAAAATTTTGTGAATTAGAAGGCAAAGACAAAGAGCCAGAGTGCGTTATCGATAAACCTGTTCCGTCACCGATGAAGAGCTCATCAGGGCCATTGTAAGGACTGTGGAGTGCCAAGTTCCTAAGATCGTTAGTGACATTATCGGATGCACCACTGTCGACTAACCAAGGATTATGGGAGTTGTTGATTTGAATGTTGTTAGCTTGAGGTGGTGGAGTTGGAGGAAAGCGAGCAGAGGGTAGGAATTCAACATCAGGATAGCGAGCACGAAAGTAAGAACAATGTGAGATCACATGTCCTTGGCTCTTACATTACTGACATTTTCCTTTGAATGGCTTTTGGGTGGTCTGGTTTTGTGGAGAATAGTTCTGGTAAGATCGGTTTTGTGAGTTGGAAGGGGCGGTCCAATTGGCCGGTGGTTGTGGTGGAGAACTGATGGGCTGTCATGGAGAAGAAGTATGAGTTTTGTTCTTTTTGTTACCTTTTTGAGCATTAAGGGCTGTTGCAGGCGATGTTTGCTCCTTGTTTTCAGTCTTGATGGCTAACTCTCGGATGATGAGTTTTTCGTGCAGCTCTTCAAAAGAGATTGAGGATTCACGCATATTAACTCCATCAATCACAGACTGATAAGTATTATCAAGCTCGCGAAGAACATGATCCGTTAGGTCTTATTGAGACACCGGGGAGCCGAGAGAAGCGAGGAGATCAGCAGTAGTAGTTATGGCTTGCATGTATTCGGAAACTGATTGAGTTCCCTTCGATGCCGATTGAAGGCGATTCTTGAGTTGTTTGATATGTCCACGACTTGCAGTTGCAAACGTGGTTTTCAGAATGTTCCAAACCTCACATGAAGTCTTAGCCTTGGTGACAAGACTAGAGACAGAGGAGGACAAGGTGATGTGCAACGCACCGTAAATTAGACGATCTTGTCGCCTCCAAGTATGATAAGCCGGGTTCGGTGTTGTAGCATTTTCACCAGTAGGAATTGTTGCTGGCGGCTGAGGGTGTGAGCCATCAATGAATTGCACAAGGTCATACCCCTCTAGGATGGCATGAACCTGTGCCTTCCAATTGGTGTAATTTGTAGTGGTCAACTTGAGAATGTTGTTGAATTGGACCACAACAATAGGAACATTGGGTTCATGACGATTTGCCAAATTAAGAGGCAGATCAGCCATTGTGTTTTGTGGTTGTGTTTGAGATTTGTGGAAGAATGATTGGCCGGATCGTTCAAGCTGATACCATATGGAGAATGAATGAATTTCAGTGAATATTATTGAGGAATCACAAGAATATAAATACAGGGGTTTGTTACGTAAGTAATCTGAGAGACTACTGAACTAATCCCTAGTATCTCTAACTTAAAGATATTGTTAACAATAAAGGATATGCTAACAATATTATCTAAAACAATTAAATACATATTTGTTTATTATTAACACCCAAAAGGTTTTGCATTTTCTTGAAAATTGTGAATTTCGAGAATTTATTGTGTTTGAAATCCAACAATTTCTTCATCTATTTCTCTAAAATAGAGAGAGCCTCCAAAATGTAACTAATCATCCCTACATTTAGAGAATGCCCAAAAATATTTAGAAAATACATTAAATGTATATGTAATAATGTCTTCTTTCAATTGGTTAAAATTAGATTTTATAGTATTATATAAATAAACTTAATATTAATATAAATATGATTTTTTAAAATGGAGAATTTGTTAAAATTAGGGTATAAAAAATTTAGAAAATATGTAATTTTATTTTTCATTTTAAAAAAATTTATAGAGAATTTGTTGGAGATGCCCTTAATATCAGGAGCTGAGTTGTTAATGCTGATTGCTTCTTCCAAAATCTGAAGAAAAAACACCGAATGTCAATATGTCATTAGACAAGAAAAACAGAATATTGCAAAATCAAACAAAATCGTATATTATAACAAATGTGATTTGTTTGGTATTTCGGGCCTATGAAGATGGGCCTTTTTGAAAAATTGGGCCGATATGAGCCCGATATGGCTGTTTGAATCCGACGACTTGATTAACTACTCTCCCCCTCTGCTACTATGTACTCTGAAATATCAGATAACAGATTCTAATACGAATGAAGATCATCATGTCATCCTCTCCGCTGTAAGGTTCAGAGTGAAAGTGAGACACAGCGTCTCAACGAACCTGTTCAGGAGAAAATCCTCCTGGTCGGTAACTTTATTGCTCCAATTTGTGCTCTTATGAAGAAATCAAAGGCGTCAGAACTAAGAACGAGGTCCGAAGGAGTGTTGGCTTCTCATCTTGTGCATAACATTCAGATAAGGTAAAGGCTCACTACAATCCAGACATTCTGTTAGTGTCATTCTTTCGAATCAATCAATCATTGCTATATCCTGAACAACCTAAAATCCATTTCTTTTTGTTTTTTTCTACATTCTCTACAGCTCATAGGAGTAAGCTTGCTATCTCCATGATTATCTCTGCATGCTCGAACCAGCCATGGCAGTCCACCCACTCCACTCTGTCTCTTCTTCATCACGTCAAATCTTCCAATGATGTGAACCAGCTCCACGCCCGCCTTATCACCACTGGGCTTATCAGAAACCCTTTTCTCACCCAAAAACTCATTCTCAAATTTTGCTCTTCCGGCCATCCACCTCTAATCCAATTCGCCCGCTACGTGTTCTTATCACAGCACGCATATCGAAAGCAATCATCTCGATCTGACCCTTTCCTCTGGAATGCAATCATCAAATCCTTTTCCCATGGAAGGGATGACCCTAAACGAGCAATACTGATTTTCTCTCTTATGCTTCAAAATGGTGTATGTGCTGATGTGTACTCCTTGTCCCTGGTTCTTAAAGCATGTTCCCGAACTAGATCATTGAGACCTGGAATGCAAATTCATGGTTTGCTGAGGAAATTGGAGTTCGGCTCTGAATTGTATGTGCAAAATTGTTTGATTACGTTGTACTTGAGATGTGGTGAAATTGGACTTGCCGGCCAACTATTTGACAGAATGCCTAAGAGAGACTCTGTTTCGTATAATTTGATGATTGACGGTTTTGCTAAGAACGGGATGGTGGACTTGGCGAGGATTGTGTTTGACCACATGCCAGTGGTGGCGAGGAATTTAATATCATGGAATTCAATGATCGGTGGGTATGTACAGTCAGAGGCTGGGCTTAATCTAGCTTCAGAGCTGTTCGAGAAAATGCCTGAGAGGGATTTGTTCTCATGGAATTTGATGATTGATGGTAATGCGAAATGCGGAAGGATGGATATGGCAAGTGAATTATTCAACAGGATGGGGGTGAGGGATCTTGTCAGTTGGGCCACCATGATTGATGGATATGCAAAATTGGGTAGATTGGATATTGCAAGGGATTTGTTTGAACAAACTCCTGAGATTGATTCTGTGGTCTGCAATGCCATGATTTCAGGCTATGTTCAAAATGGTCAATATGTGAAAGCCTTGGACCTCTTCTATTATATGATGAGCTTGGATGAATCATGGCCTGATAATGCCACTTTTACTATACTTCTTTCTGCTGTTGCTCATTTAGGAAGGATTGATGAGGGCATAAGAATACATCATTATATTCTTGAACACAGTCTTCCTATCAAGGATAAACTTGGTGTAGCACTTATAGACATGTATTCCAAGTGTGGCTCCATAGACGACGCTGTGAAGGTTTTTGAGGGATTGGAGACAAAGAATGTTGATCACTGGAATGCTATGATTGGTGGATTTGCTAGACATGGTTTGGGTGACATGGCTTTCAAACTTTTAATGGAGATGCAGCAAATTTCATTAAAGCCAGATGATATTACATTTATTGGGGTACTTAACGCTTGTGGCCACTCTGGGTTGTTGAAGGAAGGTCAAATATGTTTTGAGCTGATGAGAAGAATTCACAAGATGGAACCGAAATTGCAACATTTTGGATGTATGGTTGATATACTTGCAAGAGCAGGCCACATAAAAAATGCAATGAGATTTATAGAAGAAATGCCTATTGAGCCAAATGATGTTGTTTGGAGGACCTTGCTAAGTCATTGTATTAATCATGGAAATTTCTATATGGGAAAGAAGGTTGCTGAACAGCTAATGGGTTTGGATTTAAGTTATTCGGGCTCCTATGTGCTGCTATCTAACTTATATGCAGAGTTTGGTATGTGGGAAGATGCTAGTAGGATTAGGTCATTAATGAAGAAAAGAGAATTGAAAAAAGTTCCTGGTTGCAGTTCTATTGAACTCATGGGAGTTGTTCATGAGTTCTTTGTGAAAGATACATCTCATTCTCAAACTGACGAAGTCTACTCCATGCTGGAAAACTTGTCTGCTTCAGGCTTATCACTCTATCAACATGCTTGTGGAATAGAGAAACTACATGATATGAAGTTTCAACCTAGTTTTGTTGATTGAGATGCAACTCCATGCAGTGCAAACTTATCTAACATGCTATGTAAGAACAAATTGCTGTTGGTAAATTTCCCTTGTAAATTTAAAGTACATATTACAATTGTACTACAAACTGAAAATGCATGTTGGTCTTTTTCTTTGACATAATTGCTTTCCGGATTTACATGTAAAGTAAAAACCAAGTACACTTCAATGTTTACAGAATGCAAGGCTCGACATGTCTTTCGTGTATGGAGGATATTGGATACTCCTTTGTACTTTTGTGGCAGCCATCACAGATATGGTTTTTCTAAAAACGGAATAAACAATGAGGATGGACAAAGAACTTTGGGCTTACTGGCATAATTAAATCCAGCTGGAACGGCCCATCATTGAATCAAGGCCCAACAGGTAGCGTGTTTCAGACACCACATTTTCGCTTCTTCGGATCTTTTCCTTTCTTCTGTCTGAGATCTTTCATCTTGCTCTTGTTGTCGCTGCACCGAACTCGAAACCCTCGGTGAGAGAACATATAACTCAACTGACCTCGATATGGTGTAACTAGCCATATCTCAAGGCATAAGAATGCTCGTACACCTGCAGGTAGGTTCCATCCTTACCACCGGATGCGGCGTCTTCGTCGGAGGCGGATTTTTGGCCCTGCCGTGCCTCTCACGACGGAGAAGCGGGCGTCGGCGGAGTGGAGTGGTCGGGATTCCGGTGGCGATGGCCTTGAGAGGCCACGGACACAGTGAGAATCACTACACCGTGCTGGGAGTCTCTCGTTTTGCTACCTATGATGAGATTAAGAAGGCTTATCGTCTTCTCGCCCGTAAGGTACCTTTTCTGATTGATTGGATATTGAATTGATTGGTTGAGCTGCTTGTAATCTTCCGTTTCGTTTATATGATCATTGAGAGCCCTTTCTATCTTACTCAATCATGTAGATGATATGCACCTGTGATGTTTAATGCTTGCTCTATGTAGTGTGATAGAATGCCAACATTCATTGCAGTTTCCCTATAGGCTTCCCATACTTGCTATATTGCTATGCGCGCTTATATGCAGGATATGTTACTTGAGTCATTGTAGTGTTGAACCTTTTTTGGTTTTTGACTGAACTCAAAGTGAGCATTTTCTCATGTGCTTATTTTATTTTATTTTGCAAGTGCAGTGGCATCCTGATGTTAACAAAGATTCACAAGCTGGTGAGGTCTTCAAGAATGTTCGCCTGGCATATGAAGTGAGTTTTGATGTTTCCTTTTTGGATATAGATGTTTTTTCTTCAGTCTTCATCAGTAGCTACTTTTGCAATGATATAGCCTAGAGCGGAGGCATAAGTGTCTGTTGAAGTTTGTGCCTTCTTAGATCATAAGGTAATAAATAGGAAGTAACCTCTATATAATGAGGGCGTAGAGGGGACAAATTCTGTCAGGATCTGGTTCAAACCCAAATCTTTTCTTCTTGTTGTTGATCTTGGACGAATGGTGTTAATTACTTGATTCTAATAGACCATTGGAATCTTTGATTGTTTTAGGTTTTGTATTTCTTAGAAAAATTGCTTATTTCTGTTCCATATAGGTTCTATCTAATGAACCTACAAGAAATCAGTATGATCGTGAAATTAAAGCTCGTGAAGGCTTCAGTGGTTCAACCGGAAGCACCTTTTACGGCTCAGATCTTGAAGATGTAATCAGAATATACAGGTGGTCTGAATTGAGGCAGAAAATGCGGAAAAAGCGATACTCAAATCAGTATGCGAATAACAGGGACACTTCTTTTTTCTACACTGAAACTGATGATGAAGTTGGAGACAAAACATCATTTGAACCAAGGGGCTCTTTCATTCAAGTTCTTGAATCTGCCTTTATTTCTCTGTTTCTAATGCAGACTATTGGTTGTGGATTGTCACTCACTTTCAGTAGCCTTGTGGCTTTATTTGATGCAAAGTTGGATGGAGGGTATAAATTTGCCTACATGGTTGCATGGTGTCTGGGTGGTAAAGGTGGGATCTTGCTTACTTTGTTCCTTTCATTTGCAAGCTGGGCCTGTGGAAAAGCCAGCAGTGGAACAGTTGCTGTGGTTTTGGTAGCTATGTGGATTGGATCAAGTCTAGCAAGCTATTGTCCTATTCCTCAAGGTGCAATTCTTGCCCTTCTTCACATGTCTATTAAATTACAATCGGACTTGAACTAAGCTTTCTGCTTCCTTGCTATGTTATGCTATTATACTGTACATATCCTCCTTTTAGAAACACATTTTATATTTCTAATCTTCTTATGATCCTGGAAACTCATTGTTTATACGTAGTTTAATCTTTGTGCATCACTGAACTGCTATGTTGAATTTACAATGGAATGTATTGTATGGACCTTGTGGAACTACTCTGTTACTGTTACTATGAAGCCAGTGTTCTTTTTCTGCTGTGGATTGATCCTAGATACAATACAACAGAACTTTGGAACAGTAATGGAGATGAAGAAGGCATTCTAAATCCGGGAATATATTTATATTTTTCTCAGTTAGCTCTTAGTTAAATAATTTACACTCTTCTTTTAATTACTTGGAAAAGGAGGATAAATCATACAATGAGTACTAGGGAGGTCAATGAGATTTTCCTCCAATGTCCTAGCAGTTCTTGGCCTTCTCATCCTTCTTCATCTCCTTGAAATTCCTCCACAAGTATCTGCCGCTGGCCATGTCAACAAATACCCAAAACCCATCTTGAACCATCTGCAGAAGATTCAAGAAACCATTTAAAACTCATCAAGTTTTGAAATCCAGTGATTTTATAGAAGAATCACTTAAGATTGGGAAAATGACAATACCTTTGTCACGTTCCTCTCTTGCACCTCATCTTTTGAGGTATGCGATGCCTTCTCTTGCACCAAATCCATTGTCATTGTTAGATCGACCTCTGATGAAGAACCCATAGATCTCCATGCAAAATATCCGGCTAAGATAGCTGACAAGAACACCAAAATGAATCTCAAAGGACACATTCTCTTCCCCCGCAATGTCTCGAATTCTTTCTTTGCACGCTGCCCTGGAATCAAGGTTTCATATAAAGGCCTGGCGTTTTCTGGGTTGTGTATGTTTTTCTTGTTCATATTTGGGTGTTTATACTATTCTTGAAGGAACACAGTGGTTAGATTTAGTTGAATTTGTCTTCCTTTGACTCTGGCTAGTGTATAACTTTCATATTGCATTAAATAATTGGATTTTACCATGTCAAGGCATTTAAACTGGCAGGCTCACCTAACGCTTCTGGTGTACTAAGTGGGTGACAACATTTGGGATTTGGTTTTGCCTTTTTTCTGTGGTTTGATTTTTCCGGTGTGTGCAGGACAGTAGAACATGCAGACCTGTAACTCCTATTTTTCATTTCCCATTCTGGATTTCTGGCAAAATACTTGCAATGTTAAAGCCAAACAGCTGGAAATTTTGCCATCGGTAGAACGGTAAAAGGAGGTGGTGGGTAGGTTTGTTTGTAGATGGGCAAGTTGTTACGGGATTGTTGATGAAAATTCTCTGGGCAAAAATCCTTATAATAAACAAATAAAGGGTCTTTCTAGGTTACAATTGGAAATTATTTTCAAACTGCACACACACTAGAGCCTTTAAAAAAAACACTATATAATACTAAATTAAAAAATGAATAGATACAAAATAATTATGGAGAGAGAAAAATTAATTTTTACGGCTTTTTTTTTTATCAAGAGTTCAGATTTGATCAAATATAATTATTTAAGGGTCAAGATTTGATCAAATATACTCAGTATGTTCAATGTTCACTGATATTAGACGTTTGTTGTGGTCCTTTCACTCTTCATCCTTTTCATCATAGGTTGGTGTCAATCATTCGTCTTATGAACAAAGTCGTTTGGGGATGATTTTTTAACGGGCTTTGACGGAACTTGATACGGAGTATATGTTTTCTTTCAAAAAAAACCCACACTTGACAAGATTTATTAACGGGCTGGGCTGGGGAGTTTGGATTTCGGATTGGGCCTGGACATAATTCGGGAAAATTTGAATAAATGGTCAATTATAACAAGGGACGAGTTCACGAAAATCCAAAACAATGGGTAAAAGTAGTGTATCCTTCAACGGTCAAGTGGTGCTGATCGTTACCCAGATAACCTTGACAAAACTGGCATTATGTTTATGATGTTGATCGTAGTCAAGATAAGATAGCATCATGCGAGACAAAAATCATTGGGGTCAATTATTTACAAGTTTATAACAATCAGTTCTATTCAATTGCATATCTAAACATAAAGGTGCTATGCAAATAGTCTCCAACACAAAAACCATAACATTAAAAGTGTAAAAGCAGACAAAAAGGAGATTAGTGTTTAGTGATATCATGTGTAAATAAATGTATTATTACAACTTTACAAGTGATGACACAACTTATAAATCAGTAGTATATATAAATTCCACACGATAGTGGGCAATGTAAACTTCATTTTAAAGTGATCGATAGAATTTTATTTTAGATGTTAGAGGTCAATCTAGTACAGTTTCAATTTTGTTATGGCTATTTAGTTCGAATTAATGCTGTACTTCTTGCTTAAAACTTCATTTTAAAACTAAAATCTGTAAAATTTACCATAATACCAAATTAATCAGATATGATGATACCCTCATACTAGACCTGTACAAAGTCGGGTTCGGGCCGGATCCGGGCCGGGCTTTGAACAAAAATTATGCCCATTTGTCCGAGCGGGTTCGGGTCAAGCGGGTGATTCGGGCCGGCAAGGATGTCCAAGCCCGCCCGGTCATCCGGACCCGGGTAGCCGGACCCGGATATAAATTCATAAATAATTATTTTTTTCATGCCCATTAAAAAAATTAGAAAATCCTAGTATTATAATTACACGGTCTAACATTACTTGAAATTAAGATCGTATTTATGCTAGCTTTTTAGGTGACAAGGTGAAGGTACTATAATACTAACTCTCTTTTGTACTAATTCTACAATCAATGGCCCCAAGTATTCTCTACAAACATATCTTTATTTATAAATATAAACATTTATTTTAAATATTTAATATATTCGGGTATTCGGGCGGGTTATCCGGGATATTTGGTCAAAAATATTGTCCGTGTCCCGCCCATGAATTCGGGCGGGCCGGGCTTATTTACCCTTTCGGGTTAGAAATCTTGTCCAAGTCCGCCCATTTTTCCGGCGGGCGGTACGGGTTGGGCGGGTTAGCCCGACTTTGTTCAGGTCTACCTCATACCTAGAGACGTCAAACGGGTTGGTCAAGTCAAGTTCGGATCCGGTTATTTCGAGTTCGGGTTAAGTCGGGTTCGGATCGTAACGGGTCACCGGTCAAATCGGGTCAGTCATTGCGGGTTGGGTCGACCCAACAGGTCAAGAAAATCATTTTTTATAATCATTAAAATATTTTTTATTTAAAAACTGATATTTAATAATAATCTATTATTTTAATAATAAAATATGTTATAATTTTCAAAATATATTATATATATTCTAAAATTATAACAAATCGGGTCAACCCAACGGGTTTCGGGTTTGAACCCAACGGATTTCGGGTCAATCGGGTTTGGTTTATTTTGGATTTCGGGTACAAATTTTTAGGTCTTGACCCTAAAATTTTCAGGCGGTACAGGTCAGTTTTTCGGGTCGGGTCAATTTTTGACAGCTCTACTTAGACCTGTCAAATGGGTCGGGCGAGTAGGGTTCGGGTTTGGGTCAATCAGGTTCGGATCAAAACGGGTCTCGGGTCGAAGGTTGTAAAATTTCTGAGTTCATATTGACCGGGTTGTTACGGGTTTGGTACGGGTTCGGGTTGATTCAACCGGTCATGATCATCAATTTTGTTAACCTTTATCTTTATATTTATTAAAATAATTAATATTATATTATATAAAATATTATTTAATAATAATAAATAATTTTATACAAAAATTATAATAAAATATTGAATTTTTAATTGAAATAATACTTTTTCGAGTTGGCCGGGTTAACCCAACGGGTTGTTGACCCAACCCAGTTCTTTCCGGGTCGACCGAGTTCGGGTTACTCTTGACCCATTAATTTTCGGGTCGGGTTTCAACCCAAAAACTTTAGACGGATTGGGTCGATTTTTCGGATCGGGTCAAGTTTTGAGAGGTCTAGCTCTACTCATACCCCTATTGTTTCTTCGCGGTATGTTACCATCTTGGCCTATGGTTATATAGGCCATTCTAAAGTTAGACACCTCACCTTTTACAACCCCCTGTACTTGTGCGAATTTGTCACTTAGACACCTCACCTTTGGTTTGGACCTATTGAGCACTTAAACTTAACAATTTGGACCTATTAGACACCTAATTGCTGACAATCTCGTTGAGTGTAACACCCTCGCGTTGGCACGTCCAATTTTTTGTCCACATGTGTTCCACATAAGCCTATTTTTTGTCAACATATGTGCCACATAAGCGTATTTGGTATTTTGCCACAAAGGCATAATTTATGCCACATAACAATTTGGACCTCCGTCAATAGCTGGTTCACTCCCGCCGTTCTCGTCGTCGTCCTTAACCTCGTAATCGGCACCATCGCACTTCGCCACATCAGCGAAGAGGTGTTTAATAGGTCCAAATTATTAAGTTTAAGTGTTCAATATGTCCAAACCAAAGATGAGGTATCTAAGTGACAAATTCGCACAAATATAGGGGACTGTATATGTTTTAAGCCCTCAAAAGTCATTTTGTGAGTTTGTGTATGATTCATGTCCGCATTTAAAGTTTATTCAATACGCATATAGTAGTGATTATGTTCCTTGTTAAAAGTATAATTTAATATTTTAAAGTCTCCCCTCATGAGAGCAATTTAGAATATCTCACATCTTAAATTTAGAGAGAGATTAGTCTAGCATATATAGTATATTTTTGAGTTATTTCTATTATTTTCAATTGATTTTAGGATAGAACTTCATAAGCTTTTATATGTTGGGCCTATCACACAATTAATATGAGCTAGTAAACTCAAAATTTACAAGTTGTATTTAACATTTTTCAATTTTTTTCATAAAAAAAAAACTTAAAATCAATTGGAAACTATACAAATAAATAAATAAATAACTTTTAGTCTTGCAATGGTGAGATTTATTTCCTTTTACTAAACTAATTACTTTAAAACTGTTATTTCTAAGTTAATTAAAATGATATACATCAAAATATGATATTACAAAAGGATAACTTTTTGTTAAAAAAAAATCCTACTTATTAAAAAACTCAAATATAATTTTTTAATAAAATAAATTAACATTTACTTTATTTGTATTTTCTTTCTTATGGATTTAAAATGAGAAAGAGGAATAAAAAAAGGTGCTTGTTCCAAGTGATATGGAATTGATTTTTGGATGCATATGTTTGGTGAGTGGCAACTATGTCACGGAATTGAATCTGAGGAGGATTCCAATTCATCATCTATAAGATTCCTTGGTCCCAATTGCTTCTCAAATAGCACTTATATAGTAAGTTGCTATTTTGGAAATTGCACTCTTATCTTCACCCATTTTACAGCTTATTGGAACATTCCTTCAATATGTCAATTAACAAACAACACTTTAAGGGTCGCTCCTATACTTGATGCAGGAGGCTTGTAGAGGATTCATATGAAACAAACTCTTATCTTAATGTATGCACTTTTTCTAATTGGTAGTGCACTTTTTATACAAAAGTGCATTGCAAAATATAAAAAGTGCAATATGAAAATGTGCACTGAACAGTGCACTTCAAAGTACAAAAAGTGTAAATTCGAAAAAAATGTACTCCGAAATAGGAAAAGTGCACTACGAACTATGAAAAGTGCATTCGTTTCAGGATAAAAGTTTGTTTCATTTGAACCAAACTAATTGATAGATAAGGCTACACTCTTTTGACCACTTTTTTTATTTAGATTTTTTAATTTTTTTCCCCTTTATTTTTCATATACAGAGTCATTGACCCTCTTTATTTTTAATTTAAAAAATAGTTTTTTTTTTCTATTCTCTTTTTTGTTTTTGGATTTGTTGGTTTGAATTAACATATATGATAATTTAAATTTAGTTTTATTGTTTAATATACCAATTTTTTAATAACAAAATTATACAATAAAGCAATTTGCTTTTTTTTTTGTTAGGGCCTTACAAGTTTAGTTTGTGCAAGGCTGACAAAATGAATCAAACGACCCAGATCGTCAACAGGCCTATGTAATATTTAACTCAGGAGTGGACATCGGTCCATGATGCGATCCGCCTTTTGCGTGGATTCAACGTAGCACCAAGGGATAATGAACTCGTTTGGACGAGTCTAGGGCTGAATTGGCCAAGAGCGGTAACAAGAACAATTTGATAAAATTGGATAAAAGGTGACGTCAAGCCTAAGAGAAGGAGCAATCTCAACTTAACTATCTTAGACGTTCATTAACTTTGACGTTAAATAAAACTGAGTACAAAGGTATGCTTAAATAGAGAAACTAAAGAAAATATTAAACTCGATCTATTGGACCGGATCATATAAGTATATATGGATCACATGCCCAAGAGGCTCATATTACCCAAATAAGAAACATACTATAAAAGAAAAGTCCTTAACAGGTAACTACTAAATTTAGAAATATCTAACAATAAGTTAAAAATGGCAAGATTTTGATCTAAGGAGGACACCAAGGTCTTGTACGCCTTGGGATTGTCAAAACTTGATGTGAGCATAGGCATGAACGCTTTAGTCTAGACTTAGACCGTGATAGCTTTTTGAAAATATGTGAATTGAAATTTCTCGTTCCAGTTTGATTGTAGACCTGGTTGTTTTATATATATATATATATATATATATATATATATATATTTCATCAAAAATATATATATCATTAATTGCAAAATAGGTAATCAACATTAATTGCAAAATAGGTAAAATTATACTCACTTCATCCCAATATGTTTGTCCATTAAGCACAAAAGCAAAAGATTTAGGAAAATAAAGAGAAGAAAAAGTAACTAATAGGAGTGAGATAGAGATTGTCATGGATAAAGTTGAGAAGAAAAAAAGAAGGAAAAAAGAGAAGGAAAAAAGAAATGACTAAAAATGATATTGGGGTAGATTTTTTTTTCTTGAAGTTGATTGATTGGTATGGCACTTTATATCAGATAATTAATAGTTTAAAGATGTTTTATTCCCAAAGTTCGAAATTGAGATATCTAATAAATAAAATAACTTTCTTATCAATGTCACCTAACCCTATATAAGAATTTTATGAAATCAATGAATTCTTATTTCTGAAACAAGTGCTTAAATACAATTTAGAGTTATTGATTTCTTATAATTTATAGGAGAGAATCAAGGAATTTACAACTATAAGCTAAAGACTAGGTAAACTCTTAACAATTAAAAATATAGTATTTGTTGCATAATATTAACACCCCCTGAAAGATAATCGGTCTTTGCAATAAGTCAAGTATAGTTGTAATCTTGTTGAAGCATCGAGTGTGCATCGACTTTATTAGTACATAAGCAAGTTGGTCTGCAGTTGGGACATATGATTTGAACATGTTCTCTTACAGAGTGAATTGCGAGTGTGAAGTGTTGCATTCTTGAATGGAACACAAGATTTGAACATATTTACATTGCACCGAGGATATCACAATAGAGAACAAATTGTTGTAGGATCTTGATACCGAGTTCACGGAATAATGACATCACCTTAGTAACTCGGGTGTCGTGTATACCAAGGCTTTCTATCCAGCCTCCGTCGATGACCATGCGACAAATCGTTTCTTTCTCAAGCTCCGTGAGATTATAGAAGATCCATATTATAGGAGGAGGCATATTGTGGAGACATAATCGTATTTATCGTCAGCCCAATAAGTGTTGGAGAAGTCGTGAAGAGTCGGTTGTGAGGAAGACAATATGGTGATGTATTCTAGAGTCTTGCAAGGTGTCTAAGCAATCGTTTTAGAGTCGACCAATAATCTGATGTAACCATATGCATATACTATGACAACTTGTTAACCATAAATACCATTCTCGGATGAGTATGTCTTAAGTATTGAAGGTTGTCAATCATAGTTCTATAATTAATAGGGCATGGTAGAGGTGTTTCCACATGGTGAGATAGTTGTGTGTGGGTGAGAGAGAGGAGTTCTAACAAGTTTGGTATCTAACATGCCTACTTTTGACAACACACCGGCTAAATACTTCTTTTATGGCAAGAAAGGCCATTTGTGGTAGGAATCACCTCTACACCTAGAAAGTATGAAAGATAGGTAAATGACATGGCTATTGCATTGAAGAGAAAAGTGAAGCATCGACTACAGAAGTTAAGAATCTGAGTAGTTGAAGATACCCCTTTAATTCACTGTGTCAAGTCCGAGGTGCTTGCTTTAGGCCATAGAGAGCCTTTTGCAATTTACACACATGTTTTAGATTATATGAATCTCAAAGCTAGGAGGATGGACCATGTATACATCTTCATATAATGTTCCTTGGAGAAATTCATTGTTGACATCTAGTTTCTTAAGAGGCCAACCTTTGGAGGCGGTTAGAGACAAGATGACACTAAATGTAACCGACTTTACAAACGCTAAATGTTTCACGATAGTCTTGCCCTAATCGTTGGTGGAATCCTTTGGCCAAAAGGTGAGTTTTATCCTATCAATTATACCATCGATCTATAATGTACTTAGTATGATAGATCCATTTGTACCCAACAAGATTATGAGAGGATGAATGGGATACTCTAATACCATATAAGAATATTATAAAATCAATAAATTGTTATTCATGAAAACAAGTGCTTAAATGCAACTTAGAGTTACTAATCTCTTAAATACACCATAAAGAGTAGGTAAACTCTTAACAAGTAACAATATAATATTTGTTAAATATTATTAATACCTCACACCTTATGGATAAAAAATGTCACTAGTCAATAAGGATGATCGACAACGTTCTTCATCATGTCAGATCAAAAATTTGTAAAACAACTTTACTAGGTCTTATATATGTATATAACTACTAGCATATTTTATGTAATGTGCCCTAACTTGGAACACAAGTCACCCATTTGTATATGTGTACATAATACAGTCTAATGAATGGAGAATCCCCCAAGGGGACTTTCATAATTGACGGCTCACATGGTATCACGAGCGTCTATGACCTAACCCTATCCCTTCCCTCCCCTGCGCTTCCGACTCCTCTCCATCGTCGCCACAACTTTCCCTCCCCCTTCCTACCACTAAATCCTTAATATCTCAGCGCTGCCCACCGATCTGCCACTCCCTTCAACATCGTTAAATCCTCCAAATTCTAGTATGTCTTCGTTTCTTCCGCCATGGTCAACGACGAAGTCGCCAAGTATCCTCCACCAAAGGACAACTCCGGTCATCGACGACTCCATCGATCTCTTGACTAATGTTTCCGGATCTAGTTCATATGGTTCCTCCAAGTCGAGCTTTTACTCCGCGTTAGCTGTTTTTAACTTCAAAAATCTGATTTCGCTTATGCTCGATGTCTCTAACACGAAATACAACTCATGGAATGAGCGTTTCCGCATCGCTGCACGCGCTCATCATGTTCTATACCACATCGATAGTTCTATTCCTCGACCCGCTAATTTCGATGATCACCTTTGGGATTAGCTTGATGCGATTCTCTTGCAATAGATATATGCCACTATCTCATCCGACCTATTGCTCACCATTCCTGAACCAAATTCAATTGCCTTGTCCGTGTGGAATCGGCTCTAAGATATATTTCATGACAATAAAGTCACTCGTGTTGTCTACCTTCAACATGATCACTCTCTACCGATTGGAGAAGTTCTCCTCTGTCTCCGCATATTTCCAGCAACTCAAGGATCTCGTTGACCAGTTAGCCAGTGTTGATGCCAAAGTTTTTGAGTGTCAACTCGTTATTCAACTGATTGTAGGCCTCGCGCTTGAATTTGACACCGTTGCGAGTTTTATATTGATGAAACCCGAAATAGACCGACGCTAAAAGACAAGAAACGAGATTATATATATTCGACGAGGCAAATCCTTGCTTTTATTTATAATTTCCAAACGAGATTACAACAACGAGATTGTGCTCTAGATCTCCTTTTACAATATTTGAGGTCTCTTCCTAACGAAGTTCGAGACCTCTTTGTTACAATGAGATTACCGCTTACAAACTATCACCGATCTCTGTTCCTATTACAAATTGAGAATTGATATCTATTCAGCGAGATTAGAAACTTGAGCGTTAACACAGAGATTGTAATTTGCGCAGCGGTTAGCGAGAACTTGTTTGAGACGAGGTCTCTTTGAGCGACTTGAAGTCTGTTTGTGGACCTTGTCATGGTTGTAGCGTGGTCTTTACGATGATTCCAACACGTTGATCTTCAACTAACAAGATAGTTCTCAAGTTTAAGATGTTTTTCGACCCCTTGTAACCATCGAGGTTCTTTCTATTTATAGACGCTTGAAGATCATGGCTTTTGCCAACTTCCAATGTGGGACGCTTGAGTTTCGACCATTTGATTGGTCGAGACGTAGGTGGTTTCTTATTGGTCGAGAGTTAGGTGGTTTTTGACTGGTCAAGCGGGTCGGGATGTCAGCTTTTGGGTATGCAAGGTTTGGACCTCGTTACTTCTTGCGGCGAGTTGCCTAACCACCTCAATTAATGAGTTTCGCGAGGTTTGAACCTCGCTCCCACGGCTTGAGGCTCCGCGGGAGGAGCCAAGCAAGGACTGCTTTTTTGGATGGGTATGGAAAAGATCTTCGGGAAGATATCTCGGGGACCTCGCCAGTTTCTTTTACCTTGCGTATTTTTGTCCACTGTTCATACATCGTTATTTCGTGCACCATCATATATACTAAACAAACCCTATGCCAGATTTCTCAAAAGCTCGATCCATAGTACTTTTGGAGGAGACTTGTCGGGCTCAACAAAAGTGTATGAGAATGGATCCTAAGGCATTGAATGTTACTTCTTATAAGGACAAGTCGCCACCACCGTTGAAAACTCCAACAATCGCGATGCAGGAAACAGTTGAGACCGCGGTCATAGACGCGGAAATCAACAACCTCTACACTTTCAGAGAATTCCTTTTGGATGGATGCTAATACAGGGAAACTCTCAACAACAATGGCGGCTTTTGATTGGAATCAACCACCTTGCCCTTATCCTAATAACCCAGCGGCTAACATCCTTGGTGCAGCACCTCGCACTCCGCAATCTCAAGCTCAAGTCTCTTATTCTGACCATGGCTATGGTTGTTTGACTCCCACTAATTTGGCAAATGCGTTCAACACCATGAATTTGTACCCTCCTGATAATTCATGGTACATGGATACAGATGCCTCCTCTCATAGGGCCAATAATTCAGGCATTCTCTCATCCATTACTTCTAAGAGTTCTTCTCTTCGGTTATTGTTGGCAATGACAAGAGGATTCCAACCTCGGGTTTAGGAAATGTCTATGTCCCTACCCTAAACCGACCTTAATTTACATCTCCAAAATGTCATTATTACTCCAACTATTATCAAAAACTTTGTGTCTGTTAGAAAGTGACCCAAGATAATAATGACTCTGTGGAATTTGACCCCTATGGTTTTTATGTGAAGGATCTTCAAATGGGAACTAATCGTCTAAGATGTAACAGTTTTGGTAAGCTCTACTCTGTCATTGTTGTGTCGCCCTCCCAGTCTGTCGTGTCTTTGTCTGCCGACTCATCCACCCCCTGGCATGCACGTCTCGGACATCTGGTTATCCTGTCTTCAATCAACTTCGATCGTTTCTACCATCTCGAGTCAATAAGGAGACCTCGTCTTCAATTTCTTCTTCTTGTCACTTAGGAAAACATGTTAGATTACCGTTTGTTCGCTCTCATACTAGCATTTTATTTCCGTTTCATATAATTCATTGTGACTTGTAGACGTCACCTCTTGTTAGTTCTAAAGGTCGGACATAGTTACTACCTTCTCTTTTTAAATGATTTTTCGCATTTTTCATGAGTTTTTCCTCTTAAGTACAAATCTCAGGTGTTTAATCATTTTATTCGTTCACCGCCTAACCAAAACCCAATTTCAATGTGATATTAAATCCTTCCAATGTGATATTTATATATGCAATATAAAAAATTAGGTGATAAATAACACAAGCTATTGTGATAAGTCAAATAATAGGTGATAAATATCTTTATACCAAAATGGTGCTAGAGTGGTACCCCATTATTAATTATCTTTATATATTCTCTTGCTTTATTGTTTTCTTTTCTCTTATTTCATCGAGTAATTCACATATGAAAGCATATACTAATAGGAATGTTTGGGAAGATTACTTGACAAAATAATAATATTTTATTAAAATAAATTGATTAAAAAGATGGTGCATTTCCCATATATTAATTAAGATACTAAAATTTTAGATTTAATTAAATAAAGTAATATATATTTAACCAAGCTCCTATTTGAAGCATCTCTCCCATTAAATATGTTCATAGTTATCAACTTTATAAGGATGCACACTAAGTAAAAGAGTGGAAAACTAAGGATATATTTTGAAGTGGTAGAACCTAGAGGGAAATTGACCAGTGAATGCGGTTAGGAATCCACCTTATTCTCACCTTCCTATTATCTTCAATCTTCATTGTAAATTTTAAAGTAGCAACTTTTGTTGAAACGAGGCCACAAGTGTGTTAGTTAACTTTTGTTAAAACTTTTAGCTTTTGAAAATTTCCAAAACATACAATTTTCATATAAATATTTTATACTACCATTAATCATTATTACTTCTTGGTCGCTCCCCCATTGCTCTAAGCCAGAGGTGCTCCCATCTTGACCCCTAGATTTCCTGCAAGGAATGTTCCACTGGGCAAATGTTGTTGTAACTCATTATTACTTCATATGGTACGTGACTGTAAATATACATTATTTAAGGTAACATATCGCATTTGATTTAAAAACTTAATTTGAAGATGAAACACATACATTCTTATTTAGCAATACATCATTAATTCTTAAAAAAAGAAAGTAACAAGTGTTTGATCATTAATTTAATTCTGGAAAATATCTCTACATTTATAGTAAAATTAAATCAACACCTTGACACATTATCACACTAAATGCATCAACTTAAATGTATCTATATGGTAAAAGATTTATATCATTACTACTAAGATTATATACCATTCTGGAAGGGTTAGCCCGTCTGATGGACGAGATATAATTTTGTGTCTATTGTTATTTATTTTATAAGTGGAGATAAGTGAATGTGTATATTATTTGAATTAGAATAGAAATGATAAGTGTATGTGTGATTTGATAAAATTAAATAATGAAGGATGATTTTAGAGATAGTGCGTTTTTTATTCTAAGAATAATTGATTGAATAAATGGATTCAGTAGGAATTGTAGTGCATATATTTTACTCTTGAGGGACAAATTTTAAAGTTGTAAAGATAAGTAGTTTTAAAATCAACAAGCCTGCTTTTATAAGATGCTCACATTCTTTGAACATTCATTATTTAATTAAAAATGGTTTTAGTAATCATAAAAATGATATTTTAGACCCGTTGGTCAACCTGAATCGACCAAAACCCCGCAATAACCGGATCCGATTGACCCGTTACCCAAAACGAAACTGAACCCGAAATGACCGAACTCGATCTTGCCCGACCCGACTTGATTGACAAGTCTAGTTCCACACAAGTCGGATCTGAAAATTAAAATAAGGACACTCATACAATTAGTTAAAATATTAGAAGAATATGTTTGATAAACCCCAAATAAATTAAAATTTAACTATATAATAATGATAAATAAATATAGTTAAAATACATTAAAATCAATGTAGGGTTATCAATTTTGATGTTCACATTACTTAATTCTCTGTTATTATATTATTTGTGCATGTAATGACGTATCAAGTAATTATTATCGATAAAGAAATAAGAGAATGAATCATGTGAGAACCACTTTTTAAAGAGAATTAAAAACACCTTACAATTATTAAATCTTTTAAAAAACAAAATACATGGCCTAAAATTAAATTTCATTAAAATGGAGAATTTTGGAAAGATTCTGCATAGTTGAATTTTATTTGAAAAATCGCGAATTAATAAGCGACTGTTTATTATGTTACAATTGACTATAAATAATTTTGTTACTGACTATACATAATAATTGTGCATAACTTTTTCCACTAAGTGTGTATGGTTTTTTAAATAAGAGTATATGTTCTAATTTAGACGAGTGTGAATGATTGTATATACTATGAAAACAAAAATTCACACTATACTATAATTTTGATCACTTGTACATTGACGACAAATAAAATACATATGTGAGCGGATAAAATTTAATAATTATCTATTTATGTTATTTTCCACACAAAAAATGTATTTTTATTCATTTTGCTATCGTTTTCTTTAAATAAGGTTCTTTATTTTGGTAATTGAATCGCTATAATGGAAGATTCTATCTTAGTCGAAAGATAGAATTTTCGCGTGGATTGGGGAGCAAGATATCGCTTGCTTGGGTTACAAGGCAATTCGGCAGACCCTAGGGGAGGATTTCCGCCCCCCTAATCTCTTTCTTCCATTATAAATACATGCCTTCACCATGTACACTAAGGACATTCAAAAACGGCTGAACTTGCTCACAAGTCTTAACTTTTATCTCGACGTTCAATCGACTAACTACTCTTTTGACTTAGGCAATAGAGGTGGATTAGGGGAACCCCGCCCCTTATATCCATTGTTTTGCAGGTTCTAGATTGAAGAAGAAGCTTGGAATAGAAGCCGAAAGGACAAATCAAGAGGAGGCTTCATTAGGGCATAAAAGTTGAATTTTTGTGCACTAACAGTTGGCGCCATCCGTGGGGATTGAGCAATCGATCCACATTGTTATGGTTTTGGAGTCAATCCCTAAAGAACAAGAAGCAACCTTTCTTGGTTCTGAAGAAACCGCCCAAACCGAAATTGCACACAGTCTTCACAGTAACTGGAACCGCGATCACGATTCACAGAGCGATCACGCGAACTCTAATATTCACTCAAAGGATTAGCCTACGATCCAATCCAATATTACAGCGCGGAAAACTACTATCGTGACCCACATGGCGATCAAGCGAACTCTGATCTTCACTCGGAGGATCGATCCTACCGTGCATCAATCATGAGAGCTACTTCCGCTTTCTCGCACGAGATGAGTGCCCCAAGGACGACGTCCGAAGTCGAAAATATTGCATGTACCATAGGATGCAGGGACATTGACCGAAGATTGTGAATCCTATAAGACGTTCCTAGAAGAGTTGGTTCAAGAAGGGTACTTGTGCGGGTATATCGAGAAGAAGGAACCAAAGGATAAGGGAGAGCCGAGAAAGAGAAAATCGAGGTCATCCAAACAATCTCAGTGACATACAAGAACGATGATGTGGAAACTATAATCAATTTCTAGAGATCGTGCCACGAGCTAGAGGTGATGCGGATTCAACAATCCGAATCACAACCGTCGTTGCCGCTTGTGGTTGATGGTTTGGTCTTTTGGGAGAAAGACCTTGCGTCGGTCCAAGTCTCACACAACGACCCCTTGATCCTCACAATCGAGCTTGAGGGCTTCAAGGTACGTTGGGCAATAGTAAATCCGGGGAGCTCGGTGGATATCATGTATGATGATGTCTTCAAGCTCCTAGGAAAGAAGAATGAAGATTTGATCCTAGTCATGATGCAACTCACCGAACTTGGTGGATATCCGACATTCCCGCTTGGAATGTATGAGACATAGGTCTGTTTCGCAAAGAAGGACTTGGCGGTCAAATTCATAGTAGTTGTCGTGCCCGCCTCATACAACTTGATATTGGGTAGGGCATGGATTCATGGGATGGGAGCGGTACAATCGACCCTCCATCAAATCATCCAGTTCAAAGATGAAGACACCACTGTTTGAGAGTGGGCCAATCAGCTGGACGTGCATAGGTGCTCAAAAGGAAATCGTCCAAAAGTGGAATTCCTTCAAAAGATCGAAGACGAGAAAAGAAGTGAGGTCCAAGAGCGAAACCCTAATCGCGGGCCTAATTGTCGTGATCGCGCATCTGGCCCATCCGCCCATAGAGCATCGCTCCTTCTCTAGAGCAAAACTGCGGTCGCGGGTTCGTCAATCATGATCGCGGCCTCGACGCAAGAGACACATGTCCTTCTCTAAAGTAAAACCGCGACCATAGCCCGCACGCGCGCGATTGCGGTTCGCTCAAGGATTTCGGGATTAGGATATGCATGTAAATAGGGTACCCTTTTTCCTATGTGGTTTTGATGAGGCCCTTAGGTTTTTTCCCATTCACTAGTCTTGTCCTTAGGTCATGAAATTCACGTTTATTTATTAATAAAAGTCAAAGTTTTTGCATTAGTTTGAGTCTTGCATAAAAAAAGCGCATAACATTAATTCATCGCATTAACGGGCTTCTACACATGCACGTATGTAGAGGGGCAAGGATGCCATGTTCATAGCACGTGGATGTACGAATATATGAGAGGACTCGACGACTAATCCGCATGGCCACTTTGAATAGCTCCTAGAGTACTTAAGTCTTAGTTGTGTCACTATCGAACGCAACTAACATTCAAGTGGGGCATTTGTGAGCGGATAAAATTTAATAATTACCTATTTATGTTATTTTCCGCAAAAAATGTATTTTTATTTATTTTTATATCCGTTTCTTTAAATAAGGTTTTTTTTATTATGGTACGATTTTTTCTTTTTTATTTTGGTTATTAAATCACCATAATGGAAGATTATATCTAAGTCGAAAGATAGAAGTTTCGCATGGATTGGGGAGCAAAATACCGCTTTCTTGTGTGACAAGGCAATTCGTTCGACCCTAGGAGAGGATTTTCGGCCCCCTACTCCCTTTCTTCTATTACAAATACATGTTTTCGCCATGTACGGTAAGCACATTCAGAAACCCTGAAGTCGCTTGCAAGTCTTACATTTTATCTTGATCTTCAATCGGCAAGCTGCTCTTTTGAATTAAGCATCGGATGTGGATTAGGGGGACCCCGCCCCATGTATTTATTGTTTTGGAGGTTCTAGGTTGAAAAAGAAGTGAAACGGAAGGCGAAAGGGCGAATCAAGAGGAGTATATATTAGAGCATAAATGGTGAATTTTTATGCACTAACATAGTGGTATTATCATATGAAATGTTTCAACAAAAAAAAAGCATATGTTTCAACCAAAAAAAAAAGCATATGGAACAATTTGGCTAGCTTGATAAAATGATTTTAAATATAACTCGTAAGAAAGTAGTTAAGAGATTTGGAACATATAAAGTCGCACTTCTAGCTTCATATAAACAAAAGGGTGGTGTGAAGTGATGAGAATTGTGCACATCGATCTTTTTGGAGAAGTGGAATCCGACCTTATTATCATTATCAATATCACAGTTTTGTATTCCAATTGCATGCAATTGCTTCAGGGATTCTAATTCTTCATCACCTTTATATTTATAAAATGAAAATATTCTATGATTATACTTTTTTGGGCAGAATTCAATAATTATACTTTGAGAAAGATTTAAGATGGAGGATATGTATTCCCAATTTGTCATACAAGATGTGTAAGATTTGCATTTTTATGTGTTATTTGATGATTGAAGATTTTCCATATGTAAAAATTTGAAGAATAAAAGTTTAATATAGAAATTTTTGAATTAATATTCTTATTGTCAATTAGATTTAGGATAGAAATACATGAGCTTATATATTGGGTCTAACGCGCATATATTCACAGATAGACATGTGGGGACCCTCACGTTATATTGGCCCAAGGGAGTTTAACATGGTATTAAAGTGGTACTGTAATGAGTCCCGATTCCTAGTCTATTAGGTTAGTCGGCCTTAAGGTATTATGTCAAGTGCAACTGGCATATTGTGGGGACAAGCAGTTGCACTTGAGGGGGCGTGTGGAAGAAATATTCCCCACATTGAAAATTGAAAGATAAAATGCCTAGCATATAAGAACTTGGGTTACTTTTTCTATAATCAATTGGTTTTGGGATGAAACCCGACCTATGAGTTTATGTGTTGAATCTAACGTGTATATGCGTATTGACGGACGTATATAATATCGTCACATTCATAACGTGTAGATGTCTTACGCTATTAAACATATTACACGTTACGAATGTGACGATATTACATACGATGTAATATAGCAATCACCATCGTGAAATATTTTTTAAAATAGTAATACTAAATTTAAATAAGACGAGTCTATTTTTCCATCCATATTAGGCATTTAGGCCAATTAAAATGAGAAAGAGGGATTCTAACTCGCAATATAATGATTATGGATGCCATTACCAACCGGCTAGACTAGTGATACTTGATAAGGTGAGTCTATGTTAAAATCATGTATTTCGGTTATGTGAGTCTATGATAGTAAATTAGCTAAGTTTCTTTTACTACGGTTAAAAGTCTAATTAATGATTTTGTATACATGTTGAAAGCACAGTAAAAACTAACTCTTAAAATTTCAGAATATCTCCACCTCCTTTCAGGCTCTCCAATTTTAAAAGGGTCGACCTCACTCACACAAAAATCCAAGTTGGCATTAGAGCTCGCAAGTGTTCGATCTAAGTGAGAAAGGAAAAATTCGATAGTTCATCTTCAAACACATCCACAAAATTGAGAGGTGAGAGGTGAGATTTTCAAAGAACATAGGGGGAGAAGAAGATGCCATAATGCTAGCTCGGATTGCTCAAATAATGCGGTATCAGGATCCATCTCAAGGATATCCACTTCATTTAGGAAATTAAAAATTCCCTAGTATGTAAGGCCCAAGGTCTTAGAAGCACCAACCCATGTCAAAACAGGGACTTCCTAGGAAGTAACCCATCATTCTTGTCTTGCACTCTTAACTTCAGAGTTCTTTATCCTCACTCGAACATGGAAAGGAAGAGCTCAAGTTGACATAGCTTGCAACACTTTGATCCACTACAAAGGATCTCAAATCCGAGGTGTTACAATCTCTCTAGTTATACACTTGACGTTCTCATCAAAGCCCAAGCACCGCTCTCTAGGTCAAGTACACTCATAACTTGTAAGGACCGAGACCTTAGAAGCACCAACCCATGTCAACACAAGGACTTCTTAAGAGGTCACCCATCCTAATAGCATTCTTGCTCATGCAAGCTTAATTTTAGAGTTCTTTGTCCTAACTTGAACCTTGAAAAGGAAGAGCTCATATTGACATAGGTAGCACTTCAATCCATTATAAAGGATCTCAAATCTGGGGTGTTACATGGTATGTCTCTTACCATTGTCTTGTTCGATGGAAATAATTTCGTTACTTGGACTCGACAAGTTAGGTTGGCTTTAGGGGGAAAATTAAAGCGAGGGTCCATAGATGGGTTTGTTGTGAAGCCTAAGGAAAATCAATTAGATGCGACTAGATGGGAACGAGTGGATCAAATGGTATCTTATTGGTTGTTGAGCTCGATGATAGCCGAAATTTCTAGATCCTTCATATATGTGACTTCAGCTCAGAATCTGTGGATGGAAATCTTAGCAGGTATAGTCAAAGTAATGCACCAATGATCTTCCAACTGAAGCAAGAGCTTGCACGAATCACACAAGGAAATTTGTTCATAACTAGTTATTATAGTATCCTCGTTTTTGTATGTAGTGTTCCTTACTCCCTCGTTCGATCTGTGACAAAATCAATCATATTGTTAGGGGATTTTTTTAGGGCTCTATGTTGGAAAAGAACCACCTTATCTCCTAGGATAAAGAGGCAGCTCCCATGAGAGAAGGGGGGCATTGTCTCCAACCAATGCGTGATGCCAACACCGCTATACTTGCAAAACTAGGATGGCAGTGGCGGGTACTACAAAATCCAATGACTCTTTGGGCTCGTCTTTTGCACTCTAAATATTGACAAGGGATGATTGATATTGACATGTCCCACTGATACCCTCGATCATCTCATACAAGGAAGAGAGTGGTTCATGCGGCTCAACTCTTGTCTCATGGCCTTCATACAATTGTTGGTAACAAAACTTCCCCATTATTTTGGTTCAATACATGGTTGTCCGAAGCTCCTTTGATGGATTTGGCAATCATTGAAGTTCCCGGACATTTTTTAGGCTCGATTGTGGCAGAATTATGGACACAACTAATTGGAATTATCCCTTGTTGTTTAAGTTTTGCCCGTGAATATTTGCATGCAATTGGTGTCTTTAAGAATTGATATGCATAGTTCTATTAAGGACGAGTTCTTTTGGGCTCACACTACTTCTGAAATGTTTGCATCGGGTTCGGATGCGCAACTTCTCTGGAAATTACCCACTCCATAGTGGATAAGGCAATTTCTTTTCTTGGTGACGCATAATTGATCCCTATGCAATTCTAATCGAGTCAGGTGCAATTTGTCATCAAATTTCTCTCTTGGGTAATGATCTTAGTCTCGATTTTTTCCAAGTTGATAATGTACAAGGATGGCTCTTCCAAAACATCAGGAAGTGCGTGAAGTGGAGCACTTGCTTTCCTTTTATGTTATAGCATAAATGGAAGTTCCAGAAAGAATTCATTTTCAAGAACAAATACTCTATTTCTAGACTCTCAACTATTGTGGTAAGGTAGTCGGATGAATTCTCGTGAGTGTCAAATATGGATTTGCTCAATTTGTCGCACACTGCTACAAATGAAGTTAGATTTGGCCTTTGCTAGACCAAGATGTCAGAAGTATGGATTAAGATAAATGCCGATGCTTCTTCAAAAGGAAACTCATGAGAATTTTAGGATGGTGGTCTATGGTAGCTTGACGACTCGATCGTTCTTGGTTGTAGTAAGGGTTCTAATCGCCTTGAAACTTTAATCTCACAAACTTCAACTTGAATGGATTAAACGAAACTCGACCCAAATCTCACAAATTTAATTTGCAATGAAGGCTTAATCAACCCTAAGATGAATCTCATGAATTAGGTTTGATTAGGCACCACTTCTCGCAATCTTTAGTCTTGAAAGTTTCTCACACTCTCAAAGGAAGAACACGATATGTTTTATGTAAATTTTGATTTATCCTTTTTCGAGGGTTCCAATGGATTATTTAGAAATAAACAGAATTGAAAAAAATAATCTAAAATAATCTAAACAATAACATAAAAATATCCCTAAAATATTAAAAAACCCTAATAGGTAAAACTAAGTCAAAATAAACAAGTCCAATAGAATACCCAAAAGGAAACATGTCCCTTGGCTTGGATTTCAGAAAACACCGCTTGTCAAAATTGTGACAAGCCTCTTCACAAGTTGAAGTCAATTCCAAGTCACATTGATGCCTGGTCGTGACACATAATCATGGTCACGGTCGTGAACATCATTGGCATGCATCGATATCTTCATTGTAACATAGTTTTGAGCCTCTTCGAGTTGGAATTTAAACTCGGAGTAAAAACATGAAATGTAGCTCATCAAGTTAGCTTTTCAATGAAGGCAAAATGACCTCCAAATGACAATTGTAGCTCTAAAAAAATGTCAAAAGATAGAGATGTCAAAATCACAAGCCTCGGTTTCATTGACAAGTTTCGGTTTCTTGCTCGTATTACTTGCTCTCTGCTTAGCAACCGATCCATACCTACAAACCCGAACTTCTATGTCATCTATCAATGTTTTAGAATTATGGAAAACAATAGATGGGATGTGCAAGTTACAAACATTCGTCGTCAAGTAAATAAGTCGGCGAACTCTCTTGGTTGTTCCATATTGCATTGGGATCTTATTCCCTAAGACATAAACTCTACTCTTATGTGCCTCCTTGAGGGACTGGAGAGTGCCTTCTCTCCTTCGTACCAAAAAAAACTCTACTCTTATATTTCTACCATAAAAACTCTACTCTCATTTTTTAATTGCTTGAATAAAAGTTATTTACTACTAATTTCTTACAGAGTTTTAATTGGTACACCAACTTTAGATTTGAATATTTTTTTCAACCTCTTATATGTATGATTCAAAAATCTATCTATCACTGTATAATGAAACATTATATAGGATTTCAATTACAAAGTTATTGATACAGAAATTTGGTTTCAAAATTTTGAGGTTGTTTTATATGTTTTTTAATCTATTTTATGACTCATCAAGCTTGACCGATCAATATTATTTTATGCATAAGTTTTTTATGACACTATTTTAGGAGTGATCCTCCCAAAATCTATCATATTTTATACAAAAAGTTATATTGTTATTAAAATATGATACAAAGTGGTTAAATGATTAACAATGACAAATTTAATTATACATTGAGAAGAGGTATTTTAAAACATTTCATGTTTTTTCTTAATTATTTAAATTTAAGTATGGAAAAAAGAATAGTGTAGGGTGGTGAACCATTATAATTGTAATTAGGGCTGAGATATTTCGGTTTTTGGTTGTTTTTTTTTAGCCTACCCGCAGGGTATTTTTTTTTTTTACGGTTCGGTTCTTGAATATTTTAGTGAAGAACCGTAATAACCGAACCCGAACTTTGATCGGTTCCTAACTGCGGTTATTTCGGCTAACCGAAATACAGAAATGACCCATAAATTTTGGTTCTTCCGTTCTTCCGTTACCCAAAATATGGTTCGGTTCCTATGTTTAATTCGGTTCTTGTTAAAAAAAATCGGTTTTTATATATTTTTCGGTTCTTCGGTTAAAAAATCGGTTTTTTTATATATTTTTCGGTTCTTCGGTTACCCAAAATTATATAATTTTATATATTATTAATATATAACGGTTATTCGGTTTTTTTTTGGTTTTTTTTTTGTAAAACCGAACCGAACCCGAAGTTTTTTTACAAGAACCGAACCAAAAAATTTACCCAAACAAATTATCATTAACCAAACCGAACCGAACCGAAATGAGCGGTTCGGTTCGGTTCTTCGGTTCCACGGGTATAAAGTCCCAAACCTAAATGTAATTAGAATAATTTTCAATAAGGACGACGTAGCAGTTTCATTCCTAGCGCTCTCTAGGATCTCATCTGGCAAATGACTAATTACAGGTTTCTGTTTAACGGTTCCGGTTGTCACGGTGGTTCATCCCAATTCGTTTCTTTCTTTCTTCCTCCATTTTGCTCTTTCACAAAATTTCTCCAACTAGCCTAAATATGGCTTCAAACAATCATCCCAAAATTAACGTTACTGCCAATAAGGCTCTTCGACGGTGTTATAATATTCATGCCACATCTGAAAGTTGGGATTAAAGTGGATTAGTATATAATCCAATGGATTACTCCTCCTATTGCCAATTGGTTTTAGGATGGAACCTCAATGTGCTAATATGTTATCAGTGTTATTCGCCTAACGACTTATCTCAATTTGGGCCCGCCATGTTGTGTTGTCCAAGTGTCAACTAGGCCAGTTCCCCTAGTTGCACTTGCGGGGGCGTATTAGAATGTCCATCCTACATCTAATAGTTGGGATTAAATTGGACTAGTATATAACCAAGTGGATTACTCCTCCTATTACCAATTGATTTTTGGATGAAACTCCACTAGGCTTATAGATGAGGACCTTGCCATTATGGCGACTGGCCTCATGCACTATTTCTATGTCAAAAGTCCATGATTCCAATTGCCAAAAAGGATAAAAAATGAGAATAGTTCAAGAAGTTCCTAAAACTGCCTATCTCTTACGCACCATGAAAATCAACATCATAATCTGTAATTCTTGGGGAATTTTCTATATTTCCTTTTCTATCTCCAATTGCCTATTTCTTATTCAACTTCTCCAATTTCAGTCTACGAAATCCATCAATTTGTATCTCTTGTTTAACCCTTTTCGGATACAAATTCATAACTATGTGAGTTAGTGTTCGTGTTGATGTCTACAAAGGATTTTCACGAGACACAAAGCTTTATACAAAGGTGGGAAAGATTACTCTTCATCTATCCAAGTTTTCAAAGGCAACGGAAATAATGGAACAACAAGAATCAAATGTTGATACATATCATTTAGAGGCGGCGAGGACTTCCATTCACACACCATCCTTATCTCATCTTTTATTTCTAGTTGATTCTTTCATATTTGATAGAGCAACGACAAGAGAATGGTCAATTCTAACTAATCTACTTAGTTTATATAAGAGAGCATATGAACGAATGTCAATATTTTAAAGTCTGAAATTTTCTTTACTCATAGTGTCAATCCGCAAAGAACAATGAATGGACTTTTTGGGCTGAATACATCAATAGGCCATTGAACTTTCACACTTTTTTCAACCAACTACCCATATTTTGGGGTTTTCGAAAAAAACTTTATACTATACATTTTTTTGTCTTTTAAACAAAAAATGCTTATCTGGCAAAACGTGTGTATATCAGTCTCATATGTGTGCGTAAAACGGGATAATTATCTTTTTAAATGCTGATTTGGAAGTTTTTAGAATAAAAATTTTTATAGAAAAAATGAGTCTTCTTTCCCATTTTCTAGGGTTTGTTCTAGATGTGGGGGTGAAAATCTGAATTCTTTCTCCCAGTCTGTCATTCTGTCATGATTCTCTCCCCTCGACTTGATTTTTTACTAGATTTGGGGGAATGTCGTTCCGTTTTGATTCTCACCCCTTGACTAGATCTGGGGGTGAAAAAATTAAGTTTCGTCTTGATTTTTGACGAGGCAGAGAATATATGTCGGCGGTGAAGAAATTGGATATGAGGAAGAAATTTGATCTTTCCCCTCGACTTCTCGTCTCTCCTCCTGCGTTCCGTCTTGATTTTGGACAAGGCAGAGAAGATATGCCAACGGTGAAGAAATTGGATATGAGGAAGAAATCTGATCTTTCCCCTCGACTTCTCGTCTCTCCTCCTGCTTTCCGTCTTGATTTTTTGACGGGCATAGAAGAAATGTCGATCGTGAAGAAAGTGGCATGGGTTGAGCAAATTTTTAATTAAAATTTAATAAAATTAGAGAAGATAAAGAGGAAAAAGAAAAAACAAAATTGATTTAATAAAAAAAATACTTTTTTTTTATTTAAAATTTAATAAAATCATCCATGTGGCATGTTTAATGATTACATGACATAAAATCATCCATGTGGCGCATGTCATATACAATATACATGGCACATAAATGACACAATTCATATTCACGTTAGCGCGAGTGTGTTGCATGCATGTGGCCCATTGATGTATATTGCTGAACTTTTTGTGCAAGAAGTTTATCGTCATATTTCGTGGTCACACTTTAGTTTGCAGCGTATACTTGTTGGAGCACTGGTTGAGTCGGATGTTACATATGTTGTGGTTACATGGAGTACTTAGTTAGTTTGTAACCCGATTTAGGCTCTATTCGGTAAAATAAGGTTTTTAAAGAGGTTAAGGTTTTAAGGAGGTTTTTGAATATGTGTAGGTTTTTAGGTAGGTGTTTGAAATCTTATTTATAACCTCTAAAAATCTAATTGAGTGTTTGGTTGTATAAGGTTTTAATGAGGTTATTATAATTAAAATTATCAAAAAAATAATAATAATTGAAATAAATTGCCAAATTTATATACTACAAGTTTTCAATAATCTTTTCAAACCTCCAAAAACCTATCTATTGAAAGGTTTCTAATTTGTGGTTTTAAACCTACTCAAAAACCTCTTAAAATCTCAACCTTCCAAAAAACCTTGTTTTACCGAACACCTATTTAAGTAGGTTTTTACCAATACAAACCTCCAAAAATCTTTAATAACCTGTACCGAAGAGAGCCTTAGATCATGAACAATTGTACTCGTCTAATATTCTCCAAGACTACATTATTGACTTGGCAATATTAAATCTATAATATAGTTTATTTTCCTAAAAAAATAAAGGCGACTTGTAAAAAAAATTAGAGAATGTCAATTTTCTTTTCATTTTTTTTTGTTGAAATTTGTACAATTTCCTTAGGAAGAAGAAGAACACAAAATGTACAAGAAATCGTCTGCATGTCCAATACGGAGTATTATCTTTAGCAACAGATTTTGAAGGAACCACCTTCCCCCGATGGATACTGTCCAAGAAAGTTCAAACCCACTTACGCACTCCCTCGAAACTAATTTTCTTCTTGATTAAAAACGCATCATCGATTGAACCGGGATTTGTATCATGAGCCACGGGGTGCTCGAGATGAAATTCGAGTAAAAGAATCAAGTTACATTAATATAAATTGTTAATTTAAATGATAGAAATCATAGGAATACATAGATAGTTTATTTTAGGCATGAGATTTAATTCCATCTTATCCTTAACTTATATGAGCTGTCTTTTTAGATGTTATTAACAGATCTATTGAGCATTGAACTCTAAGTTTAAATCTTGCGAACCGAACAGAGTGTAAAACGATGGAACATGCCATTCGTGGATTATTTCTTGCAATAGCATATTTATAGGAGGAATACATACATAGTTTATTTTAGGCATGAGACTTAATTCCATCTTATCCTTAACTTATGTGAGCTGTCTTCAGATGTTAAATAAAAGATCTCTTAACCATTAAACTCAATTACTCAAAGGTTAATCTTGCGAATCGAACAGTGTGTAAAATGATGGACCGGCCATATTTTATTAAACGGGTCAATGAGGAGGAATAGTTTTCGAAATTAGGATGGTTTCAGATTTTGGATAATTTATGGAATGGACATTTAAATCAATGGCTACTTTGATTTTGAACATTAATTTTTCAGTTTCAATAATAAGCAATGAATTTTCTTGTTGGGTCAAGTCCTGAGTTCTGACAATTTATTCCCAACCAATTTCCCTTCATTAACACAGCAAAGGGGGTTTGTGGGGTCAATCAATTGCAGTCAAGTCAGCAGCAGTTAGCCTGATCGGGGCGGGGCGGGTTTATCCGGGCGGGTCGCACCACGTTTTGCAACAGCCTCCTTTGCACTTACACGTCTGTAATATGCCTGAATACAGTGTACTGTCTACTTGTGCCACCCAAAAATGGGAGGGCGAGAAATGTGACTGAATCGAGTAGAGGGGCAGAATCGGTATTCCCTTCACTTGAAAGATCCCCATAAATAGAGAGGGCATCGTATTCCTCTTACACCAACCCCATTCGAAGAAAAAGAACCTTGTGTTGTTGTGTAAGTCCCCTTCTCTTGGGTTCTACTGTCAATGTAATTTGAGTTTTTGCTTTCTTGTTCATAATTTTGAACTGAATTTGCTCCTGTGTTTATTCATTTACTTAACAATTTGAGTTGGGTATTAAAAAAATGGTTTTGATCTTCCTTTTGTTTATAGCAAAATCATGTTCGTCTCTTCGAGGCTTTTTGAGGGTTTGTTTTAAGTTTTTCAGAGTGGTCTGGCAACTTGATAAAGAAAGCACCTTTCTTTTTCTGATTAGGATTCCAAGAACTTATTCTCGTCGCTCCTTTCTCCTCTATATATTATATATATGTTGCGAGAGTGGAGCTCTACAATTCGTCATCACTCTAAATTTCACATTTTCTACTCTCTACTCTCTTTCTCTGCTTCATTCTCCTCAAGTTTTAAGCCCTTTTCCGGTTAGACTCGGATCTCCTCTCCAACCCTTTGCGTATCTTTGTTTTTATGTGCTAATGGTTGTGTTTGGTCTTGTTAAGCCCTTCCTTTGTTGTTGATTGCTTGAAAATTAAACTGGGTATGCCTGATTTGTGGAAATTTTGGTTGCTTGCTCAGTTCAGCATGATCTGTATGATCACATGGCTCTTGTTCTGAACTTTCTCATTTAGAATTGCACATCAATTACTATAATGTATCTTGAAGTTTTAATTCTGTTACCCTGGATGATATTGTCTAGTGGATATCTGGTTGGATGCTGACAGTTTTAGGCTGCAAAAGTGAGGAATTTCAAAATTTAGCCTTGTGTATAGTAAATATACAGTAGTGATTTATGTATATAGGATATAACGATCTGTATTTATGCCTTTGTTGTTGATTGCTTGATAATTTGATCCGAGTACGCCTGAATTATGGAAAATCTGGTTGCTTGCTCGGTTCAGCTTTGTCTATATGATCACATGAGCTGTTGTTTTAAAATTTCTCATTTGGAATTGCACGTCAATTACAACAATATATCATGAGGTTTGATTCTGTTTGGTTGATATTGTCTAGTGGATATCTGGTTGGATGCTGACCTTTTTAGGCTGCAACAGTGAGGAATTTGAAATTTTAGCCTTGTGTAGTAAACACGGTAGGGTTTATTCATATATGATACAACGGTTTGTATTTACGCCTTTGTCGTTTTTTGTGGACAATATGCAGTTATATCTTCCCTTTGAGGGATCAGGGTAGCAGAGGTTCCTTTCTGAAATTAGTACTCGAATTTAATGATATTTTGATGTGTCGCGTAGTGTAATAAACGCGGTAGGGTTTATGCATACAGGATATACCGGTATGTATTTACGCCTTTGTCGCATTCTGTGAACAATATGCAGTTATATCTTCCATTTGTGGGATCAGGGTAGGAGAGGTTCCTTTCTGAAATTAACACTCAAATTTAATGTGTCGTGTAGTAAACACTGTAGGGTTTATGCGTATAGGATATACCGGCATGTTTTTACACCTTTGTCGTTTTCTATGGACAAGTTGCAGTTATATCTTCCCTAGGAATCAAGGTAGCGGAGGTTCCTTTATGAAATCAGCACTAGGATTTAATGATATTTTGATTTGTCGTGTGCTAACGTCTTTTATGTCGTTTTCTATAGGTGTATGTCATTCATATTGATAGGGGCCGGTAGACATTTTTGGTAAACAGGTTAAAATATCAAGACAACACGGGCATAAGCATATTCTTTTAGCAAAATCATTTAGTAGCAGTTAGTAATTTCTTATGCTAGTTACTAGATACATTACATATATCACTTATTTCAAATGCAATTCATGCATCTTTCTTTGCCTTTTCTGGTAGACCTCTCATTTCTTTTATTATACAACAGACTGACATTTTCATTTCGTCATCCAACTTATTTTTACTGTTAGGCTGGTATTAAAATATCAGATGATTAATTTTGACTTGATCATTTCTTATATATGTATATTAATATGGCCATTTCTCCAAATTAAAATGAACATCATCTTCCTACTATTGACTGAGTATTTTTTTTTCACCGTCGAACAATTTGACATCAGTATCCTGAAGCTGTCATCTGATTTCCTTGTATATCATTTCACATAGATTTTGGAAGCGGTAGGAATCATGAATGCACTAGCAGCAACAAACAGAAACTTCAAGCTTGCAAGCAGGCTTCTGGGGTTGGACTCAAAACTGGAAAAAAGTCTCCTTATTCCTTTCAGAGAGATTAAGGTAGTTAATGCTGATATGGCCCTTCCCTATTTTACCACATCTCAGTTGCCTTTTCATTTCACAGTTGATTCCCAGTCCTTGATTGAGCTATTGAAGCATTTATTGTTTTTATGGTTGCCAATCTTCTTATGATGTTGTGCTCTAATCTTTTGTCTAACCCTGTCTGCTATTATGCATTTTTCCAATGCTTTTTAGATTTTAAATTCTTTCTTCACTCCATTATATAGTAGGGAATCATGTACCTAGATCAATTTCTGTTACACGAGTCTCAGATTTGTGCAATTGTTGCTTTCCTACTGCTATACAGTCACTCAAAAGTTTGATCAGTCTGTCCAAGTTGTTAATGAAGCTTCATTCTTTGAATTGAGTGCAGGTTGAGTGTACAATTCCAAAGGATGATGGCACACTGTCTTCTTATGTCGGTTTCCGGATTCAACATGATAACGCTAGAGGTCCAATGAAAGGAGGGATCAGATTTCACCCTGAGGTGGTTTCTCATCCTAGTTCGTTTAACTCCTAATTGAACTGCAACATTTCCACAGGACCACAACTATGTCTTCACTGATGCTTTGTAGTCTCTATTATTCAATCTAAGACTGATGTGAATTATAGGTTGAACCAGATGAGGTGAATGCTTTGGCACAATTGATGACATGGAAGACAGCTGTTGCAAACATTCCTTATGGTGGAGCCAAGGGGGGAATAGGATGTAACCCATCTGAGCTAAGCATCTCTGAGCTAGAACGTCTCACCAGAGTCTTCACTCAGAAGATTCATGACCTGATTGGAACCCACACTGATGTTCCAGCACCTGATATGGGAACAAATGCTCAGGTTAGATGGAAATATTATGACCGTCTTGTTGGACTATTATGGAAACTATGTACTAATAGATTTTTTTTTCCTGAAACAAAGGATCTACTGATAATAATCTAGACTAATCTTGCTTTTTTTTTTCTTTATTTGCAGACTATGGCATGGATTCTGGATGAGTACTCTAAGTTTCATGGCTACTCTCCTGCTGTTGTTACTGGAAAACCTATTGTAAGTGTGAAAATCCTATGACAGTTTAACATATATAGGAGGTTATGGTAAACCACTCATCAAATTTCCTACTTTTCACAAAATCACCCATCAAAGACCACTGCAATGAACCAACCATTCAAAATATATTTGGCCAACCTAATGTAAATGAAAAACATATTGCGTTTTTTCCCTTTATTATATGCTGTCTAGTTGGAGGGTGGAGAAAATTTGTCTTCTATAAATCTTGGCTGCTATTTTAGTTTGTAATGCTAGTCTTAGTTCCCGTACCTGCACGTGACTGTTTATAGTATTATTTAAATTATTTAATTGTATCTCTTAAATTTTGATTAAATTGAAATATATAAAAGGATATTTTTAAAAATCTATACGCATTTTATCTACAAAAAAACTGTCATTTTTAAAAATAATAATTAAAAATTGATATAGATAAGGATATTTTAAAAAAAAGTTGTACTTATCTAAAAAAACTATCATATCTAAAATAAAACTAATATATTGATTGTTTTGTTTAATATATAAATATAACTAATTAATATAATCTAATTAATTTTCAAACAATGAGATTGATTTAAAAAGATATGATGATGATTTTCAATATGGGGCCGTGTTAAATGAATTTAAGTTTAATCTCCGCTTTAGTATATAGTAATGATAGTATAATTTTCTCCTTCAATGTGGAATCAGGACCTGGGTGGGTCTCTAGGCAGAGAAGCTGCTACTGGAAGAGGAGTGATGTTCGCAACTGAAGCCCTGCTAAATGAGTACGGAAAAGGTCTTGCTGGACAGCGTTATGTTATCCAGGTATACATTTCACATGATCTTATCATTCAGATCTTTGTTCTCTTTATATCTGTCCTTTGTAATCTTAATGGATTTGATTGCTGCTGAAACCTATTTCTTAGTTGTCCATATTTGGCTCGACGGGGGCAAGTGTATTTTTGGAATTTGATTTGCCAAAATAATTATAAAAATTTCCTGTATTTCTCAGGGATTTGGAAATGTTGGTGCCTGGGCTGCACAACTTATCCATGAACAAGGTGGGAAAATCATTGCTGTCAGTGACATCACCGGGGCAATAAAGAACAGCCAAGGTCTTGACATCCCTAGCCTTCTCAATCACCTCAAAGAGACTCGTGGAGTCAAAGGTTTCGGCAATTCAGATCCAATAGACCCAAACTCCATTTTGACTGAAGACTGTGACATCCTCATTCCTGCAGCTCTTGGAGGCGTAATCAACAGGTTTTGGTTTCATTCCGAACCTTCTGATTTTAAATGTCAAATTTAGTGAAGACTTGTTCTGTGATGTCACTCCAGAAGATGTTAAAACTGATAATCTTGATTTATGTTTCAGGGAGAATGCCAATGACATCAAGGCCAAGTTCATCGTTGAGGCTGCTAATCATCCTACTGATCCCGAAGCTGATGAGGTTAGTAAAACCTTGTATCTTGATCAGAAAAAAAATGGTTTGATTACATTGTTATATGGCAATATGATCAATAGAGTGAATTGAGTTAACCCTTTCTTTCACCAGATATTATCCAAGAAAGGCGTTGTCATTCTTCCTGACATTTACGCCAACTCAGGTGGTGTGACTGTCAGTTATTTCGAGTGGGTTCAGGTACGAGATTCAACTTTCTTTTTGAGAAAATCAACTTAATGAAAGAAGTGTAATGATAAAATATAATCCTGAAACAGAAATTCTTTCTTAAAGATGCTAATCTGGAGTGTTTTAAGAAATCATTATTAGAACAATCTTCCTAGATTTATTGTTATTGGACTTTATATAACTTATTTTATAGAGTTTATGTTTTTTTCTGGTGGAATAGAATTTATGTTTTTATATAACTTATTTTGTTGAACATTTTTTGAGAGAAATTGTTTTGTTACTTGCTTCCGTTGCACTTACTTAGCTAAGCCATGTGTTGTGTGTCTGAATCTGCAGAACATCCAGGGGTTCATGTGGGACGAAGAGAAAGTGAACAACGAGCTGAAGACGTACATGACAAGAGGATTCAAGAACGTGAAAGAGATGTGCAAGACCCACAACTGTGATCTTCGTATGGGAGCCTTCAGCCTTGGGGTAAACCGTGTTGCTCGTGCAACTCTTCTGCGTGGCTGGGAAGCGTGATGAGTTTGAAAGAGGAGGTGATACAGGCAGAAAACTTTGAATAAAGCTTTGGAGTACTCCTTAGGAATTATTAGTTTTTTGTACCCTCTGTATTACTTCCTTCTAGCTAGAGTATGGGAAGCTTCATATTTGCTTCTTTTTTATTGAAGAAAACTTCATATTTGCTAGTGTTTGCCTTTCTGTAACTTTAGGTCAGTTGGTGTTTGGTGTTTCATGTAAGGAGGAGGTCAGATCTCTTCCGAATAAGTGGAATTGTCATCAAATATCAAATGAATGTGGCCAGTTTCAGTTGGTCTTTGCTGCAATTCTGCAAGCTTGTTCATTTGTTCAATTCTCCTTCAAATGAAAAAAAAATCATTATAAGAATCAAAATCTATGCAATTGAAACGACGAAGAGACCGTTGGAATTAGATTACCAACACGCTCCTATAGAAGGGCTTTGGTGTATTCTAACTAAATTTAGTTATTATTGTCACATAGCTAAATTTCAATTTTTTTTAGTTCTATAGACCGTACCCCTTTCTCTTGGGCAGGAGTACATCCATCTCGATCACCCGGATTCCGTTGTAGCAGAACCTCACTGGGTCAATGTTGTTGTTGTTTTTGTACTTATATTTGGAGTAAAAATGTATTATCATTAGTCATAAAAATATGCAAATGTTATTTTTCTATAATATTGTTGATGGAATCATTTTTTTTTTAAGGGTAGGGATTGGGGGAGGGCGTCAGTAGTGCGGCGTCCTTAGCCCTAGAGCATCAATATGGATGAGACCAAGTAGGCCTGGATCAGCCATCAGCGAAGTGGAGTTGACCTCAGGTGGGTGAGGCTCCAAGAGTGAAGACGTCAGAGCTCAAATAGGATGTCAGTTAAGATAATCTCGCTTTCCGATTGGGAACAATGAACACCATTAATAACATCAATCGGACATTGGTTGTCTCCTTCAATCTCAACACGGAAGCAACCACAACGAACCACGACTTAGATATCTCTACGAAGAGCCTCGACCATAAGTGTGGATTGAGAACCTACAAAGTTAGGCTTTGGAGGAGCCTCTTGTTGAGATTTTTCTCGTTTTTTTGTTGTCGTGGGGCATGCTTCCCGCCAATCTTTCATTTTTTATTTGATGAATTCAGCAATGTTGCTTGCTTCTTTTGGCGTATTTTGGTCCATTGGGTTAAAAACTTCTTTATTTCTAAAGAACCAAATGCCCCAACGAACTTCGTGATGGAGACAAAAAATACTTGGTAAATCCATCATAAAGCATCCCAAAGAAAGGCATCTAACAAAATCTTTGGTTTGTTTAACTCAGATGATGTATGGAAAGATTCTGATCACGATATTGAAGCTTTTCATGGGCGAGTATTTGGGGTTCGAAATCTCTTTGGCTCAAAGGTCTATGTTGGCAAGTTGGTAATGGTGCTAAAATTTCTATTTGGACAGATAGGTGGACTCCGAAGGGTTCTAGTTTTTTGATGCCTACACCATCTCTGCAAGTTCTGTCAGTTGATTCTTTTTGTAGGAAACTGTTTGTATGACACATTGTGTCATGACACAATGAATATAATAATAATAAAAGAAGAGAGATAAGAGATAAAGTAGAAAAAGTAGAAGAGAGAGAAGAGAAAAAGTAGAAAAAGTAGAAAAGGTAGGTAGTAATGACGTTTTTTAATTTGTTTTTATTTTCAGCTAAGGGTACACCAAACCTATAGGGTCAGATTTAGGTTTGTATCACATATGGGCTATTTTGTATGGGCTTTAGGTTATTGGGCTTAGGTAAAATCAAATGGGCTCAGATTATGAATAAATAATGGTCCTAATCAATAATAGTATATGGGCTTATATTTTACTATCAGAAATAGTATATGGGCTAATATAACATATAATCCAAACTCGAGTACAATATCAAAACTCGATGAAGAAAATCCAGATATGAGAAATGGTGGAGCACTCGGGTAAGCGGTTGTCGTCGCCGGCTACGATGGACGAGGGGTCGATTCATGCTCTTATCTCAAGCTGGTCGTCATCTTCGATCTCGTCGCTCACTCTACTGTGTAGATATTAGGAAGAGGTGCTGGGAGAAAGGACACAAATCTGGGTTATTCATAATCGATGAAATCCCGGTATCATCCCCTCCATTCTTATGTGATAAATTTTGTAGTGAATTTTTTTTTCTATGAATTGAACAATAAGTTGTATTTGAATTCAATTTGATGATGTCTGCTAGCATATTTTTTCGAATTTGAATTTATAATTGCCAAATGATTTTTTCTCAATAGATTGTGTTTGGGGATACATAAATTGCAATTTTCCTGGTTTTTCTAGTACTTAAAGAAGATAAAATACAAAAAGAAAGGAAACGAGAGAGAAAATCAGATGGATTAGGGTCAATTGATGAATCATGATTTGGAATTGGATGTTTAAGCTGCTGGTCTTTATGAATTGAGGGAATACAGTTTGCAGTGTTGATGTCTTGTTCTTGATCACATCCTTTTTTGCCTTGTTGAAACATGATGAGAAAACAAATGCAATAAGAGAGTTATTAGTTGTAGTGATGATTTTGTGTGCCATTAGGAGTAGTTTTTGTACCTCAAGTTTTAAGAAATATGCAATCAAATTTCATAGTTCTATTTGGTGTAGATCTCATGCAATGGTATTAGTGATATGGCATTGATATGTATATGTTTACCATTGGCAAAAAACAAGTTTGACACTAACACATAATTGTCAACAAGAGAAAATTTCCTTGTAGTTTTTCCTTGCTTGAGAATCATCTCAAGCACCAGAAATCAAAAGGTGTTGTTTGTGTTTGTCAAACACATGAAATCAAAAGAAAATGCATCATAACATAGCAAATTAGAATCACAAGCAATATGCATAGCCAAAAAAAACAGCATAAATTATAACCATAAAAGGGTTGTTACTGCCCATATAGTAGATTAGTAATATCGCAGAAAAGCTTGAAATTGTCTTCTTCCCAACCACCATTGTTTCACAAACTTCCTCCCAGCAAAACCAGCAAAAAAAAAAGTCTTCCATCCATCCAAACAACCATCAAAGTATTCAAAACAACCTTTAGAGATATAAGGAAAAGAACTTAAAACCGACAACACCAACACCTTACCTTTTCCTCTTCAACATCTTCTTCTCCTTTGTGGCCTCCTCAAGCTTCAGCACCTCGTCCCTCATGTAGGCTCTCAAATACTTCTCCACTGCACGGTGCATGGCCTTCCTTTTCTCAGTTATCTTATGTCCCGTGCCATTGGAGATTTGGGAAGCGTGTTGGAGGAGCTCTCTGACATTGTAGGATTGCTTCTTCCTACCCAGACAGTAGGGGCATTGAAGCTCCCCATTTTTCTTCCTCAATTTATCCTGTCCTTGAACAAGTCTGCTGTAAGGTCCGTCGGGCTTGTCAACATATTCATCAATATCCGATTCATCTATGTCAGTTGATTCAGATTGAACGTCGTCGAGGTCCTCCCCTGCCTTGGACATCTCCTCTTGAGCCTGGGCTAGCTTTTCCTGGGCCTGGGCCAGCTTCTCTAGTGCCCTGAGCATCTCAGCGTTTGCCTGGGCCAGCTTCTCTTGTGCCCTGAGCATCTCATCGTTTGCCTGGGCCAGCTTCTCTTGTGCCCTGAGCATCTCATCGTTTGCCTGGGCCAACTCTGCCTTTGCTTGGGCCTGGATGGGTTGTGCCTTCGACATCTAAACATTTTTGTGTACATACATCAAATTAGTAAAGCAGGGACTAAAGAATGAAAGGTTTATAAAAACAATTGCTTTCTAAATCAAAAATTGACCCAAATGTTTTCTTATTTAGAAAAAAAACACCTTTCTAAGAATTTATAAAAACAATTGCCCCATACTTTCCTTATTTACAAAAAAGGACCTTTCTACGAATTTATAGCAACAAGGGAACCACACTTTCCTTATTTAGATGACAATCCACCCATGTTTTTCACATTTGAATTACGAACTGATTTTAACGCTCATGGTTCAGTTGATTTCAGATTTAGAAAACAAACATAGAGGATGTAACCAACCTAAACAAAATCAAGAAATCATATCCACATCCACAAGCCATTAACGACAATTAGTATAGCCCTAGATCAGAGAAACAACATGCAAAGGAAGGACGTTCTCATAAACCCTAGATTTGAACCTTGTATCGTCTCAATCGACTACAAAGACCCTAAACCCTAAACACAATCAATAAAGGACTTTCTCAAACGAATGATGAAGTTAATCCTTTGGAACTCAATGGACTACAAGACCCAAACCCTAAACACAATCAATAAAGGACTTTCTCAAATGAATGATGAAGTTAATCCTTTGGAACTCAATCGACTACAAGACCCAAACCCTAAACACAATCAATAAACAAAATCAACATCCAACAGCCTCAAAGGACAACACTTTTAAACTAGATTTAAAACAAAACCGAATGCAACACATGAACATGCCAATTGATGTAATAAAGACTCAAACCCTTACCCGATTCATGCGTGTAAAAAAACACAAACGATTCACAGCACAGGGAAGAGGAAGAAGAAATTGACCATGCCAAGAAGGGTTGAAGAGTACCTTAATTTCTAAAAACTCTAACTTGGGAGGGTTGAAGTCTTGAAGAGTTTTTCTCCTTGGCCTTCTATCGCGCTCGGAAGCTTCAAGATCTCAACAGAGGAAGGAAGAAGCAGATGAAGTGACAAAGAAGTTGAAGTGACCGAATTCTGACAAGTACTCTCCCACTTTTGTTTTTGGTAGAAACTCTCCCACTTTATTAAGGCGGTTAATTTTACGAAGTTACTAATTAAATGGATATTAACCGACGATTCATATTACAATTGCAACTATCCATTCCATTGGGTTGGGCCCCCGTTTATACTAAAGCCCAATTATGCGGGCGGGTTTTGGGAAACCGAGTTCGACTTAGGGTTTCTATAATAGAGCAAATTAATATGTTGTTATGGTAACACAATATTTGGGTAAATTAATTTTAATAAATAATATTAATTTATTAGAAAACATATAGAACCTATTGATTTTTTTTGTCAATGCTAATGAAAGCCTTGTTTAATTAAATGCTTATTTTACCTACCACCTTGGTTAAAATAAATACAAACCCTAATCTTTATTAGTTTAGTATTTAAAATTTGGTACTTGCCATTATGATTTTTTTTGGTAGAAAGTACTTTACGATTTTTTTTCATGACTATTGAGGATCTATCTACCAATAAACAAACCTTAGTTTAGTATTCCAAATAGGTTAATTTATGCAATTTTAGGGTGATTTTAAGCATTTTAAGAAAGTTTTCACTATCATCCTATACCATATCTATAATTTGAAACAAAGGAACCAAAGTAAATATACGAGTATTTAACCAAATTAACAGATAGGATTTAAGGGGCTAACTTTCATTACGATTAAAAAAACAACAATATGCACTTTAGGAGTGCATTTAGGGAATGAAAAAAAACACAACAACAACACACATGTTGCCCCTAGCCAATGCAAGAATCCTAGTCGAGATCAATCTTCGGTATTCCATCGTCATCAGCTGGGAGGTCTTCTTCCTTCCAGACCTACGAGCCGATTTGGACCCACTCGGAGGTGTAGATGCATCTGGTGGCATCAGTCGTTTTGGTGTCACCTGGCCTCCGGGTGCGGTAAATACTTGATGCTCTTGTTCGAAGAGCATCAGTAGATCCACCAAAGGTGGATCCTCCGCTAGGACCTTCCTCGTGTCAGCCGCAAGCCCCTTGCGTAGAAGTCGAACATAGAATATCCTGGTTTGGATGGTGAGGTTGTTGGCTGTTGATTGCGCCTTGTCGAACATTGACAAGAGGCCAGTTTCAAAGATTGGAGTGGCGGGCACTTCTTCAAGAGCCTGGGTGGCGACAAGGGGGGTTCTAGGGCTCTTTTCCGCCATTTTCGTGTTGTGGTAGTGATAGTGGAGGATCCTAAATGAGGTATTTATAATAGAGCGTTTAGTAATAATGATTGTGGAAAATTTAAATCAGCCAATACAAAATTAATCTTGTGGTTCCCCGAGGCATTGTTTGCACCGATTAATAAAAAAAACAGGATATTTAACTAAAAAAAAAGCATGCTACAAAGGTGGATTCGAAAGGTTTTTTTTTCGTTTGATAATCAAAGCCATAATTTAATAGGGATTTTATCAATTCAAAATCAATACTCCTATATGTTATTTAGGATATATATGTAACATTCGAAACCCATGCATCGTTCAAATTTACATATAGTTATATTTTCGTCATAGAAGACTTTATATGCATTCAAAATATATGATATAAAATATATGAACATTCAAAATATTGTCGTTCAAATTTATATAGTCTTTTTTTTTGAGTAAAATATATGCATTAAAAATAATGTTACACTTTTGTTTTTTTGATTAAATGATATAAAAATTATTATTATTGAACATTCAAATAAGTAAAATATACGTATTCAAAACAATACGGAGTATGACACTACTAGTAAGTATATATAAAAAAACATGTATAGCGCTTTCTTATAAGAAGGATCGAATCTAAATGAATGTAACACTTTGTTATAAGGATGATTGATTCTAAATGAATGTAACACTTTGTTATAAGGATGACTGATTCTAAATGAATGTAACACTTTGTGATAAGGATGATCGATTCTAAATGAATGTAACACTTTGTGATAAGGATGATCGATTCTAAATGAATGTAACACTTTGTTAGAAGAATGATCGATATCGATTCTAAATGAATGTAAACCCTAAACCCTAAACCCTAAACCCTAGACCCTAAACTTTGTTATAAGGATGATCGATTCTAAATGAATGTAACACTTTGTTAGAAGAATGATCGATATCGATTCTAAATGAATGTAAACCCTAAACCCTAGACCCTAAACCCTAAACCCTAAACCCTAAACCCTAAACCCTAAACCCTAAACAACATGATGTAGAGTGCAACGATCCATATTAATGTAAAACTTTGTTATAAGAATGATCGATTCTAAATGAATGTAACACTTTTGTTATAAGGATGATCGATTCTAAATGAATGTAACACTTTGTTATAAGAATGATCGATATCGATTCTAAATGAATGTAACACTTTGTTATAAGGATGATCGATTCTAAATGAATGTAACACTTTGTTAGAAGAATGACCGATATCGATTCTAAATGAATGTAAACCCTAAACCGTAGACCCTAAACCCTAGACACTAGACCCTAGACCCTAAACCCTAAATTCTAAGCCCTAAACCCTAAACCCTAAACATATAAATTAATATTGATATATTTATTCAACTAAATCAAAAGCTTAGAATGATCGAAACGAGAGGAATGTATCGTCTCTAGAGTGTAACGATTTCAAATAAGAATATACGATCGATTATAGAGTGTAACGATTTCACATAAGATCATAGAATCCCCCCTAATTCATCAATTTTTGTTATAATGAATTGTTTGGAACATTTAAATTAATATTGATGTATTTTTTTTATTAAATCAAACGCTTCGATTTCATTATAAAACAAAAAAGGTTCGTATAAAGATCGATTGCCAATGCGGCACAATTGGTCCAGGTACGCGCATATGCTAGTGAGGTTAATGGTTCGAAACGGGGGGCGATTGAAAGCCAACCTTTTTTTTTCTCTCGCTAGAGAACTTATACGGAGTACTCAGTACTTCTCAATCAACAATGAGATCGACCAAATCCAAAAGCGTAAATTGCAAATGTGACTACACGGATCTGGGAAATTTAAATAGCAATTAATTACAATTGGTCAAATTAACGAGGCAATTATTGCACTATTTTAATGCAGTTGAGGTTGATGACGTTTAACGAGGCAATTAACGAGGCAATTAACGAGCCAAAATTTTAATTTTTTTGTTTGGTAAAAAAAGAGTGCTATTTTTGCCCAGAGACAAAACTTTAATTAATCTTTTAGTAAACAAAATGTAACACTTGTTCACTGGAGTACTACTAACTTTAATCAATTTTTGAGAGAGTGATTGTAAACTTTAGAGATATATATCAATCATCATTTATTAGGTAAAAAGAATACTATGATAATAAAAAAATAGTATTTTATTAGAGGTAATATTATTTATATGACACTTTCTTATACAAATGATCGATTTTAAAGGTGTGTCACGATTTCAAATAAGAATTATCGATTCTAAATGAATATAGAGTGTAACAATCGATTCTAAACGAATGTAACACTTTGTTAAAAGAATAATCGCTTTCTAAATGAATGTAAAACTTTGTTATAAGAATGATATATTCAAAATGAATATATCGCTTTCTTATAAGAAAGACCGACTCTAAATGAATGAAACACTTTGTTATAAGAATGATCGATTCTAAATGAACGTAACACTTTGTTATTTTCTTTTGAAAATTGGGGTGGATGGGGTTTATGTTTTCGTGGATGCAGTAACAATAGATTGTTTCTCCTCCGACTAACCCTCTCTGACTAACCTTCTCCGACTACCCTTCTCCGACTGCAGGTAAGTTATCAGAGCAACCCTAAAACTTGTTTGTACTCGCAATATTTCATGTTTGTACTCTTCCTATCAAAACCCTAAACCCTAACCCTAAAAATTGTTGTGTGTTCTTGCTTGGAATGTTGATTGCATGTGGTTTTTTCATGTTTGTAGTTGCTCCATTTTGTTGCATGAACCTTAGATTAAGTCCTTTTGAGCCTCCCATCAGATCTATAATTTTTTTGTATCTTTTGAGCTTTTTGTATCTTGTGGTGCAATAATATTGTTTTTTTTGTTGCTTGGTTGATTTTGATTTCAGTAAAAGACATGGATCCTCATGGTTCCTCATCAAGTACGAGATCTCCCCTAAGAGAAACCCATGTGTATTGTAGATGTCATCCACCATCAATTGCTTTGCTTAGGGTTTCAGGGTCACCAAAAAACCCTAACAGATTGTTCTACAAATGTGACCACTGCAATTTTTTCCGATGGTATGACGAGTCAAATGGGTATTCGACGGTCAGGTTTCACGTACCTCTCAAACCCAAAGTGCTTCCAGAGATGATATAGAGGAATTGAAGAATGACGTTAAAGAGATCATCTTAATTTTAAATTGTCTCACCAAAGTTGCGGTTGTAATGTACTTCATACTAGTGGTCATTGTGTTGCACTAATACACTTTGTTATAAGAATGATCAATTTCTCTAAACGTTTGTTGTTAGTCCGTGCATTACGATATCGTTTCTCTTGACGTAAACGTTTTTTCCTTGGTCATTTTTTTCTATTAAGTCGATCATATGAAAGTATATTGGGCTATAAATGAACTGGTATCTTGTTGGGCTATAAAACAACCACACCATCCGATAATCAACAACTGCCTCATATCAAACAAAACAGATATACTATAGTTGTTGATGGCTTGATGCCAAATACAACCTGCCAATGTTAATCCAAACTGTGATAATCCAAATGAAACACATGGCTGACTTAGTGTTTGCAGCAATAACATATACCCCAAGAGCTAGACCCTAAACCAAAATATCAAATCCACTAAGATAAAACTTGGAACACAAAACTAGAAAACCATCTCTATTGATGTTGGCCAAATGTATAATAAAATGCACCAGGAGCAACATTGGAGCCTTGATGGATGATTTGAAATGGTGGCAAGTGTTGTGTTGGAACCTACCATGAGAATAAGACAACTATTAGAAGTGAATTATAAGTAAGATATGTTGGCAGTTGTAAGTAGACAAATATGGAGCAAATTATAAGTAAATCAGCCCTTACTAATATTGGGTGGATGGGTTGGACTTGTTGTTGTTGAGTTCCTTTGCCACGATTCCAATAATGAGGTGTGTCATTTCCAAACCCCTTTCGCCTAGATGGCAATCGACCCTTTCCCCTTCTATCAATAGGATCACGCACAACCTCCTCCACATTGGCCGAGCTGCTAGCCTCAATCACAGTATGATCATCGGTAGCACGGCGTTTACGGTACTTTCCCCCAATGTTGCCAATGGGCTCATAAGGCAGTCCTAAACGGTTACAAGCACGATGAACTTTGCCTTTCATTTCCGCTAGAGCTCCCGTTACAATAGAACACAGCTCATCATTCGTCATTGAGAGAGTGGAAATGGCCTCGAAATCAGACTTCATGGACTCATACCTTTCCATCTCTTCCGGCTTCATCGAGTCCAAAGAATAGTAGGGAACTGGTATCTTCAAGTGATGTCTTGGCAAGTCCTTCCTCCACCGATCGAGTACATACTTTTCAGGAACAAACCTTACTTCCTCCACTATGTAGACGACAAGCGTGTGGGAGCACATAATTCCCGTGAACTCAAACTTCTTGCAATCACACTTGACGTCACGTGTGTCGGGATCATAAGACACCTTAAATATCCTACGTTTGGCAACATTACCCGTCCACCATCGGACCATAATGTCATACACTTTGATTTTGCCAACCTTTTCCAAGCCCTCCTTCGTTGCATGTGTTATCTTTCTCACTTCGTCTTGAAATTCTTGTAACTTCGTCGTGGTATACACCTTTTGGAACACACTCTCAAACTCATGATCAGTAGAACAATGGAGTGGCTTATGTATGGAATCAAAGGATGCCTTCTCCTCAGCCATGGCACGCTTGCCCATTGCCATTCCATATTGCTTCACAAACTCTTGTAGGGATGTGTTACCATTAACAAACCCTTTGAAAAAATAATTCATGCCCTCACTCCTTTGGGTAGTCGACATTCCAGCCCAAAAATCATTTTTGAAGTAAATTGGAGCCCACTTTTTCCTATTATCGAACATGATCTTGCACCAATTACTCCTTTCGAGTCTAAATTCATTCGGCCACACTGTATGAGAAATGCAATACCTAATGCAATCCACTTGAAATGTGAGTCCATCCACCGGCATCTTTTATTTTCTCCAAGTGCTTCTTAGCATTCCTCATGACATGCCACAAGCACCATCTATGTCTTGTATTGGGAAACACCTCAACAATGGCATTTTCTACAAGAAAAACAAAAGGAAAAAGTCTCATCACCATTATGGAAAAAACCAAACTGTCAAAGGTAATTATAGGATACTTACCCATAGCTTTGCATTGATCGGTTATTATGCCCTTTGGTGGTTTGTTATTCATGCTTTTGAGCCAAGTTTTAAACAACCATGTGTAATTCTCGGCATCTTCACTCCCCAACAATGCAGCCCCTAGCACAATGGATTGGCCATGGTGATTAACTCCTATGAACGGAGCAAACGGCTTTTTGTATCTATTTTTGACATATGTGGCGTCGAAGGATATGACGTCCCCAAATTCTTTACAAGCTGCCCTAGCACGTCCATCAACCCAAAAAACATTCTTCAATACACCATTATCCGTGGTATCATAACTGTAGAAGAAGTTTGAGGAGTTTGCCATCATGGTTTCAAAGTAATCTCTCATTGTAGCAAAATCGCCCTTCCCAAGTTTCAACCTTCGTTCCGAACTGATTGCATTCCTACAATCTCTCTCAGAAAAGGGGACTTTGTTGTGACCCCCATATCTGGCCACAAAGGAGTTGTAGTTCTTCGCCACCGGAACACCAGCCCTATCATTATCCAACAATATAATCCTATTCCCTCCACTTATGTGCCTATACCTAGACATGAAAATTGAGTTTTCTGGGCTACATTCATGGTTGTGCTCTAGGCTTAGGGAGTTAATTCTCCACGAGGTTCTATCACTACAAACACCTGCATTAACCGTAAATGTGCAACCGCATCGAGTGCTACCTAAAGCCTTTGCAGGATTTTTAGATTGCATTTGACACTCGCCTTCTTTAGAACATACCATCCTCAATCGTTTATATTTAGCATACTGATCTGTGATTCTCTCTGCCTCGAGTGCATCTTTAATAAAAGAAGAATTCCTAATCCGTATTTGGAATCCCTTCGACTTGCCATAGTCATGCATAAATCGCATTAGCATTTCACAAGAGTCGAAAGTCATATCAAGACAAGGCTCAGTGACATTCTCGGCTTCAACATCTTGTTCTCCAACCACGTTTTCAAGATCTTGTTCTCCAACCACAGCAGCATCACCATTCTCAAGAGTTAGGTCCACAACACCATCATTGATTCTTTCATCTAGATCTTCCACATCCTCTTGACTTGAATCATCATTGTCGTCTAATTCCATCAATGGAAAATCATCTTCATTGTAACTCTCCACAAAATCGGTATTTAAATCAAATAACCTTCTCTTTGCATCCATTAAATCCTGCATATTGTGGGGTGCAATAAAAAAGTAAAGCCAAATTATACCGGCACATTAAATCAGCAAAACACAATGTTCTCAAGCATTAAAAATTACAAGACACTTCTAGTTCTATCAAAAAAAAAATTAAAAGAATGAATCGCTCCTCAATGAGATCGACGTTAAAGATCGATGTTATCAAGCATTAAATTAGCAACACACCTTAATTCGAATTACCAACCTCAAAGCTTCTTCAAGTTATTGAACTGAAACGTCAATGGGAGATGAACAGTCACGTACGTTTATGTTGAGAATAAACCCTTCAAAATCTTTCTAATGTATAATGAGATCGGATTAAAATTTGACAACTTGTAGTTATAATAAATTGGGCTTTATTTTAAATAGTGGTTTAATCTTGATTCATGTGAATTGGGCTAATAATGTGGTTTGATTTTTTGGCCCACTTTAGCAGCCCATTTAACTATAACTCTAAACCTGAAATGTGGGTCCATCCAAGCCTAGATTCGGATACAAATCAGATTTAAAAAAAAATTAAACTTCATTAGTGGCATTAAATGCGGACCCACTAATGTCTAACTTTATTATTATTTTAATAGTGTGTCATGACACAGTGTGTCACAGAATCACAGTCCTTTTTTGTAAGGTATCAACTCTAATTGACCATGCAAGGAGATCTTGGGATTTTGAACTACTTTCTCAATTCTTCTCCTTGACAGAAGCTTGTCATGTCTTAAAGTAATTCCTCTTGGCTCTGAAAATATACAGGATGTTCTGTTATGGAAGTTTACTAATGAATAATGATGGTTTTTATTCAGTTAAGAGTGGATATTGGCATGGAATGTGTGGTGCAAATTATGTGCAACAGCCTAATTCGTTTGATTCTGTTTGGACTCAAATATGGAACTTGAATGTACCTCCTAAATTGAAGAATTTCGCTTGGCGGTTTGTTCTGGAATATTGGGTGCCAAAACCAATCTCTAACGAGGGCATATTGTTTCAACTACAACTTGTGGTCGCTGTAAAGCTAACGATGAGAGTATTTAGGATACATCTTTTCTTGCACATCCTCTCAACCCATTTGGACTTCTTCAACTCTGGAGTCTTTACTCACAAATGTTGTTGTTGATAGCATTCTCGCTATTGTGAATACAGTTCTTAATTCTCATGGCACGCTTGGGCTCATTGAGTTCTTGTAGCGGTCATGGGTAGCTTGGACAGTTGGACAATTCGTAATCAAGCGATTTTCCAGGGTCAGACAACTCATGAAGCTACTCTATTGTTTTGGTTTTACAAATTTCGTAATCAATGAGGTTGGTCTTGGAGTGGTGATTAGGAACGCATATGGGTTCGTCCTTGTTGTCGCAGTGCACCGTTTAAAGGTGGTTTGGTCCTTGCTTTTTATCTTGTTTCCAATCTTCTTCTTTAACTCATACTCATATTTGTAGGAATGGCAATGAGGTTGTCTATTATGTTGCACATTTGGTACCCAACTCAGGGTCCGAACAAGTATTTGACCCCTAATGATATAGCCATTCAAACTCTACTTTAGCGATAAGATCTTTTAGTCCATTAAGCAGTTGTAAGGGGCTTCTGATCAAACTAAAATTTATAAAAATCAATCTAATGTATTGTAATATTTAATTGAAATTTTCATATAATTAGTCTCTAAAGGTATGAAAATGTTATTTTTGCTATAAGATTTAGTAATGACTTATCAATATAGTCATATTATAATAAACAAAAAAAACACTATATATGCCATGACAGAACAGAACAAAGGTAAAACTATGGAGCAATGCTACCCTGTGAACACCAAGTAATGGATGCTCGAACAACAAGCAAATACAACCACCATCATAATATTCTAAAAACAGAAGACAACATTCAGACAAATATGATTACAGTCAAAATTCAAGAAAACTAGTGCAACAAAAAAAATACATTCGCAGATTAGAATGCAAATTTTGGCATATGATTGAGCACAGGCGCAAAAATAAGATGCCCTAAAATTTTCAGGTATAATCTTAGAAGCCTCGGCCCCTGCCCCTAAAGCCACCCCGATTCCCTCTGGGACTGGGGCCGCCTCTTCCTCGAAAGCCTCCTCTTCCGGGGGTAAATCCTCTACCAGGAGTGCCACCCCTTCCTCCTCGGCCTCTTCCTCTGACACCAAGACCTGCACCTCTCCCGCCACCTGATCCCCTGTTAAAGAACAATAAATGATCATTAGAGTCAAGAGGTAAAAGAATCACAAACTAAACAATATATACATGTATGTATACGGATGCTCACTTTTCAGAACTGATTAGAGGGGGCATGGTAATTTAGAAAAAATTTCATGCTAGTAACAATTAGCAATCAATCAACAAATGATCATTCAAGTCTAGAGGTGAAAGTATAGACTAAAATATATATATATGTGTATGTATGTATGTATGTGAATGCTAAATTCAGAAGCAAGTACTAATTAAAGGGAGTGTGTTAATTTAGAAAGAAGTTCATGCTACTAACAATTAGCAATCTACCAAGTAATGCAAACCAAAAATGTTCATTATTCACATCATAAACTTGTTCACCCACTTGTAAATACACTCTATCATCCAGATTTATTATAAGGGTAGCACAAGCAAGCTGCAACTCATTAAGTCTCTCCCTTTAAACCGCAAGGCTAACAAGCCAAAATGACATTTGATCATATAACGCAGTGAAAAGGACTTGCAAGTTTCAATGCCAATTTGAAAGCACTCAAGGACAGCTACAAAAAGTATGCACACAAAAATGCATATTGTAAACATAGGTCAAAGTAGCAACTAACTTACTTTGGCTGTGGGAGAAACCTTGCCAAAGGCAATAGCTTTGCAGGGTCAATGTAGAACTTATCACCCGGATTGTAAGAAGTAGCAACAATTCCCTCGTCCATTTTGACTGAGAAGAACTACAAACAGCATAACAATCACAGAAAAGGGAAGAATGAGCTTTCATTCTCGACATTCTAAACCAATAGCTAACCGAAAACAACAAAGAAAATCGGAGGAAGTAGAAAATAGGAACTAACAGATTCATTGATTGGGCCGAAGATTTCATCAACTTTGCCAATCTTGGTCATGTTTTGCAAGTAAATCCCGGCGTTAAAGTAAGGTATTTTCTCGTTGGTAAGCTTGGTTATGGCTTCACCCTCGCACGCATGAAGAAACGTCGAAATCTCTGCACACCATACCAAACAGAAAGTCATGGAAGAATCGAATTGAAGAAAAGAGAGATGGAGGTAAAGGAACACACAAAGGAAGGAAGAGTACACACCAACGACTTCAGATGGAGGGCCTTCATCGTAAAATCCACGGCCGCCGCCACGACCTCCACGGCCGCCGAATCCTCCACCGCGAGCACCACGACCTCCGAAGCCTCCACTGCGGCCTCCGCCGCCCCGACCGCCTCTAAAGCCGCCACCGCCCCTAGGAGGTGCCATGGATTCGCGCTTCGTGTGTGAGCGAAGAAAGGGTTTAGATTAGGGTTTTAGGAGAAGCTGCAGTTTTACTTGGGCTTTCTGAATTGACCCTTTTTATTTCTAGGGCCTCATATTTTCGGTATTCTAGGGTAACCCTCGCTTCTCAGTTCACACTCCAGTTCAGCGGCTATTCCCTAACTTTTCTTTAAAAAAAGATTAATAAAATGGAATGACGCTCTAGTGAAATGCCTTATTTAGAGTAAATCACGTGGTTAAAATTCAACCATTAGATTACATATATTGAACGGTTCTGATTCAAAATAAAAAAGGTGCATTGTAAAGAGATGGGGAGAAACATTGTATCTAGCCCTAGCACGTTATTTTTGGGTATAATCTATCCAAATCAACAAATTGCTCCCAATAATTTCAGGCTTCATTATTTCTCTCCAAATCCGAAATCGTTCGTCTTCTCTCTCTTCAACGCATCTGGACAGCGATTTCTAATCATCTTCTTCAATCTCAAGGTCCATCTTCAAGATCATGGGCGGAGCTATTCGGGGGCGGGTGGGGGCCATGCCCCCCCCCAATCCAATTTTTTTTCCATATATATGTTCCTCTTGTTCATAGCTTCGATTTGATATATTATACGCTCCATTCTGACATTTGAGCAAAAAGTTATGAACGTTTGAAGATTTGACGTATACAAACAACTTCTAACAAGTCATTTACTTACTTAGAATGCTTTTATCTTTTGCTAAACTTACCACTTTCATAATGAGATTGAACACGAATACTTTGAAACAATAAGTTATTGTTGGGATGTCTCGAATCATACAATTCATTATTAACACGAGGGCTTTAGTTTGACTTTATTTTTTAGTTGCGAGTTTTTAATATTTATAGATTCAATTAATTTTTATTCCGAACCATTTTTGTTTTTTTAACTTAAATGTATTCTGAAACATAATTCATAATTATATAAGTTGTTATAAACTCTTATTTTCTTAAAGTAATTGTATTTTGAAATATTTTAGACCCTCCTCTATAAAATATGTTCTTTTTTCTCTAAATTAATATTATTTTATTTATACATCTTTCTCGAAGCGTATATAAGCTATGTTGGTAAAAAAAAATTGGCCCCTACAATGAGAATTTTCTGGCTACGCCCCTATTCAAGATTTCGTAAGCAAGCTTATTGATTATGCAATTTTTTTGTGATTGTGCAAATTATTCAGTAAAATCGTCGGTTTTTATACGCAAATATTCATTTACTTCGTATTATATATATTTTTACAGTTCAGTGGATGCGATTTGAAGAATTTTTCTTAATTTTAGGGATCATTATTCAAGTATTAGATAGAAATTGGCCCTAATTTATTTGCAAGTCGGAAAAATTTAGGGTTTACTTAGTAATGAGTTCACAAAATTAGGGTAATTAGGATTATTCAATTCATTGTAGTGAATTATTCTATTGTGTTTACACAGTTATTATTGTTTGAATCACGAAACATTTTTCAAAGTAATCATCAATGTTTTTAATAAATAATGTAATGATTATTCATAACATGACTTTATACAAAGGACCACATATTTTTCACCATATTAACAACTGTTTTCAGAAGAATTGTAATTGTTATTCAATAGTACACTAACTCATATCAATACATGCTCATGTTTAAAAATTCAGGATGTGCAATGTTGTTTTTTAAATAGCTTCATTTACTTTTTGATATTGTTTTTATTATATCGATATGTGGAGTGATTTGTTTTTCGAATATACGTGATTTGTTATTCATATATGTGTATTTTGTTATTCATATATGAGGGATTTGTTATTCATAGACGTGTGTTATGTTTTGCAGTTATTCAAGAATGTCGTGTCTTGTTATGCGAGAATTGTTATCCACATATGCCCCTTCTGCAATGGAGTTATTCAAGAATTGTGAAAATGTGTAATTCGATGAAGTTTGAAGACAAATATTTATTCTTGCTTTCCTATGTTCACTAAGTGTAAACACTTTCACATATTATTCATCATATACAGATCACTTATTCGATCTTATTCGAATAATTCGTTATCAATTTAATTGACAACATATTATTCATTATATGAATGTCACTTTTCAACTGGTTAAAACTACTTATTCAAACATTAATAGTAGTATTTGTAGCTTACAGTCCACTTCCAATTATATTATTCATAATATGAATCGTAATTATTCAAGGTTAAACATATATTTTCTCAACCAACAATATCATTCCTGATTATCTTTTTCATCAACAACGCAATCAGAACCGTAATTAAATCCACTGGAATCTTCTATTATATCCTCTTCAACAGGTGCAACATTTTCAGATTCTGAAAATTACATATTGTTCCCACTTGATAGTTCCAGCTGAAACAAAATATTACACAATCAATAGATCAAATTACAAGAAACTTATATTGAACTTTTGCACCAATTAGTTGATAATTATTCAATATTAGCAAAATATTTGCATTATGCATAAGATGCCGAGAACTTATTCAATGAACATATCAATATTATTCAATACATTTTTAAACATTTTACAGATGACCAGAACTTATTCAATTAATATATCAATAGTATTCAACGTAAAGTTGTTTATTAGTATTATTCAATTAATAAAAAAATTCAATATACGAATAATTTTCATATTGTTCAATTGACGATGGTAAATTATTCAAATAGTATATCAATGTTAATCACAACAGTTATAAAAACTGACATATAATATGTTTTATTCAACTAATAAATTATTCAATGTATTGAATGATTGTTTTGTTCAAACATGACAAATTCAATTCAGTTTATATTTCTTAATCATCACGATCAATTATGCAACTACTAACCGATTATTATTCAACACTCAATATCAATAACAACTAACCAAATGCGCCATATGAGCAATTTCGATTCAATAATTTCATGAATCAGAACTACATCAATCATATAAGCAAGCCAGGACATAAATTAATGTAGCGAAATCTAAGAATTTCTACAACCACGATGTAACAAACAGGAACAATTAATCAAAATACGAATAACTAACCTCTTTCCATTGCAAATCTTGTTACAATTATATTCCGAAATCTTCAAACCAAATTATTTCGTTTGAAAAATTTGGTTTTATAGTAGATTAAAATGGTGTACGACTGATGTTGAAGAGGAAGAAGTGGATGATGAATGACTTTAGTAGCATTGCTTATTCAATCGTGGTATAAAAGATTTTCTCAGATTCTAGTGTATATTATTCTCCTTTTTTAAATTAAATCCCCCAAATTTCGCCTCTTTCCATATCTAAACAAATCGTGTGATATTCCCCTCCCCACTTCCCTATTATTATTATTATTATGTTTCCTACATTTCAGCCTTTTGGTTGAATGAAATCCAACATCCAACCTTTAACCACACATTACACTATAAAACATATTGTACCTGAGCGTCCCTCTAATAAAATGTACCGTTTCACAAATTTGTTTGGCTCCCGTCTTACACACGGTTTGGTGAATATAGGTCGGGTTATTGATAGGTCCAACTTTTGTACTATCTGAATCTGTAAATGAGAATGATCTATCTAACCATCACTCCTGCAATATTTTAATCTTATCGAACCCGATCGGACAAGTTATTTGGGTGATGGACGAAGGATGAAAACCACTGAACATGTATGGATTTTTTTTTCTTTTTTGTTATGAAGTCCAAATTTATGAAGTCCAAATTATCATACTACAAGCTATCTATTTACACACACATGTATTACACATATTATGTATGAACAAATGTATAATGGAGGAAAATTTGTACAAGGTGAATTATTCACCTTCTTCACCTCCTTATTTCCATGCATAAATCATGGAGATTTACCAAAGTTTTACCCCACTCTTGGCCTATAAATATGGCCATCATCCATTGTAAAACTTGCACCAAAGTAGAGTAAGAAATACACTCTCTAAAGTTCTTACTCTCCCTCCCTCTCTTCTAATGATCTAAAAGTTATCATAAAGTTTGTTTAAGTGTTCTTTCCAAAAGTTAAAGTGATCTTGCTTTCATAAATCTTTTCATAACACGTTATCAGCACGAGTCTCTAATTACCAATTGAGCTTCACTAATCACCAAGGTACAAATTCTATCTCTTTCTAATCTTAATCATACAACAAGTTTATTTCCTAAAACTGTTTTTGAGGAGTATGCTCTGTAGTTGCCCGATTTGGGATCTTCTACATCAGAAACTCGTTTTTCTTCCTAGATCTGAAACGATTTCTTACCAAAAATAAATCATGCTTTTGGATATGTAAAAGATACAAACAAAACATTACATTTGCTTACCTTTAAACCGATTTCTCCTTCGAAAATCTTCAACTTCACCACTTGGATTGGAAGTAAGTTTTAACCAAAATAATTATGAGCATGATGTTGGTAATCACAATAAGAACAAGGCAAATGAAAAGCTCAATCAAAAATCTCGTCGTCGGCCATGGAGAATGTCGAAAGAAAAATTTGGTAAAGGTGGTCGAATATGGAGGTGGAGGAAGGAGATAAGGTCGGAAGTGAAAAAGTGAAAAGGGGGATGAAGGGAATCAGACTTTAAGGACTTCGGACTTTGGACTTAAAGGACCTCGGACTTTGGACTTAAAGGACCTCGAACTCTAAGGACTTTAAAGACTTTAAAATTCCCGCTATATAATTTTCTTTCATTTCATATGATCTCTTACTTTTGTCTTACGTTATTGTCTATGCCTATATCTATATTGATTACTTCTCTAACTCACGCAATCTTTCTTTATGCATTCCGAATATATCATCTACATGCATATATTTATTATTTGATATGACATGTCCTTCAATCGTCTTAGACACGACTCATGTATTATATTATTGATTATGTTAACCTTTAATTTGCATATCTTTATATGTAGCAACTAATGGCAAACATTACTAAGAGGGAGTTTGACATCCTTGACCTATCGGGCCAGAAATACCTCGAATGGAGGGTAGATGCCATGGCTCACCTCAAGGCAAATGGCCTTGAGGAAACAATTGTGGCAAACAATAATGCCACCCCACAGGAAAAGGCGAAAGCCATTGTGTTCCTCCGCCACCACATTCATGAGAGTCTCAAAACTGAGTACTTATTTGTGGAGGATCCTATAGAATTGTGGGAGAGCCTGAATGAGCGCTATGCTCATCAAAATGAAGTTTTACTCCCACAAGCAACACATGAGTGGAACACTATAAGGTTCCAGGACTTTAAGTCCATCACTGAGTACAACAGTGCTATCCATAGGATCACTTCTCAATTGAGACTATGTGGTAAAACGATCACTCAAGAAGAGATGTTGGAGAAAACTTTCTCCACTATGCATGCTTCAAACATATTATTGCAACAACAATATAGATTAAGAAATTTCAAAAGATATTCTGACTTGTTGAAAGTATTGTTGGTTGCTGAAAAGAATAATGAGCTCCTAATGAAAAACCACAACCTAAGGCCTACTGGCTCAACAGCTGCCCCAGAAGCAAATGCTATGAACAAAGCGTTCCATGATAGGAACGACAATGAACGTGGGCAGCAATCACGCCGTAACAATGGGCGTGGACGAGGTCGTGGTAACTATGGGAGTCGTGGTGGTCGTGGTGGTCGTGGTGGCCATGGACGTGGCCGAGTCTACAACAAAAGCCACGATAATCACCGTGAGAACCATGGCTACAAAGGGGGTGTGAAGCAACAGGTCCAGACGGGTCCATCAGGATCCTCCCAGAAATCCAAATCAGCATGCTACAGATGTGGCGTGACTGGTCACTGGTCAAAGGTATGCCGCACAGCTCCACACCTAGTGAAGCTGTACCAAGCTGAAAAGAATAAAGAAAAGGCTACCGAGACCAACTACATCGATAATAACGATGTGGATGGGTCACCAGTGACTAGTTTTGGATGTTAATGACTTTCTCAACCTTGAGAATGATGATGGCTATGCCTTAGGGGCTTAAATGAAAAGCACGAGCCCCTAAATATCTCTACTATCTCCCATGCTATTTTATAATACTTGCAATGTCTTTTATATCCCATGCTTTAACCTTTATCTCGTAAGGATTTGTATAATAGGCTTTGTATAATAGAACTTGTATAATATGTTTATCCTTGTATAATATATGAAACTTTTATTAATGCCTTAATTCTCCTTTTTTCTTTATATTGATAGAAAACATGGACTTACCTAAAGTGAAACCCGATGGGAAGGAGCAATGTCTTTTGGACAGTGCGACAACACACACCATCTTGAGGAGTAAAGAACACTTTACTCAATTAAGAGCCTTTGAAGGCAATGTCACTACAATATCCGGTGTGTCAAAACTCATCGAAGGCTCTGGAAGAGCTGTCATTCTACTCCCAAAGGGAACAAAGCTAGTAATAAATGACGCACTATATTCGAGTAAATCTCGAAGAAATTTGCTAAGCTTTAAAGATGTGCGTCTAAATGGGTTTCATATGGAAACCATGAATGAAAATGGGAAAGAATACTTGTGCATCATAAAACATGAATCTGGCCATAAACAGATTCTCGAAAGGATGCCAACGCAAACCTCCGGATTATATCATACATACATTTATCCGTTTGAGGTCAATGCAATGTTTAACAAAAGGTCATATGACCAAACTACATTCACATTATGGCATGATCGATTGGGTCATCCAGGGGCAGTAATGATGCACAAAATCATAAAGAGCTCACTTGGACATACATTAAAGAACATTAAGGTTCTTCCGTCCAGTGATTTTAATTGCACTGCTTGCTCACTTGGAAAGCTAATTATCAGGCCTTCTAAAAACAAGATTGCAAGTGAAAATCCTGCATTCTTAGAAAGAATCCAAGGAGATATATGTGGGCCAATTGCTCCACCATGTGGACCATTCCGATACTTTATGGTGCTAATTGATGCATCTACACGTTGGTCACATGTAAGCCTACTATCAACAAGAAATGTTGCATTTGCTAAACTCCTTGCCCAAATAATCCGATTGAGGGCCCAATTTCCGGATTATACAATAAAGAAAATCTGGCTCGATAATGCAGGAGAATTTACATCTCAAACATTCAATGACTATTGTATGTCAATTGGGCTTGATATAAAGCATCCAGTGGCTCATGTTCACACACAAAATGGTCTTGCTGAATCATTGATAAAGCGATTGCAATTAATTGCCAGACCATTATTGATGAAATCAAAATTACCACCATCGGCATGGGGACATGCAATATTACATGCAGCAACCTTAATTCGATTAAGGCCAAGTGCAAACCATGAACATTCCCCTATGCAACTTGTGTCCGGTAAGGAGCCAAATATTTCACATCTAAAAATATTTGGATGTGCGGTTTATGTCCCTATTGCTCCACCTCAGCGCACAAAGATGGGACCCCAAAGGAGATTGGGAATTTATGTTGGTTTTGAGTCTCCCTCGATAATCAAATATCTTGAACCAACAACTGGTGATTTATTTACAGCAAGATTTGTTGATTGCCATTTTGATGAAAATACATTCCCAGCCTTAGGGGGAGAAAAGAAAAATGGGGACCCACATGTGAAAGAAATCACATGGAATGCAACCGCATTATCCCATCTTGATCCAAGAACAAAAATGTGTGAACAAGAAGTACAACGGATCATTCATTTGCAAAATGTAGCAAATCAGTTACCAGATGCATTTACTGATACACGGAAGGTAACTAAATCACATATACCTGCAGCAAATGCTCCAGCAAGAATTGAAATACCCAATGGATTGCCAGATGCATCCATCGCAAGCGAGTCTACAACACGCCGAAAGCGTGGTAGACCATTAGGCTCAAAAGATTTGAAACCGAGAAAGGCAAGAAGCCAAAAGGGTATAGCAGGAGAAGCCACAATGGATCATGAGAATGATGGTAAAGGCAAAGATATTGAAAATGAGAATACCTCAACAGAGGATGATATTCTAGACAAGAATAATGATATCGACAATTTTGAGATTTCCATAAACTATGTGTCAACAGGCACGCAATGGAATCGAAAAGATGTAATTGTCGATGATGTATTTGCCTACTCAGTGGCTAGTAATATTGTAATTGAAGATGATGATTTTGAGCCAAAATCGGTCGATGAATGTCGACGAAGAAATGATTGGCCAAAATGGAAAGAGGCTATTCAGGCAGAACTAAAATCGCTTGAAAAGCGAGAGGTCTTTGGACCAGTAGTTCGTACACCCAATGGTGTGAAACCAGTCGGCTATAAATGGGTCTTTGTACGTAAAAGAAATGAGAAAAACGAAATTGTAAGATATAAAGCAAGGCTTGTAGCACAAGGTTTTTCTCAGATCCATGGAATTGATTATGAAGAAACATACTCTCCAGTAGTTGATGCAACTACGTTGAGATTCCTAATTGGACTAACTGCCTTTGAAAGGTTACAAATGCGCCTCATGGATGTCGTTACAGCATATTTATATGGATCACTTGATACAGACATCTACATGAGAGTCCCCGAAGGACTCAAGCTGCCTGAGGCCAATAATTGTGGACCTCGAGAAATGTTTTCCATAAAATTGAGGAGGTCATTGTATGGGCTAAAACAATCTGGACGAATGTGGTACAATCGCCTCAGTGAATACCTCATGAAAGAGGGATACAAGAACGACACCGTTTGTCCATGTGTTTTCATCAAGCGATCCGAAAAGGGATTCGCTATTATCGCAGTTTATGTTGACGATTTAAACATCGTCGGAACTCCAAATGAGCTTCAAGATACTGCGAAATATTTGATGAAAGAATTCGAGATGAAAGATCTCGGACAAACAAAGCTTTGTCTTGGCTTACAAATTGAGCACTTAAGGGATGGAATCCTTATCCATCAGTCTAATTACACCGAGAAAGTTCTTAAGAGATTTTACATGGACAAAGCACACCCTTTGAGCTCTCCAATGGAAGTTCGATCCCTCAATGTAGAAAAGGATCAATTTCGTCCCCGAGAAGAGGACGAAGAGGTTCTTGGTCCTGAGGTACCATATTTAAGTGCAATTGGTGCTTTAATGTACTTAACTAACAATACAAGACCAGATATTGCTTTTGCAGTAAATTTGTTGTCCAGGTATAGCACTGCACCCACAAGGAGGCATTGGAACGGGATCAAACATGTATTCCGCTATCTCCGAGGCACACATGATCTTGGGTTGTATTATCGTAACCAAAGGGATGCGACCTTAATTGGATATGCAGATGCAGGGTACTTGTTTGACCCACACAAAGCCAAATCTCAAAATGGCTATGTGTTCACATACGGAGGCACTGCCATCTCTTGGAGATCAACGAAGCAGACTGTGACTGCCACATCATCAAATCAAGCAGAATTGATTGCACTATATGAGGCAGGAAGAGAATGTGTGTCCCTTCGAGCAATGATTCAATTCATCCAGAAAGAAAGTGGAATGAAACCAATGACTGATGATCCAACAATATTATATGAGGATAACTCAGCATGCGTTGCTCAGATGAAGAAGGGCTACATCAAAGGAGACCGAACAAAGCACATATCTCCAAAATTCTTCTCCACTCGTGAATTGGAAGAAGCTGGTGAAGTGGACATCCAACAAATTCGATCAAATGACAATTTGGCTGACTTGTTCACAAAGTCTTTAATCCCCAAGAAATTTGGAGAACTGGTATCCAGAATTGGAATGTGCAGACTTCGAGACATATGTTGAAGTCAGGGGGAGTATCATACGCGCTGCACTCTTTTTCCCTTCGATCAAGTTTTTTATCCCACTGGGTTTTACTTGACAAGGTTTTTAATGAGGCAGCATCAAGGCGTACAATGGGATCAATGGTTGCACTCTTTTTCCCTTCGTTCAGGTTTTTATCCCACTCGGTTTTTCTTGACAAGGTTTTTAATGAGGCACCGTCTACCCATATCCTACTCCATGAAAAGAAGGTGAATATTCAAGGGGGAGTGTTATGAAGTCCAAATTTATGAAGTCCAAATTATCATACTACAAGCTATCTATTTACACACACATGTATTACACATATTATGTATGAACAAGTGTATAATGGAGGAAAATTTGTACAAGGTGAATTATTCACCTTCTTCACCTCCTTATTTCCATGCATAAATCATGGAGATTTACCAAAGTTTTACCCCACTCTTGGCCTATAAATATGGCTATCATCCATTGTAAAACTTGCACCAAAGTAGAGTAAGAAATACACTCTCTAAAGTTCTTACTCTCCCTCCCTCTCTTCTAATGATCTAAAGGTTATCATAAAGTTTGTTTAAGTGTTCTTTCCAAAAGTTAAAGTGATCTTGCTTTCATAAATCTTTTCATAACATTTTTGTATTTTTTTGTATTTTCATTTTTTATTAAAATAATGGTGGTCACATTGGGTTTATGTGGCATAAATTATACTTATGTGGCAAAATAGGCTTATGTGTAAGACGGGAGCCAAACAAGAACCAGAATCACGTATCCGAGCTTTGGTAGTACACACAACGCAACAGATTTTCTAAACTGTGAAAAGAAAAAGTTAACCAATACAGCAAAAACACAAACGCAACAGGATCATTATTAAATGCCTGTACTGTTTTTCCCCACTTTTCAGCAAACAGCCTTGAAGGGTCATCGGCTCATATAGGTAAAAATTACCTAATCAGAGTGCCTTTCTCTTTTCTCTATTTTTTCCATATATATACCTTGCGATTTTTACAATAGATGGAGAGATTTTTAGGCAGCTTGTTTGCTTCCTTGAGGCCAAGGTTTGAAGAATTTCACCTGCCAGTATCGGTCCTCTCTCATCTGATAGGACTGCTTCTGTATATTGTCCAAGAAATGCTCACATGGCCTTTTTATTCATCAGCATACAGTTCGACCATAGCATATAGATGCAATATAAAGGTTTTTAGACCACTTCTCCTGTCAAGACGGCAGAATATCATCAATTTAATTGTACACTCAACAAGCAAACCATAGAAAATCATCACAAATTATGAAGCAAGACCGTGTATACAAACACAAGAAACTCTAGAACCGGAATTTTACCTTTACATGGGTGCTAGGGAAGGCAGATGTTCTAAGAGTTTCTTGTGTTTCATCCATCATTTTTCGTTTTGGAATGCTCAATATAAAGGCTGCTTGATCAGTGGTTGCAGCCATGGAAGTAATACGATAACCACTCTCCCATCTCCGGTGTATACCTTCACTTGGGTACAGGAAATCAAGCTCCACACACTTCAACAAAAGGCAAAACAACATCAGTATTTTAGAATATTAAAAAAAAACTGGATTTTTTTACTACTATTGCAACCTTTTTTAAGGTTCAATTACCTGTTCCGAAAATCCAGCATTCCTAGACATCACCACTCCCCACCGACCACCAGCAGTAGTCATGGAGGTCACATGGAATCCCTCTTTCCACTTCTTATTTATCCACTTGAAAGGAAAAGATTCACTAACTTTGTATGATTGCTGAGTATAAGGAGTCCCTGTATGTCAGAAGTAGATTCATAGTGTCATTCTTATGTATGTACATATATGACTTGTGAAGTGAAGAAGGTTCAAATTTTCCTTAGTATACATTTTTTATAGAATGAAATAGAAATCAGATGTAATAGTAGACTAGCCTTTAGACATTACAACCAAGGAGCTTCCATTCGCAGCACCAGCTATTGAGCTGATGTAGTAATTCTTTTCCCATTGCTCCATGATCCAATCCTGTTTAACAAATAGGAAACTGTAAGCAACTATCACAATCATACTAATAGGCCCTGAGCTGTAAAGCACAGAGAAAGATTCTTCCATCACTACCTTATGCAAAAATACGGTTGATAACTCCCACACCTGAGAACAGAAACCTGTACCAGCATCCATGATTAAGGCCCAAAGATTAGTAGCTGAAGCTACACAACTGATGTGTAATCCATCTTCATTTCCTTTCTCTATGTGCTGTCGAAGCCTTGAATCAGCAACATTGTAATGGTATCTACACTCCAGCAAAGGAATGAATGAGAACGTGAAATTTAAGTCAGTAGCGCTTTGAAATATAGGTGGGAAGCTGGATACAAATCTCAAAACACTGGCCTTGAAAAGTAGCGGTTTGAAGTATCAAATCATAAAAATACAGTGCACCCTCTTGGCTACTAAACATGCAACTGTCTACTAAAAAAATCCACTAAAGATATATATATTTCATTGCTAAAGCAATAAAAAGAACTATCATTCAGCTAGAATAAGACATAGTTCAGTTTTTAAACTCTTCCTTCTTTCTGCTATCATACATTTCAATGTCAACAAGCCATGTAATGGCATAGAGAATCAGCCCCATATGGTATAAGTAATCACCACTCTACAGACGTGACATGTAAAGCATGCCCCTTGAAGGTTAAAAACAAAATTTATGTATGACAGTATCCACCTCATAACAACAATGATAAAAATCAACCCTTTTAACAAAGAAATACAAAGAACATTGAATGCTACCAGTGATGCAAAAAAAAAATCTTCATTTATGGGTTTTGAAGACTATCCAATTCCTACAACCAATAAAAATTTAAGGAACCGCGTCACATAGCCTTCTTTACTCAGTGGCACTAATTTCTAAAATAATTTAACAATTGATAACAAAGCCAAAGTACTTCCATGTGTCGTATACAATTCCGGAATTCTGAACGTGTTCCAAACATACATACATGGCTACAGCTGCAGCCTTGACAAAAGTCCATCCTATTTATAAACTTTGATACGTTTTATTTTTAAATGCATACATGACGACAAAAGCTGAGAGAATGTTTCACAATAACAATCTTGCAGCAAATTACATGCATTATGAAGAAAAATATCTCAACAAATGCAGCATATAATCCAAGTAAATGGTCAGTGTCGTAATTCTGCTGCCAGATTAATCACAAGATCTGACGTAACTGTGGTGTACAATATAGGAATGTGCCATAGGTGCATGCTTATCAAGTGTACCATTAAATATAAATGAAGTAAGAAAAAAGTCACCTCTGCTTCATGGGACGACGTGCATTATAGACTGAAATCCACTGTGTCGCAGGACTACCTAATCGAATTTTTTTCTTTGGCTGCTCATCTTCTTCCAGGTTAATAAGCAGCCTTCCTCTTTTTTGCCCAACCTTTGGATGTTGAAAACCAGTGAGAATTAGAGAGATGAAGCCACACATGTCATTAACAAAATATGCAAACCAAATGATTTGAAGAGACACATGGAAGCCAAAACTTGCAACCTTAAGAGCTCCATCAATTTTGATTGGTCTGAGTGGTGCACAAGGTTCAATCAAGCATTCAAAAAATGATATCAGTTTAGAATAATTTGGTTCCTCATCAAACTTCATATTCGTCACTGCTTCAAGGAACTGTTTGAATGGAGGAGGACAGAAGCAGCACATCAACTCAGGAGAGGTTCCCATTTTCTTTTTACAAACAAGAAAGCTCTTATTGTCTCCCTGTAGAGGAACAAAAAGATAATTAGACAAGGCAAGAATTTCAACAGATATAATAGATTGACAGTATGAGCTCACTTGATAACCCTGCCAAGGTAGCCTTCCTTTGATAAGAAAAATCAAGGTGTATGCCAATGATTCAAGGTCATCCCTTCTACTACCAATTCGACCTAAATGTGCATGTACACTTGCATATCTTATTGTTCCCCTGCCAAAACAGGATGCAATTATCAAAACTGACACATGCATATCTAGTATATGAAAAGCAAGAACATTCCTCCTACCACATCAACCTGGGATATAATATCACTAGATTATAGCTATATAAAGATGTCAAAAACAAACCTAAACACATCGGGTCTCTGATCATAATCAACATGTTGGCCTGATGATGCATCTTTCCATCTTGAAGCTGGATAAAAAATTGGGTCAAATAAAAAGGTTAAACAAAAGATACCAAATCCGGCAGTAGATAACCACACAAATATTGGAAGAATAACATCTTTCAACTAAAGCTGGAATTAGAATAAAGTTGAAATTTCATCATTGGGTAATTTTGGAGATTTACTATCAAATAGGGGAAAATATCAAAAAGTTTGGTCCCAAATAGTTGGATATTGCTAGGAGTTGGCAATTTAAGCTGTTCAGATTTTATTCTAGATTCGAGAATCTTTATGCGATGGACAACATACCCAAACCAAGATCAATGAGATAAAGCTTCTTCTCATCATCAGTTCCTGGTTGACCGAGCAAAAAGTTTTCTGGCTTCACATCGCCATGCACAAAACTACAAATGAAATAAGCCCAAAATTTAGACATGTCAAAGAGAATGATTTGTAACTTTAATATATTAGAGATAGGATCCTCATGGAAGTAACAAACTAGGAACTATTATGAAGATATTTACCCTTTGGAATGAAGCTTCTCTAGAATTGATATTGATTCTACTGCAATACAAGCAACCATTTGTGGGGACATTCTGTCACAGTAAACAAAAAAAAAAATACAACTAATGAAAGGAGCAATATGTATGAAGAAAAAAAATTAAAGAGGAAAAGACATACGATTGGCCCATGGAATTCCATACATCCCAAAGACTAGGACCCAGCATGTCCATGATCTGCGCATACACGAAGGATTAATGAGCCACGTAATAAAAAAACAGTACATCTTTTTTTCTTTTTTCAGTATGGCACTTAAATATTAGAACTAAAACTTACAAGGATGTAATAGTCCCCCTGGCGGCCTTTATGGTGGACCCATGGAATCCCATAGCATCCATTCAGATTGCTTTGTCAACAAAAATTATATCATTAGCTGACAAATCACAAGCTTACGCCATAAAACATTAAATCTCTACCAGACAACTAAAAGACAAAGTCCAAAACTCACTTGTAAACTTGCCACTCGTAGGGAGGACCATAATTGCATCCTTTACTATTGCGGTGCTCAAATTTAATGGCAACCTATCAACATGAAATTGACCACATTAAATATCATGATTGATGGCATAGAAACTCCAGAAATAGTAATAATTAACCAGATTACATACCTCAATAGCATCAGGTCCGATTCGGTCAGTACCACCACTTACTCTCCTACCAACATACACCTGACCAAACCCACCTTTACCCAACTTCCGTTCAACAGTATATACAGGTGAATTACCAACTTGCACCTGCAAGAGTCAAAGCACGGTATCTTTTAGAGATTTCATACTCCATAGAAAGAAACAGACTCGTAAAAAAGGAAAAATGTTTACCCCCCCCCCCCCCCCCTGCAAAAGAAAAATAAATAGCAAGCTGAAATAAAAGATAATTGTGAATAGCAAAAAGTGAGCAACAAATGAAGATAAAAAGATGTTCAATAAAATAATCCATCAGAAAGATCAACTTGTCACAAAAACAATCACGGAAAATAAGGAACTTACTCTTTCAGGAACGGGAGTTTGGTTTGCATCTTCTTCAACACCCATCAGTTTATCAGCACTTCCACCCTCCATACCAATGTTCTTATCTGCTGCCCCCTCTACTCGATTATGTACACCAGCAGCTCCTAGTGGTGCAATTTGAGGAGCAACTGTAGGTATTTCAGGGTCTAAATCTATCAATTTAATTCCCCTGCCTCTACCAGCACCGGTTTGCCGAGTCCCTGCAGCCGTGCCTTTAGCTACAGCTGTGGCATTAGCACCTCTCCCTCTTCCACCACCACCACCTCCTCCTCTCCTTCTTGTCTTGTTCTGCACGGGTGGTACCAAGTTATCAGCTTGATCATTCATTTGCGCAGCAGGCTGTTGAAGATCATTGAGTCTTCTCGATCTTCTTGCTCCACTTCGCAGCTCAGGCATTGTCTACCCATGCAATTTACCGTTTTCCTGAATTAAACCATAATCCCTTCAGATCTCCTGAAGAAGAAAGACAAAAGATAGATTCATTTAAAGAAACATAAAACCAAGAAATGCAGACCCTGCCAGACAAACACAGAAAGTATAACTAAACTATGACAATAGCTTCATAACAACATAAAAAGGTGATTTGGAAAGAGCATGGAATATATTTTAAAAAAAAAGACACTGACCACTGCTACACAATGGTGACTCGGCTTAAAACAAGAAGCATTGTTCTTTACAGACACAGAAAGCAAGTAGCCCAACCTATATGTTTTTGCATTGAACATTGAGAATCTTCCTAGCAAAACTGACGGACACTCCTATTATACTCTCAGACATCTAACCTCCTTCCTCCCATGCTCTTTCAAGCACTATCTTACCAAACACATAAGAATGCAGCTATAGGTATTGACTACATAAATCACAATTTCTTAGGCGAGGGGGGGAAAGCATCAAATACAGGCAAGTTCAAATAATAAAATAAAGCATCAAGAAATCTTCAGAAACGGCATAAAAGGAGACACCATAAAGCTAAAAATCCAAAATAGAAAGAACACACCTAGCTTAAAATCAGAAGCTCTCAACAGACAACGGACAAACAAGTTCCAAATTGAAAAAAGCAGACCTAACAACACGATCATTCTAAATCAATATTTCACCCTAACAACCACACAAACATATTCACTACAAGATCAACAAAACAACAGCTATCGATCGGGTGAGTTGTAAAAGGACGAAAAATACTCACGATCGTGTTTCCCCCTGAAGCGGCGCAAACCTGAAGGATCGGCGGCTAAAAAAAAAAGGATCAAGACGGTTAAGCTCACCAAAGATTCACATCGGAGTCAGATCTTCACAGATTCACATCAAAATCCGTTCTTTCCCCACCAGGCAAAAAGAAAAAAGTACTGGATTTTGTATCAGGGATTGATTTTTTGTGCTGACGCCCTCCAGATTACACCGATCCAATTCGTTCAACAATCGGAAGCCAAGTTGTCGTACTACACGGGAAAATGAGGAAAATCTTTCGGCGTTGATGGTTAGATGAGTGTTAGGATAGATGGAAACGAGGGTAAAGGGCATCTGTAAATCAGTGAATGCCAATATCTTTTAGCTTGTCTTGACGATTATGCCCCCTCTCTCTCTATCTATCTCTCTTCGTCTTCTCGGGTGGTCATGCTTTTAAACGAAAAAACATGGTGCATGCAAAATGTGGCCTTCGGCCTTCCGTTCAACCAAGTGATTGTTTCCTTTTTCAATTTCAGACTAATTTACTTCATATTTGTATTTGTATTTTTATTGTATTTTAGATTTCAATTCATCAATATTATTTTGGGCCCTATTAATTATAGATTATTTCTTACCAGGTAAACTTGGCTGGTTGGGAAAAAGGAAAAAACAATTCCTTTTGACTTAAAGGAGTCCTTTCTAGGCATTTTTAATTTTAAATAATCGAAAATAATATTACATTATTAATAGGGTTTGTAACTTTGTATAATGTATGATGATGGAGAGTGTGCTAGGTCACTAATAAGATTAGGGTGGTTTTTGTGGATGATGTGTTTCGCATGAGTTGGGTTTGTTTGTATTTTTGGGTTTGTTGAGTTCTCATCTCATCCATTCAATTTACCTTGGTTTGTTTTTTTTCCTATTTGGTCCTACATAGTTAGTGTTGTAGGGGAGAGTTAATCGTGGGATTGAAGACTTATGTTTGAGTTTCTTTTTTGTGAAGAAAGTCGTATAATTTATACATGGAAAAGAAGAATCACGAGCATATGCGAATTTATAATAAAATGTAATATGCGAGCAAGTGTAATTCGTTCGATCTTGTGTTTTTAATGGAATGGGATCATATGCAAATAGGTTTTAACGTGAAAATTGGGCATGATTCCTAGTCATTAGATTTGTTCAATCAACGGCTTAGATGCTCACGCGCAACTGCTCTTAGTTTTGTTTTGTTTTAAGGGTATTTTCGTCATTTTACGTCATATCCCCTCCTTCCCAAAATTGAAACTAGTGGAATTGTGAATGACAACTGGTAATAGTGATTTCTTCTTCACTTTTATCAATAATCTAATTTTGTGATTATCAATTATTCTTATCTTGCATTCTTTGTTTCATCTACATAGATTCATCTTTGGGTATGTTAATAGTGGCTAGGAACTTGAATGAATCTTATTGTTCATGCATGGATTAGAAATCTCAAATTTGAAATTAACTCAATTCAACTTTGAAATGTGTACAAATCTAGTAAAAAATATTGAATTCAGCCTCATCTTGATCTTGTCCAGTCATATTCAGTCTTCCATTAATGTTGTTTTTAGAATTTGATGAAGTCGTAAATATGCTTTGTGATAGGATTGCAAGTTGTTCGATGGAATGCCTATGAGATCACCCTATATAATCATGTATCTCCTAATATGAACGTGAATATATTTTGTATGAACCTCATGAGTTTTTGTATGAATCTTACAATATTACTTTGTGAACATGTCGTTTTCTATTAAAAAAATTCCACATTCATACTTTGTTACTAGTTGTTCATCAATATCAGTTAATGTGAGTAGAATTTTGTCCCATTCTTGTAGTATTCATTATGTAATTGACCTAATTAGTTGTTGTTGTTGTAATAATGTTATGGCGTTTTATGTGTGCAGTAATGAAGTAGGAATGTGTTGCATGGTTGTCAATGATTATTGAATCAAATGTTTTAAGTTTTATGTATTTGCCTTATGGAATAAGTATGCCTTTTGATGATACTTCTATGTTACACATGTTGGGGTTGAGCTTAGCTCATACGATAAATTTACAAATGTGAAGAATCATGTGAGCATTATCTTTGTTCTTATGAACATTCAACTATAACTTATATTCTGGAAACAACATTTCATTTTACTCTAGATGGATCCATAACCAATGACATGCATTTCAATTTCTATTCAAATGATCAAGTGGTGTTAGGCTCCAAGAGAGCTATACTTGGACAACTTTGTTTGAATTATTTGGTATTTTTTTTGGTGATTTCATCAAAGAAAGGACCTTAGTTTGTGCATATTATTGTTATGCTATAATTCTTAAGTTGATGTGTGAAAGATGAGAAGGTAAGCTTGCTGGAAGCTAGAGAACAAGCTTTTTAAAGCATATATTTGACTTGGACATAAGAGTGGCAAGCTAAGAGAGGAAAACACAAAAGTTTAGAGTGATGTTTTCAATGAGACTTTGAACTAGGTTAATGTAGTAAGGAAGACCACTATGACAACCAATGCTGAAAAATTACAGCTTAAGGCTTGAATGCTAATATGGCTTCGTAAAACATAAGAAACTTGTTTGAAAATATATGAACATACATAGTCAAAATGTGAACGTACACGGTCAATATGTGAACGTTCAAAAAATATATACGAACATGCATGAGCTGTATTTTAAAGATCTTAACTTTATTTGAAAATATCAACCAACATACACATTCAATATGTAAATATGAATGTAATATGTATTCTAACATGAAAAATGGTTGCGCAACATCATAAATTTGACACAAAATTCACCATTTTAAACTTGTACTAATTATTTTAAACTATAACAAAGGAGGTGTAATAACTGCGGTTTTGAGGATATTTTTGAATTTTTTCGGATATCCTTTTTAATCTTTTTGTTCGTTTTAACGCTTAATCCAATTTTTTTGTTGGAGATTAAATCCTAGAAAATTGTTGGTGATATCCTAAAATCACAAAGAAATGATTTTATGGATCGGTGTGAACTCTAGGATTTTTCAGTGGAAAAAGAATATTTATTGGATAAGCCGTCAGTGGAGAAAGAATATTTATTGGATAAGCCGTCTTTTTAATTATGTATTGTAAATGATTGAAAATACGAAACAGAAGCCTTAAAAATTGAAGGTAGCATTATAAAATCATGGAAAATTGATTTTATTAGTCTACATAATTTACAGGACGTTTTTCGTTTAGTGAGTTTTTCCACCCGAGGTACATAATTTTACCGCCTTAACGCGAGTCCCGTTCCGAGACGGATTTTTGTTTTAAACCGCCTCTTTCTCTAGTCTTAATGAGGAAGGATCAAATGAGATAGAATTCTATCCTCCTGGCACATCTTTTCTGCCATTTCAAAGTTATCAATTTGTTTGAAAACTGAGGAGGGGAGCGAGACCGAGAGGATGACGACGGACTCGGTGAATTCTTACCGCCGGCTACCATCTCCATCTCCCCTGCCACTTCCTCCTCTCCTCCTCCACCTCATCACCTCATCTTCTTCCTCTATGCTAATCTGCTGCAAGGGGAGCCGAGCCAAAGAGCTAAATCAGGTCGGAACGACGGGCTCGGGCGAGAGTCACCGCCGATCATCTTCTTGCTTCGCCGTACGTCGCCGTCGGCGACCGCCAGCCCATCCGACCACCAACCACAGCAAGGTCTGTCACCGGGCAATACCCGACCACCCTTGGGCTCGGGGATCGAGCCACTATCGAGCCAAAGGAGCCATGGGCTCGAGTGAAGGTATATACGAACAATAATTAATTAGCGGATTAGTTGTGGAGCCACCGTAAGGGCCCTCCGGGTCCGCTTTGCTAATTAAATTTATGGTTTTTATAATCTTGACGTTGATACGGTCCCACAGGTTCAAACCGCTCGAGAAACGGACGTCCGGATCTTCAGTTATAGCGAATACAAGTTCCGGATACCGATTGTCACGTAAAGGACTTCGGATAATTACTCGGGATTCGTTGTTAATCCGTTTGATCCGAGATTTTGTCACCTTTAAGAATTGTTGCTAATGAACAATTTTTATTTAGAAAATTGTTTCAAAAGTGAAGCGGATAATTAGTTATAATTCCGCCAAGATGGCTCATTGAAGCATGATAACTAAGGATTTATTATATATCGATATTCGGAAATTAAACCGTTTATCGATTAGGAAGTTGTAGGAGTTGAGTATACAACTAAGAAATGTTTATGTGAGCTCGTTGCTGAGAAATCCTTTTGTTATATTTGTCAGAAGGATGATAAAGATTTCTGTTGGAATTGCTAAGGACGTTGAGCACGCCTTCTAAGGCAAGTGGACGATTCTCTCTTGCGTTATTGTTATTAAATGAGGAATTGGATCTCATTTAATATTTGCGTTGGGAACAACTTGTATGAATAATAATATATGATAGGTTGTTATATTTGTTAGAAATAATGACCATGTTGTTTATTCAGTTTCGCGCTAGAACTGGATTTAGGTCCGTTATGTGTGACCTTGTATATATGTTGTCTCATGCTGAGACATTGTTGTGAAGTAAGTTAATTTCAGGGGTAGGAGCCGAGTCTCCGATGACCTCTTTATAACACAGTCTATGTTGGGAGGTTTAGCTTGTTACTATCATATCCCAACATTCGGGTCATGACTCATACCTCACTCAACGCTGGAGGAGGTGTTCGTGCACTCTAGCTAAGTGCAAATTGGTACTAGGTGTTCGTCAATGATCATGGATTTCATCCCTCTCATCTTGACGTCTCCATGTACATATGGATTCTCGGCGGTTTCAGTCGATTAAAAGTTACCAACATGTTTGTAAGAAGTTAAGTAATATAAGATAAGTGCGTTAGGCACATTAATGTACCCGGATGGTTATTCTATTCGATAACCATTCTTGCTCCTGATTACGAATGATTCTTAATCAGACTTTGATTAAGTCAATCTGATTAGTCGATGGAGGCTTTTCAAAATGTGATATGATTAATTTGAGTTCCCAACAATTGTTCATGTTTCGTAGAGGAACCACAAGTTGTGGTGTCCTACCTCTTGATTATGCATATCTCTTTTTTATTCTCTATAAGACTGCTAACTGTTGGATCATAATCCGAGTCTAATCGGATTTGGATTCCAATATGTTTAGTTACAACCATAAGAACCAAGTTAGATTCTCCGCTTGCTAGTCTTTCATTAGACTACCCGTCCATTTTCTTTTCTTTTATATGGTCGGTTGGTGTCCACCGTTGTATACGATACATCAGGTTCTCCTTGGAAGTTGATTCAAGAGGCAGATTCCGAGGTTTGAAGCTCTAGAAGTTGAAGAAAGGTTTCCAATGGCTATACTTGAATGAAGATCATGATTGAACTACTTCAAAGCGAAGCTGAGTTTCAAAAATAAGAACTCAAGGAAGACTTGAGGAAGATTTTGTTTAAATAGAAGGTTGTTCTATTTATTTATTCATTTAAGTTAAGGTTTGTAAAAGACCTTTTACGTGTTCTTTTCCGTTGTAATATTTAACTTAAGTTTGTTAGGTTTTCAAATGATTTCATTTACCTTATTTTTAGTTTGTTCAGTCAGTTTAAAGCCTTGGGTAGCTTCGGTTTAGTCTTAATCGGGGTTACTGGCGGTAATACCTCCAGGGTAGGAAGGGGGTGTTATAGAAGTGGTATCAGAGCTAAAAGTTCCAAGTCTTGATTAAGACTTTCATCCTTCCATATAGAGTTATGTATAATTCTATATTGGTGTTGTCTTAGAACCATTTATGGAAAGTGGTTAAGATTGGAGATCAGACTCGTGAAGAGATAGAAGGAGGAAAGGGAATTGGAGAACATGAGGTAACAAGTTTGTAATGGTTTATGTGAGAAAGGTCCAATAGTGGACATTTGATTCCCTGGAGATGGGAATGGATTCCGAGAAGGATCCAAAGTAAGATTAGGTGAAGATTCCTAAAGGTTGACCTGGTTCTAGACCAAGTTCTCAATGAATTCCTATTCTCTCTTGAGAGTCTGAATTGGGTGTACCTTCGTCGCTTCTTCCATATTAGGAAACTTCTCGTGAGATTTTGAAGTTAAGTATTGTACTTCATAAAGACTTTCTAGTTTGAAGGTTTTCTAATTAAAGCTCGTATGATGGAAGATTTCAAGTTAAGAATTTTTGTTAGAAAGTTCATGATTCAAAGTTATGTGAAAGAAATTGTTAATTCTTTTCTTGAAATATGAAAGTCCAAGTGTTGTCTTAAAAAAGGAAATTTTCAAAGTGAGTTTGTTTGACTTTGAAGTCATAAGTGTAAGAGTTTCAAGAGTATATTCTTATAGGAATTTCTGAACTTTGAAATTCGAGTATCAATAGAAGTTTGGAGTTGGAACCTCTACTTCTCAATGTTAAGATTTAGAGAATCTTATAAATCTTGAGTGATTCTAAGAGATCAGTATGGATCATGAAGTGAGGTAAAAGAATCCTGAATAGAAAAGGGTTACCTTTGGAAACTTTCTTCAACAACTGTGTTTGTGACTCTATAGTATAGAATCATGGATATTTTGTACTTTTCTTTGCCCAGTGGGAAGTTAAAGAGCTTTGAAGTGCTTAAGTGTTGGATCGATTGAATTGTTAATCTATTGGGAAATGCAATTCAATTTTTAACCTGATAGTGTTCAAACTCGGATTTTCATATATGTTGATATCCTTTGAGTTAAAAGGATTGAGAATCCTAAATGGAATGGGAATTTCTTATGATTATAGTAAGAAAGGAAGGAAGAATGTTGGTTCAGTTTAAGTTGTGAACAAGTAGTTAATTATCAAGGTTGTTGTGAATAAGGTTAATTGGTTAAAATGGATTGAACAGGTAAAAGTTCATCAGTAATGTGTTTATGTTCAATTAACTACTTGGCACAAGTGTTAATTGATTACATGAGTTGTTGATATCCAGATGACTAACCTATGTGACAACATTATTGGAGTTTCGTTGTATAATAACAAGCTTGAGATAATGAGAAGAGACTTGAGGTCTATAATTGACCAATAAAGGAATCATCAATAAAAATGTTCTAAATTGCCAATGGGATTGGCTTATGTTTCTTCGAGGATGGGAATTTTAAAGTTCAGTTTTGAGAAGATCAATCAAGGAATGATCTTAGCATATTTGTCTATGATATTTCAAACAATTGGGAGAAAAATATCAATCCTTCAATATTGTGGTCGATAAGGCTTAGCCCTTATCGCTGAAAAATAATTTCAGTTATGTTTGGATTTTGAAGATTTTATATCTATCAAATCTGATGCCTAAGGTAGTACTGGTGAAATTGTTAAGTTGTAGGCAAGTCTCCAAACCACAAGTTCTCCCTTTGCAATGTGGTTTGAACTTGAGATAATAAAAAGGTATATGTCTTCTCCTTATGGTTAAGTAAGAAGACAAGAATGACGGAGAAGTTTAGTTTGTTCACCAATGTTGAATTGAGAAAGGTTTAAGAATACCTTGTTTGGTCATATGCATTCTTCTGCTAAAAGAGATTGAGAATTAAAGGAATTTCCTTATACGTAAAGAGATATAAGGATTGAATGTTTTGAACTAGATGCATAGTTTGAAAGTTCACTTTTTTATATTGAGAGGATTAAGTTGTAAAAGGATGGAAAGTCCTTAAAACCGTCAAAAGAGTTTGATAGTCACTCTTGGATATCGGAATTTAAATGACTATTAACTTGCAGAAGGCTTGTTGTTTTGTGAATAAATGAACTCAAGTATTAAATTTTTGTCAATGGATCATGTTTGCATAACTTTAAAGTAATATGTCAAGATGGTACACAAGTTGAGAGCGACCTTGGAAGAAGTTGTCATGAGTATGAAAATGTTGGAATCATATTTTCCCTAAGGATTGCAAGTAGATCGATACAAGCAATCAACTTCTGTTATTGAACTTGTGGAATTAAGTTGGGTTGAGATTGAGTTAAATCAGGCAGAGATTAATCAATACTAGGGATTGTAGAAAAGTCTGGCAGTATGTTCTAAGTAAGAAAAAGTCGAGGCATGTAATCAGGTTCTACCTTGAGGAAGGAATGAAGTGTCACATTCGAAGAGTAATGTGGGGCTCAGAAGTGAATTGGAGCATCTTAGCTCCTTTGAGGCTCAGTTTTGATTTGAATCTTTGGTCAAGTTGGTAAGGCCAACTAATGTGCAAGTGTCATCACAGAATTAGAACAAAGTGTTAGTAGCATCATTAAGATAAGGTCAGCAATTTTATTTGATGCATTAGCTTGACGCGACCAATTCTTCAAGAGGGTAGATAATCTTTGTTTCCGCGGTATTCAAAGCTAAAGCAAGTATGTTAATGACCTATGCCAAGTTCTTGTCAAGTTGTCATGATTTAAGGGATATCTGAAATTGTTTTGTGATTTTTCTCTTTTGAAAAAAATCTTAGGACTTTGTAGAATTCTGGTATGAATTTTTTTTAAAGAAATGTTGATTTGATATGCGGGATTCATGAATAAATTTTTCTACGATTTTCATAATGGTGAGTAAGAATGTGATTTGTCTTCCATCTTGATCACATGGTAAGGCAAGATTACATGTCTTATTCCTATGAGAATGCAGTAAAGGATTATGTTTATTTTATCTCCCCATCCTGATCACATGGTGGAATAATATCACATAATTCCTTAGGTTTTAAAGAATAGTTTCTAGTATAATTTGACAATCATATAAGTTTTGCAATTATATTAGTTTTGCCATTATAGGTGGTTGAGATGAAAAGATGCAAGCTTTCTTTTGCATTATAGCAATTTCTATATCTAGTATCTTGTAAAACTCTTTTGAGTAAGTATATCCTTGGTATCCTATACCATTTAAGAGTATGGTCAAACTTCCCAAAACAGTTCGATTATACGTAAAGAAATTTGGTAAGATTCTTTACAAATATATGTTGGTCTTTGAAGAGCATGGAGTAACTTCGTACTTCTCTAAAAGTTTGGGATTGTTTTCAGTTCACGATTATTGGAATTCTCTAAGCAGTTTGCTAGTAGTTCATCTTGGTTGACGTCATGACCTAAGAAAGTCATTGCCTTTTTAGCGGAATTGTCCTTGAAAGTATGTTGATATGGACTCTTGGGATGGAACCCTTTCTAAGGGATGATATTTTTAGTAATCCTTTCTTTGGAATAAAGGATGTACTAGTAATTTCTCCATTAGTTGTTATTTGTTTTCATGTTGTCTTCAAAACTTAAATCTCTTTGAGATAAGATAGTTAGGTGAGGACTTTAAGCAGAACTCTGATAGGTATGGAGTTTGGATATGTAAATTAGTATTGTTTTTCAATCTCAGCCTGATAAGTTGTTGGATATAGAGAGTGGACACGTGAGAATATGTTTTAATCCTAAGAGTTAGGTTGCTCAACAAGTCAAAATGTTAAGTGAAGTCTAAACAGTTCTTTGATGAAAAAGACTGAAAATTGTCAATGGAGACAATTTTGTTGGAAATTATTGGACTAAAGACATTATTGTCCAATATGTTGGTATAGTAATGTGTAAGAGTGTAGTATAAAGTAGTTGAGAGAGATAACTACTTTTGAATGTCAGTATGCCCAAGCTGAGTTTTGGTTGAGAAAAGGATGTAAAGGATTGACAAGATAAGTTATTATCTTGTCATGTGTTGGATAAATCTCATATTCTTGGTTAAAGTAATACTGAGATTTTATCTCAAAAAGGAAATTAAGTAACGATTTTAAGTAATCCTTGTAAAGAAACTGATTTGAGAAGGACTAAAGGTTTAGTTTGGATGACAACAAGGTTCTGTGAATACCCTAAGATTCTATTCAAAATTTGTTGTTCAGATCAAGGAAAAGCAGTATGGGAAAGTAATATTGTTTAAGAACACTGGAGAAGATCAAGAAGGTAAGACACCAGAAATTGTTATTTAAGACCATGGATTGAATGGTTTCAAGACTGTGTGTGTCTATTGTTGATGAGCTTCGAAAGCTTAATTCAAAGGAGGCATAGTTATTTGCTTAATTAGTTCATCCTGGAACAAGTAAAGGTATAAGGATTTAAGATAAAACTTTTGATGGATTGACATGAAGCGAAATGTCACCGAGTTTCACTTGCAGTCGATTCGGGCCTCCACACCCTCATCCGCCAAGATGCTCTAGGGCGACCATTAGTCTGTTAGTGGTCACCCTAATTTCTTTCCTTATCAAAAAAAAATATCACCGAGTTTGTTTTGATATGTTTGGTTTGTTTGGAAGTCTCGTTTGAGCATAGAAGACCAGATGAAATGTTATAGTCCCTTCCTGTTTCAGAATGAAAGTGGGAAGATGTTACAATAGATTCTTGTCATTAGTCGTTCAAGACTTAATGAAAGAAAAATGCAATATGAAGGTTGTTAAGAAACTCATCTAGAGTGTTCATTTTAATGCAATTAAGATGACTTAGAAAGTACAGAAGTCAGTTGAGGTGTTCATGCATGAAGTTTTTATCTTCATAAGAACTCCAAAGACTATTATCCTTGATTGAGATGAATGGTTCACGCCAAAGTTTTGAAAGGAGTAACATCAAGCTTTGTGGATTGAATTGAATTTTAGTATTGGCTTCCCTCATCAAATTGATGAATGATGTAAAGAAACAAATTCAAACTTCTGAGGACATGTATTCTGGATTCCACACGAGTTGGAATGGTAGTTTGAGGTTGAGTGAATTCACATACAAGAATCTTGATTTCACGATAGATAAAATGACTCTTTTAAGGCTTTATAAAGCCAGAAGTGTTGGTTGTCAATATGTTGGAATGACAATACTGACAAGGTTCTTCATGGGCCAGATTTGGCCAAGAGAACAAGAGCTGATATTGCACTAACACGTTCAAGGGTGCTAACTGCTCAAAAGCGACAATAGTCGTGTGTTGTTTTAAGCGAGAGCATGTTGAGTTTACTGTAGAGAACGGCGTTTTTGTTCTAGTATCCGCCTTGAAAGGCGTATTCCGCTAGGGAATGCGAGACAACGTAAATGCTCGCTATGTTGGATCTTTCGAGATACTAGAAAGAACCTTTAGTTAGGGTACTTAGTCTAAAAATGGAGGTGAAGAAAAGACTTGAGAAACTAGACAGGAAATGCTGAGTCATTTTCCAAAGTCAGTGAACGTTTTAAAGAAGAAGTTTTGGTAACTAAGCAATGGTTGATTGTGCTTGGTGCAGAAGTAATAATATGTTTTTTTAAGGGGGTACTACAAACTTCTGTATAGGTTTGTAGTGGTTGTGTGTATGTGCTTGTGCTATCTTTCTATATGATTCGAGTTCTCCTTGGTTTCGAGGACGAAACCATTTTTAAGGGGGTACTAATGTAATAACTGCGGTTTTTGAGGATATTTTTGAATTATTTCGGATATCCTTTTTAATCTTTTTGTTCGTTTTAACGCTTAATCCAATATTTTTGTTGGAGATTAAATCCTAGAAAATTGTTGGTGATATCCTAAAATCAAAAAGAAATGATTTTATGGATCGGTGTGAATTCTAGGATTTTTCAGTGGAAAAAGAATATTTACTGGATAAGCCGTCTTTTTAATTATGTACTGTAAATGATTGAAAATACGAAACGGAAGCCTTAAAAAATTGAAGGTAGCGTTATAAAATCATGGAAAATTGATTTTATTAGTCTACATAATTTACAAGACGTTTTTCGTTTAGTGAGTTTTTCCACCCGAGGTACATAATTTTACCGCCTTAACGCGAGTCCGGTTCCGAGACGGATTTTTGTTTTAAACCGCCTCTTTCTCTAGTCTTAATGAGGAAGGATCAAATGAGATAGAATTCTATCCTCCCGGCACATCTTTTCTGCCATTTCAAAGTTAATCAATTTGTTTGAAAACTGAGGAGGGGAGCGAGACCGAGAGGATGACGACGGACTCGGTGAATTCTTACCGCCGGCTACCATCTCCATCTCCCCTGCCACTTCCTCCTCTCCTCCTCCACCTCATCACCTCATCTTCTTCCTCTATGCTAATCTGCTGCAAGGGGAGCCGAGCCAAAGAGCTAAATCAGGTCGGAACGACGGGCTCGGGCGAGAGTCACCGCCGATCATCTTCTTGCTTCGCCGTACGTCGCCGTCGGCGACCGCCAGCCCATCCGACCACCAACCACAGCAAGGGCTGTCACCGGGCAATACCCGACCACCCTTGGGCTCGGGGATCGAGCCACTATCGAGCCAAAGGAGCCATGGGCTCGAGTGAAGGTATATACGAACAATAATTAATTAGCGGATTAGTTGTGGAGCCACCGTAAGGGCCCTCCGGGTCCGCTTTGCTAATTAAATTTATGGTTTTTATAATCTTGACGTTGATACGGTCCCACAGGTTCAAACCGCTCGAGAAACGGACGTCCGGATCTTCAGTTATAGCGAATACAAGTTCCGGATACCGATTGTCACGTAAAGGACTTCGGATAATTACTCGGGATTCGTTGTTAATCCGTTTGATCCGAGATTTTGTCACCTTTAAGAATTGTTGCTAATGAACAATTTTTATTTAGAAAATTGTTTCAAAAGTGAAGCGGATAATTAGTTATAATTCCGCCAAGATGGCTCATTGAAGCATGATAACTAAGGATTTATTATATATCGATATTCGGAAATTAAACCGTTTATCGATTAGGAAGTTGTAGGAGTTGAGTATACAACTAAGAAATGTTTATGTGAGCTCGTTGCTGAGAAATCCTTTTGTTATATTTGTCAGAAGGATGATAAAGATTTCTGTTGGAATTGCTAAGGACGTTGAGCACGCCTTCTAAGGCAAGTGGACGATTCTCTCTTGCGTTATTGTTATTAAATGAGGAATTGGATCTCATTTAATATTTGCGTTGGGAACAACTTGTATGAATAATAATATATGATAGGTTGTTATATTTGTTAGAAATAATGACCATGTTGTTTATTCAGTTTCGCGCTAGAACTGGATTTAGGTCCGTTATGTGTGACCTTGTATATATGTTGTCTCATGCTGAGACATTGTTGTGAAGTAAGTTAATTTCAGGGGTAGGAGCCGAGTCTCCGATGACCTCTTTATAACACAGTCTATGTTGGGAGGTTTAGCTTGTTACTATCATATCCCAACATTCGGGTCATGACTCATACCTCACTCAACGCTGGAGGAGGTGTTCGTGCACTCTAGCTAAGTGCAAATTGGTACTAGGTGTTCGTCAATGATCATGGATTTCATCCCTCTCATCTTGACGTCTCCATGTACATATGGATTCTCGGCGGTTTCAGTCGATTAAAAGTTACCAACATGTTTGTAAGAAGTTAAGTAATATAAGATAAGTGCGTTAGGCACATTAATGTACCCGGATGGTTATTCTATTCGATAACCATTCTTGCTCCTGATTACGAATGATTCTTAATCAGACTTTGATTAAGTCAATCTGATTAGTCGATGGAGGCTTTTCAAAATGTGATATGATTAATTTGAGTTCCCAACAATTGTTCATGTTTCGTAGAGGAACCACAAGTTGTGGTGTCCTACCTCTTGATTATGCATATCTCTTTTTTATTCTCTATAAGACTGCTAACTGTTGGATCATAATCCGAGTCTAATCGGATTTGGATTCCAATATGTTTAGTTACAACCATAAGAACCAAGTTAGATTCTCCGCTTGCTAGTCTTTCATTAGACTACCCGTCCATTTTCTTTTCTTTTATATGGTCGGTTGGTGTCCACCGTTGTATACGATACATCAGGTTCTCCTTGGAAGTTGATTCAAGAGGCAGATTCCGAGGTTTGAAGCTCTAGAAGTTGAAGAAAGGTTTCCAATGGCTATACTTGAATGAAGATCATGATTGAACTACTTCAAAGCGAAGCTGAGTTTCAAAAATAAGAACTCAAGGAAGACTTGAGGAAGATTTTGTTTAAATAGAAGGTTGTTCTATTTATTTATTCATTTAAGTTAAGGTTTGTAAAAGACCTTTTACGTGTTCTTTTCCGTTGTAATATTTAACTTAAGTTTGTTAGGTTTTCAAATGATTTCATTTACCTTATTTTTAGTTTGTTCAGTCAGTTTAAAGCCTTGGGTAGCTTCGGTTTAGTCTTAATCGGGGTTACTGGCGGTAATACCTCCAGGGTAGGAAGGGGGTGTTATAGAAGTGGTATCAGAGCTAAAAGTTCCAAGTCTTGATTAAGACTTTCATCCTTCCATATAGAGTTATGTATAATTCTATATTGGTGTTGTCTTAGAACCATTTATGGAAAGTGGTTAAGATTGGAGATCAGACTCGTGAAGAGATAGAAGGAGGAAAGGGAATTGGAGAACATGAGGTAACAAGTTTGTAATGGTTTATGTGAGAAAGGTCCAATAGTGGACATTTGATTCCCTGGAGATGGGAATGGATTCCGAGAAGGATCCAAAGTAAGATTAGGTGAAGATTCCTAAAGGTTGACCTGGTTCTAGACCAAGTTCTCAATGAATTCCTATTCTCTCTTGAGAGTCTGAATTGGGTGTACCTTCGTCGCTTCTTCCATATTAGGAAACTTCTCGTGAGATTTTGAAGTTAAGTATTGTACTTCATAAAGACTTTCTAGTTTGAAGGTTTTCTAATTAAAGCTCGTATGATGGAAGATTTCAAGTTAAGAATTTTTGTTAGAAAGTTCATGATTCAAAGTTATGTGAAAGAAATTGTTAATTCTTTTCTTGAAATATGAAAGTCCAAGTGTTGTCTTAAAAAAGGAAATTTTCAAAGTGAGTTTGTTTGACTTTGAAGTCATAAGTGTAAGAGTTTCAAGAGTATATTCTTATAGGAATTTCTGAACTTTGAAATTCGAGTATCAATAGAAGTTTGGAGTTGGAACCTCTACTTCTCAATGTTAAGATTTAGAGAATCTTATAAATCTTGAGTGATTCTAAGAGATCAGTATGGATCATGAAGTGAGGTAAAAGAATCCTGAATAGAAAAGGGTTACCTTTGGAAACTTTCTTCAACAACTGTGTTTGTGACTCTATAGTATAGAATCATGGATATTTTGTACTTTTCTTTGCCCAGTGGGAAGTTAAAGAGCTTTGAAGTGCTTAAGTGTTGGATCGATTGAATTGTTAATCTATTGGGAAATGCAATTCAATTTTTAACCTGATAGTGTTCAAACTCGGATTTTCATATATGTTGATATCCTTTGAGTTAAAAGGATTGAGAATCCTAAATGGAATGGGAATTTCTTATGATTATAGTAAGAAAGGAAGGAAGAATGTTGGTTCAGTTTAAGTTGTGAACAAGTAGTTAATTATCAAGGTTGTTGTGAATAAGGTTAATTGGTTAAAATGGATTGAACAGGTAAAAGTTCATCAGTAATGTGTTTATGTTCAATTAACTACTTGGCACAAGTGTTAATTGATTACATGAGTTGTTGATATCCAGATGACTAACCTATGTGACAACATTATTGGAGTTTCGTTGTATAATAACAAGCTTGAGATAATGAGAAGAGACTTGAGGTCTATAATTGACCAATAAAGGAATCATCAATAAAAATGTTCTAAATTGCCAATGGGATTGGCTTATGTTTCTTCGAGGATGGGAATTTTAAAGTTCAGTTTTGAGAAGATCAATCAAGGAATGATCTTAGCATATTTGTCTATGATATTTCAAACAATTGGGAGAAAAATATCAATCCTTCAATATTGTGGTCGATAAGGCTTAGCCCTTATCGCTGAAAAATAATTTCAGTTATGTTTGGATTTTGAAGATTTTATATCTATCAAATCTGATGCCTAAGGTAGTACTGGTGAAATTGTTAAGTTGTAGGCAAGTCTCCAAACCACAAGTTCTCCCTTTGCAATGTGGTTTGAACTTGAGATAATAAAAAGGTATATGTCTTCTCCTTATGGTTAAGTAAGAAGACAAGAATGACGGAGAAGTTTAGTTTGTTCACCAATGTTGAATTGAGAAAGGTTTAAGAATACCTTGTTTGGTCATATGCATTCTTCTGCTAAAAGAGATTGAGAATTAAAGGAATTTCCTTATACGTAAAGAGATATAAGGATTGAATGTTTTGAACTAGATGCATAGTTTGAAAGTTCACTTTTTTATATTGAGAGGATTAAGTTGTAAAAGGATGGAAAGTCCTTAAAACCGTCAAAAGAGTTTGATAGTCACTCTTGGATATCGGAATTTAAATGACTATTAACTTGCAGAAGGCTTGTTGTTTTGTGAATAAATGAACTCAAGTATTAAATTTTTGTCAATGGATCATGTTTGCATAACTTTAAAGTAATATGTCAAGATGGTACACAAGTTGAGAGCGACCTTGGAAGAAGTTGTCATGAGTATGAAAATGTTGGAATCATATTTTCCCTAAGGATTGCAAGTAGATCGATACAAGCAATCAACTTCTGTTATTGAACTTGTGGAATTAAGTTGGGTTGAGATTGAGTTAAATCAGGCAGAGATTAATCAATACTAGGGATTGTAGAAAAGTCTGGCAGTATGTTCTAAGTAAGAAAAAGTCGAGGCATGTAATCAGGTTCTACCTTGAGGAAGGAATGAAGTGTCACATTCGAAGAGTAATGTGGGGCTCAGAAGTGAATTGGAGCATCTTAGCTCCTTTGAGGCTCAGTTTTGATTTGAATCTTTGGTCAAGTTGGTAAGGCCAACTAATGTGCAAGTGTCATCACAGAATTAGAACAAAGTGTTAGTAGCATCATTAAGATAAGGTCAGCAATTTTATTTGATGCATTAGCTTGACGCGACCAATTCTTCAAGAGGGTAGATAATCTTTGTTTCCGCGGTATTCAAAGCTAAAGCAAGTATGTTAATGACCTATGCCAAGTTCTTGTCAAGTTGTCATGATTTAAGGGATATCTGAAATTGTTTTGTGATTTTTCTCTTTTGAAAAAAATCTTAGGACTTTGTAGAATTCTGGTATGAATTTTTTTTAAAGAAATGTTGATTTGATATGCGGGATTCATGAATAAATTTTTCTACGATTTTCATAATGGTGAGTAAGAATGTGATTTGTCTTCCATCTTGATCACATGGTAAGGCAAGATTACATGTCTTATTCCTATGAGAATGCAGTAAAGGATTATGTTTATTTTATCTCCCCATCCTGATCACATGGTGGAATAATATCACATAATTCCTTAGGTTTTAAAGAATAGTTTCTAGTATAATTTGACAATCATATAAGTTTTGCAATTATATTAGTTTTGCCATTATAGGTGGTTGAGATGAAAAGATGCAAGCTTTCTTTTGCATTATAGCAATTTCTATATCTAGTATCTTGTAAAACTCTTTTGAGTAAGTATATCCTTGGTATCCTATACCATTTAAGAGTATGGTCAAACTTCCCAAAACAGTTCGATTATACGTAAAGAAATTTGGTAAGATTCTTTACAAATATATGTTGGTCTTTGAAGAGCATGGAGTAACTTCGTACTTCTCTAAAAGTTTGGGATTGTTTTCAGTTCACGATTATTGGAATTCTCTAAGCAGTTTGCTAGTAGTTCATCTTGGTTGACGTCATGACCTAAGAAAGTCATTGCCTTTTTAGCGGAATTGTCCTTGAAAGTATGTTGATATGGACTCTTGGGATGGAACCCTTTCTAAGGGATGATATTTTTAGTAATCCTTTCTTTGGAATAAAGGATGTACTAGTAATTTCTCCATTAGTTGTTATTTGTTTTCATGTTGTCTTCAAAACTTAAATCTCTTTGAGATAAGATAGTTAGGTGAGGACTTTAAGCAGAACTCTGATAGGTATGGAGTTTGGATATGTAAATTAGTATTGTTTTTCAATCTCAGCCTGATAAGTTGTTGGATATAGAGAGTGGACACGTGAGAATATGTTTTAATCCTAAGAGTTAGGTTGCTCAACAAGTCAAAATGTTAAGTGAAGTCTAAACAGTTCTTTGATGAAAAAGACTGAAAATTGTCAATGGAGACAATTTTGTTGGAAATTATTGGACTAAAGACATTATTGTCCAATATGTTGGTATAGTAATGTGTAAGAGTGTAGTATAAAGTAGTTGAGAGAGATAACTACTTTTGAATGTCAGTATGCCCAAGCTGAGTTTTGGTTGAGAAAAGGATGTAAAGGATTGACAAGATAAGTTATTATCTTGTCATGTGTTGGATAAATCTCATATTCTTGGTTAAAGTAATACTGAGATTTTATCTCAAAAAGGAAATTAAGTAACGATTTTAAGTAATCCTTGTAAAGAAACTGATTTGAGAAGGACTAAAGGTTTAGTTTGGATGACAACAAGGTTCTGTGAATACCCTAAGATTCTATTCAAAATTTGTTGTTCAGATCAAGGAAAAGCAGTATGGGAAAGTAATATTGTTTAAGAACACTGGAGAAGATCAAGAAGGTAAGACACCAGAAATTGTTATTTAAGACCATGGATTGAATGGTTTCAAGACTGTGTGTGTCTATTGTTGATGAGCTTCGAAAGCTTAATTCAAAGGAGGCATAGTTATTTGCTTAATTAGTTCATCCTGGAACAAGTAAAGGTATAAGGATTTAAGATAAAACTTTTGATGGATTGACATGAAGCGAAATGTCACCGAGTTTCACTTGCAGTCGATTCGGGCCTCCACACCCTCATCCGCCAAGATGCTCTAGGGCGACCATTAGTCTGTTAGTGGTCACCCTAATTTCTTTCCTTATCAAAAAAAAATATCACCGAGTTTGTTTTGATATGTTTGGTTTGTTTGGAAGTCTCGTTTGAGCATAGAAGACCAGATGAAATGTTATAGTCCCTTCCTGTTTCAGAATGAAAGTGGGAAGATGTTACAATAGATTCTTGTCATTAGTCGTTCAAGACTTAATGAAAGAAAAATGCAATATGAAGGTTGTTAAGAAACTCATCTAGAGTGTTCATTTTAATGCAATTAAGATGACTTAGAAAGTACAGAAGTCAGTTGAGGTGTTCATGCATGAAGTTTTTATCTTCATAAGAACTCCAAAGACTATTATCCTTGATTGAGATGAATGGTTCACGCCAAAGTTTTGAAAGGAGTAACATCAAGCTTTGTGGATTGAATTGAATTTTAGTATTGGCTTCCCTCATCAAATTGATGAATGATGTAAAGAAACAAATTCAAACTTCTGAGGACATGTATTCTGGATTCCACACGAGTTGGAATGGTAGTTTGAGGTTGAGTGAATTCACATACAAGAATCTTGATTTCACGATAGATAAAATGACTCTTTTAAGGCTTTATAAAGCCAGAAGTGTTGGTTGTCAATATGTTGGAATGACAATACTGACAAGGTTCTTCATGGGCCAGATTTGGCCAAGAGAACAAGAGCTGATATTGCACTAACACGTTCAAGGGTGCTAACTGCTCAAAAGCGACAATAGTCGTGTGTTGTTTTAAGCGAGAGCATGTTGAGTTTACTGTAGAGAACGGCGTTTTTGTTCTAGTATCCGCCTTGAAAGGCGTATTCCGCTAGGGAATGCGAGACAACGTAAATGCTCGCTATGTTGGATCTTTCGAGATACTAGAAAGAACCTTTAGTTAGGGTACTTAGTCTAAAAATGGAGGTGAAGAAAAGACTTGAGAAACTAGACAGGAAATGCTGAGTCATTTTCCAAAGTCAGTGAACGTTTTAAAGAAGAAGTTTTGGTAACTAAGCAATGGTTGATTGTGCTTGGTGCAGAAGTAATAATATGTTTTTTTAAGGGGGTACTACAAACTTCTGTATAGGTTTGTAGTGGTTGTGTGTATGTGCTTGTGCTATCTTTCTATATGATTCGAGTTCTCCTTGGTTTCGAGGACGAAACCATTTTTAAGGGGGTACTAATGTAATAACTGCGGTTTTTGAGGATATTTTTGAATTATTTCGGATATCCTTTTTAATCTTTTTGTTCGTTTTAACGCTTAATCCAATATTTTTGTTGGAGATTAAATCCTAGAAAATTGTTGGTGATATCCTAAAATCAAAAAGAAATGATTTTATGGATCGGTGTGAATTCTAGGATTTTTCAGTGGAAAAAGAATATTTATTGGATAAGCCGTCTTTTTAATTATGTACTGTAAATGATTGAAAATACGAAACGGAAGCCTTAAAAAATTGAAGGTAGCGTTATAAAATCATGGAAAATTGATTTTATTAGTCTACATAATTTACAAGACGTTTTTCGTTTAGTGAGTTTTTCCACCCGAGGTACATAATTTTACCGCCTTAACGCGAGTCCGGTTCCGAGACGGATTTTTGTTTTAAACCGCCTCTTTCTCTAGTCTTAATGAGGAAGGATCAAATGAGATAGAATTCTATCCTCCCGGCACATCTTTTCTGCCATTTCAAAGTTAATCAATTTGTTTGAAAACTGAGGAGGGGAGCGAGACCGAGAGGATGACGACGGACTCGGTGAATTCTTACCGCCGGCTACCATCTCCATCTCCCCTGCCACTTCCTCCTCTCCTCCTCCACCTCATCACCTCATCTTCTTCCTCTATGCTAATCTGCTGCAAGGGGAGCCGAGCCAAAGAGCTAAATCAGGTCGGAACGACGGGCTCGGGCGAGAGTCACCGCCGATCATCTTCTTGCTTCGCCGTACGTCGCCGTCGGCGACCGCCAGCCCATCCGACCACCAACCACAGCAAGGGCTGTCACCGGGCAATACCCGACCACCCTTGGGCTCGGGGATCGAGCCACTATCGAGCCAAAGGAGCCATGGGCTCGAGTGAAGGTATATACGAACAATAATTAATTAGCGGATTAGTTGTGGAGCCACCGTAAGGGCCCTCCGGGTCCGCTTTGCTAATTAAATTTATGGTTTTTATAATCTTGACGTTGATACGGTCCCACAGGTTCAAACCGCTCGAGAAACGGACGTCCGGATCTTCAGTTATAGCGAATACAAGTTCCGGATACCGATTGTCACGTAAAGGACTTCGGATAATTACTCGGGATTCGTTGTTAATCCGTTTGATCCGAGATTTTGTCACCATTAAGAATTGTTGCTAATGAACAATTTTTATTTAGAAAATTATTTCAAAAGTGAAGCGGATAATTAGTTATAATTCCGCCAAGATGGCTCATTGAAGCATGATAACTAAGGATTTATTATATATCGATATTCGGAAATTAAACCGTTTATCGATTAGGAAGTTGTAGGAGTTGAGTATACAACTAAGAAATGTTTATGTGAGCTCGTTGCTGAGAAATCCTTTTGTTATATTTGTCAGAAGGATGATAAAGATTTCTGTTGGAATTGCTAAGGACGTTGAGCACGCCTTCTAAGGCAAGTGGACGATTCTCTCTTGCGTTATTGTTATTAAATGAGGAATTGGATCTCATTTAATATTTGCGTTGGGAACAACTTGTATGAATAATAATATATGATAGGTTGTTATATTTGTTAGAAATAATGACCATGTTGTTTATTCAGTTTCGCGCTAGAACTGGATTTAGGTCCGTTATGTGTGACCTTGTATATATGTTGTCTCATGCTGAGACATTGTTGTGAAGTAAGTTAATTTCAGGGGTAGGAGCCGAGTCTCCGATGACCTCTTTATAACACAGTCTATGTTGGGAGGTTTAGCTTGTTACTATCATATCCCAACATTCGGGTCATGACTCATACCTCACTCAACGCTGGAGGAGGTGTTCGTGCACTCTAGCTAAGTGCAAATTGGTACTAGGTGTTCGTCAATGATCATGGATTTCATCCCTCTCATCTTGACGTCTCCATGTACATATGGATTCTCGGCGGTTTCAGTCGATTAAAAGTTACCAACATGTTTGTAAGAAGTTAAGTAATATAAGATAAGTGCGTTAGGCACATTAATGTACCCGGATGGTTATTCTATTCGATAACCATTCTTGCTCCTGATTACGAATGATTCTTAATCAGACTTTGATTAAGTCAATCTGATTAGTCGATGGAGGCTTTTCAAAATGTGATATGATTAATTTGAGTTCCCAACAATTGTTCATGTTTCGTAGAGGAACCACAAGTTGTGGTGTCCTACCTCTTGATTATGCATATCTCTTTTTTATTCTCTATAAGACTGCTAACTGTTGGATCATAATCCGAGTCTAATCGGATTTGGATTCCAATATGTTTAGTTACAACCATAAGAACCAAGTTAGATTCTCCGCTTGCTAGTCTTTCATTAGACTAACCCGCCCATTTTCTTTTCTTTTATATGGTCGGCTGGTGTCCACCGTTGTATACAATAAATCAGGTTCTCCTTGAAAGTTGATTCAAGAGGCGAATTCCGAGGTTTGAAGCTCTAGAAGTTGAAGAAAGGTTTCCAATGGCTATACTTGAATAAAGATCATGATTGAACTACTTCAAAGCGAAGCTGAGTTTCAAAAATAAGAACTCAAGGAAGACTTGAGGAAGATTTTGTTTAAATAGAAGGTTGTTCTATTTATTTATTCTTTTAAGTTAAGGTTTGTATAAGACCTTTTACGTGTTTTTTTTCCGCTGTAATATTTAAATTAAGTTTGTTATGTTTTCAAATGGTTTCATTTACCTTGTTTTTAGTTTGTTCAGTCAGTTTAAAGCCTTGGGTAGCTTCGGTTTAGTCTTAATCGGGGTTACTGGCGGTAATACCTCTAGGGTAGGAAGGGGGTGTTACAGGAGGAAGCAAAAAAGTAAGAGACGTTCTCAACGAGACTTTAAAATGATGTTAATGTAGCAATGGTGGCCACTATGAAAGTCAATGATGAGAAATTGCAACTTATGGCTTGAATGCTAGTAAATGACTTCGTAAATATACGGCCCTTGTTCGAAAATTTGTGAACATATATAATCAATATGTGAACTTTAAGGTAATATATATGAACTTGAACATGATACAAGAGAACTCAACTTTGAATTGAAAGATCACACACATAATATGTAGCCTATGAGGCATTCGAACCCACATTGATGTGTACAAGTACATTGCTCTATCATTTGAGCTAATAGGCTATAGCAAAATCATTTATTTGTACATGTAGAACATGAATCTTAGTCTTTTCTACTAAGACAAGTAATTTCATTACCAATGTAAAGAAACTAGCAACCATTACATATCAACAACCAAAATCAGTAGCGGCTAGCAAAAATACAATAGCAATTAGCAAAGAAAAGCACCAAAAAAAGTAGTATAAAGGGGGCCAACAAATGCAAAAACATTATTTTTATTCAACTGACAAAATATGAACCTTAGATGATTATATCTGAACATTACAACGTGATACATGAACATTGTTGTCCACAATCTACTAAATATCGTATGAGTCCTATTTTGAACCAAGAAACCTCATTTCTCCAAAAAGTTTGAACTTCAAATAATTGATCCCATAAATTAGAAAGAAAAATCCCCAAATTTCATCTTTTTTCAACAAGGATATACACCATACAAATTCCCAAAATAGAGGTTAAGAAATTACCTTCTTCATATGATTGGTCTTTCATCTTCGTACATGGCGTGGGCGAGAGAGAGAGAAAGATTATGCACTTTAAAAAGAACTACTTCATACCTTGAACGGATATGTGTGATTCAAGAAGAAATTGTATGCACCCAAGCAAAGAGCTTCTTGTTTTCAATGAAGTTTTAAAGTTGTTAGGGAGATTTTGTCTTCAATAGAGATTTTACGATGAGATTTTTGTCTTCAATGGAGGTTTGAAGCTTTTGGGAAGAACTTTTAGGTTTTACGTTCATGGGGTTTGAATGAATGAAGAAGAGGAGACATGAGGTTATTTTTGAGACAAAATAAAGCTTTTTACCATACTTACAAAGTTGCCATTAAATTATCATTGGGACACGCGCGTGTCAGATTTTTTAAATGTACCCATTTTTAATCTTGTTCGTCCATCTCACTGATCTAACGTCTCATATTTATTTTCAGTTTTCATTTTAATCCACATTTTCACTTGAACCAACCTCTGTTTTTAATAGCCAAAATAAATACACGTGTTTTAAGTATTTTTATAAACGAAGGATATTTTCATCACTTTGCTATTCAATCATCTCATACCTTATCATTTTCCTCTCTTTGTGAGCAAGTCTACACCTTTCTTCCTCCGAAGTCCGAACTGCTCTCCCACCTTCTCCGATCTGCTCTTCATTCGATCTGTTTTATCCCACTTTTAATTCCTACTTTAAGCATGAATTTAGGTTTTTGGAGTTTTTCAATTTAGGGTTTTTTGGTTATGCTCAGTTTTGAACTCGAAATACTATTTAGGGTTTTTTCTATTTGGGGATTTATGATTTCGGGATTATGGTACGTACTTCAAAATGTATAGATTCAATAATGATTTAGTGTTATTCATTGAATTTTGGTGGTTTTCTACTAATTTTGTTGTTGATTTCAATTTGTATGGAATGTCAACCACCCATAAGAGGCTATGTGAATCATGTTTTATGATCTCTATTTCTAAGATTTATTAATTACGAAGTAGATTTTCTTATTTATATCTCTTTTGGAAACTTGTTTCTTTGTTCTGAGCTTAATACATCATATGATTGATTGGATGTTGTCGTAAGGCTTAAAAATTGATATATGAGAAAGGCGTTGAGCATGTCGCAAGTTGTTAAATTTCTATTGTTCATAAATAATGAACCGTAATGACATAAATTATGAACCTAACATACCAAATTAGAAATTAGAGCATTAGAAGGAAATATTTTAGCTTCAACAATGGACTTCGACGCATTAGATGAACACACATGGTTGAAGCTTAGGATAGTTGAAATGGTCCTTAAAATCTGGAAAATTTTACCCCCACCACATATTGATAAACTCTTAGTAAGCTAAATGATGATCCTTTCCCCATTTTCCATCTCTACTATAAAGTCCGAACTATAATCTATAATTTTCTTCTCTCCCATCTCCCCATTGACATCTTATTCAATATCCATTCGTATAAAAGAGAGCATTGAGGTTGTACTTGACTGCCATTGCCACCACCTTTTGACTTTTGCCTATAATCCATTCATACTCATACTAGCTCATAGGTCTTTAAAACAAATTGAAGCAACCAAAATTGAGAAAAAAAAAAAAGGAAAAATGAAGCCCATTGAAGAAATTTACAAATAGAGATATGAGAAGTACGGACAACAATGGGAGCTAGGGGCTTGTCCGCCTAGAAGTGCAAAGAAGAAGAAGCATTGATGAACACAAGATGAACTAAAACGGGGCACAAGTACGTGTTCGATATTAAATGAGAATATTTTTTATTCAAAGGAAGCTGATTTTATTTAATTAAAATGAGTGTTATGGCCATTAAGGCCTATATATTCAGCTTGAACAATACTTAAAACAGGAGAAGGTAGAACATTATAAATTGTTAAAGGGGGAATCATGGGCAATAGCTTATTGTATTAATGCATCAGCGACCCTATTGGCATCACGCCTAACATGAGAGTTTTGAACTTCCCAAGATGGCTTATCCAAAAGCTCCCAACATTGAGCGATCACGAAGTAATCCGAGCGGGTTAAAATCGACCTTGCTTGCAACAAATTGCACGCCAAAGCTGAATCTGATTCAAGAATCAGGCGTGGCCACTCCATGTCTCTCGCCTGCCAAAGTCCGCGAAGAAGCGCCAGCAGCTCAAAGGTGAGTGCGGAACAATGGCTGCAAGCGAAGGTGAAGACAATCACGCAGGCACCAACAACAGTCTGAATCAGTTCTGGCCCGCTTTTCCCAGGTTCCCTTTTGACGCACCATCCACACTAAGCTTTACCCAGCCCACCAGCGGCTCCATCCACTTAAGTTGGTGTGATTGCAAGGAACTAACTGTCTACAACTCATTTCGGCGAGCCTTGGCAGCGCACATCTCGTAAGACTCAACCATGCGCACCACCGCCAGGCTAAGCATGTTCGTAGAGTCCTTGCCTTCAAAGATTAATTGGTTGTGGCATTTCCAAGTTAGCCACAACATATAGGCAAACATAGTTGCCCACTGATCAGATTTCATAACACTCCTTGAGAGCTACTCCTTAAGATCTTGATATCCCAAAATGCAGAGGGTAGTGTATTGCTCGATAAGGCCTCCCAAAATAGGCGAATATCAATACAATCACGCAACATGTGAAGCTTCGACTTGGGCTCATTGCATCGAGGGCATGCCGGATTAGCAAACTAGTGACGCAAGACTCTATTCACATTACTTAAAACACAATCATGGGCCACCAAATACACAAAATTCCTTCGTTGTTGTGCTAGAATCTTCCAAATTGCATTCCAAAGACCGGTCACTAAGAAAACTTGTGGACTGCAATTGCATAGATGCATGCAACTCCGGAACTTGTATCAAACAAACCACTTATAGACAACTGCCAATAGAATATGCTTGTGGATGCGGTGTCAGCCCTAATCGTAATCGTCATGAGCTTGGAGCAAATCTCACCCGGGAGGAAGTGGCTAATCAAATTCCAAGCCCTGGCATCATTAATTCATAAATCATCCATTGTGGCTCGATACCCCAAGGGTAGTGGTTTTTCACTTTGACAAGGTTAATGACTTGGAGATTATCCCCCTCAATTTCTACCTGACCGAGATTTCTATTGTTTATTTGTCTAATAGCTTCCTAGAGAGCTAACACTTCAGCCTTTAATACTGATACTTTCGCAAAACTTTTCGTCACAATATCTATTACTTGGTCAAGATGATTCCTAATTACAATTCCTCCAGCCGCGAAATTCGACTTATAGTTTCTATTTTTTTGTAACTATAATTTTATTTAAAATTTTAATTTAATTTAATTTATAAATAATAAAACACAAATATTAAATATAATAATAATATTCACAAAAAGTTTTACAATAATAAAAACGTTTTTACTAAACTAATCTGTATGGTCCGCACCATCGCAGAGAGGTGGTGAAATGGACGAAGATGGCGGCGTTTGGTTGTGACACATATCCTTCATGAACTTCTGTAGGAGCTTAATCCATTCTCGATGCTCGACTATGATGGGCTTGTGTCGCTTCTTGGCTTTGCCGGAGTTCCATCACATGTGCACACAAGGAGGCATTCTTCTGTTGTATCTCCGCCATCCTAGGAGGCTGTCTTCGGGGCCTTGACAACACTTCGGGGTTGTAGTAGTCCGATGTGACATGGCCGAGACCGGAACAACTCCCGCTAGTCCGACCCCTCAAGTCGCCTCTAAAAATGCCTCACACTCTTCTTGAAAAGATGGTGGGGTCCGGACTGGGAGCTCCTTTGTGCGAGAATCTCTTTGGACCGCACATAAATTTTTTTTGTTAAAAACTAACCTAATTTTTTAAATATGAATAAAAATATCAAGGAAATAACATATAATACTTACAACGATATCAACTGCATGTTGGTCTATAAACTCTCGTCATGAGCCCCGCGTATGCGTCTCGATGTCCAACTCGAGAGGCTTAACGTTAATTACATCCCGTGCTTTTGATTGTTACTACGTGTAATTATTATCGTTAAATAACAATTTTGAAATTAAAATAGTTAAACTAAAAAAATAAATTATTATACGTAACATTAAACGACGGGTATCGCGGTGGGACCATGAACCACTGATGTGGAGGGTCGGATTTGCATTCCGGTTTGCTTTTCACTGGTCGCACTTCGCCTTGAACTTGAAATCGGCCTTTCAACCTGCTACCCATAGGTCCCAATCCACCGACTCAAGCCAGAGCGGTCTCGTGTTTGACCGACAGCACTTTCCGACATTATTATCGTATCGTTTCTTGGTTTGCTTCTCCCACAACGCGTAAACGGTTGTGGCATCCATCCCAGATTGCCAGGCTGCATCTCATCCCAACAAAAGTGCGCCTAAAACAAAAAAATATTTATAAATATAACATATTGCACAATAACTCAAAAAAGATCTTACCCTCCAATTTTTAAACCAAGCCCGACATTCCTCACTCCCGAGGCAGAACTCTGAAGCTCGATGATCTGGCTGGTTAGTGGCAACGAACGTTGACCACTGTGATACGGCTTGAGACGGCTCCAACCTACAAATTCTCGAACTACGTGTTATAAAATGCCTAATAAATAAAAAATTTACTAAATTGAAAAAAAGTAAACAGATTGTTTTCTTACTAGCCATTTACAATGTTGAGCTCCTCGATCCCGTTGGGGTCCCGCCCACATGATCAAACATGAAGGATGGGTATGCAACTACTCGATTGGGTATCATTCGGTGCCTCTAGAGGACCGGCAACACTCTCCTCTACAGTCGGGCGCTCAAGAGTGTCACCCTCATCTATCGGAGAGGATGTGTCGGGCGTTGCCTCAGACGACGAAACATCCTCCGCACGAGGAGGGTGTCTACCTCTACCTCTAATTTGGGCCATACTAAACAATTCAACAAATTCATTCATCAAAACTCATTCATCAACTAATATCAAGAGTCATTCATCAACTCATCAATCCAAAATCCATTCATCAAATTTCAACAAATTCATATATCAACTCATCAATTCAACAAATTCCTATTTCAACCCATCAATTCGACAATTCATATACCAATCCAAAATCCATTCATCAAATTTCAACAAAGTCATATATCAACTCATCAATTCATTAAATTCATATATCAACTCATCAATTCAACAATTCATATATCAATCCAAAATCCATTCATCAGATTTCAACTTAATTCAATCAAATCCATTCAATCCATATATCAAATTCATGAACATAATACAAACTACACAAAATCAATATTCAATCCATATTCAAGCCTAAATCCAAAATAAATATTCAATCCATATCTAACCCACAATTCAACCTAAAAACCCTAAATCAATATTCACGATCCTAAATTCTCAACATTTTATGTTTGTTCACATCAACGAGCTTTAGATGATGGTGAATGCTGGTCCCTCCAAGGATTCTAGTGTCAAACCACGAGCAGTTGAAGACAATAAGACGCTTGACGGTTGACGGTATGTAACTGGGCTCAATTATTTCATCTAGCACACTGTAGTAGTCCTCGTCAGTGCTGAAGCTCTGTCTAAGAACACAAACTCCACTATTGTCAGTTGCTCGCATTGATGTGTGTGTCTTCGTGTGAAATCGATAACCATTCACAACATAACAATGATATGTCATGACTTGGTATGCGGGTCCACGAGCTAGTGTTGCAATGTTCGGATCTAAAATAGTCGGATAGTCAGACTGTATATATGGAGGACTTAAAAGTAATAATCAATTACTTTATCTAATTAATTACTTCAAATATAATGGAAGAGACCGAGAATGAGGGGCTTTATTAAGAGCATCTATATTGGTGAAACCCAGACCGGTTTCACTCAAGTTCACATCAATTTTAACCAAAAAAAGGTGAAATTGGGAGGTTGAGTTTCAAAATTAGAAATTGGGTGAAATGGGTTTCACCTAACTTGTTTGCCAAAGGTGGCCAATTGGAGAGTGCCATGTGGTGCTCCCTTTTGGCTACTTTTGGTTGATCAAACTCAAGTTAATATTTGTCTATTTTACTCAATTTTAAATTAATATTAATAAAAATAAATTATACTATAATTTATTATATTTTGGAAAAATTTCTCTTGGTACCCCTGAGTTATTTACTATTCCTTTTGGTATCCAATTTGTTTTTTAATTCCACTTGGTACCCCTATGAATTGTACAAAGTTTATCCCGTAGCTAAATTGTAAAAACATATTAAATTTTCGTCTAAATTGATAGATTTTTGTCTAATAAAACTTTCTTCCACTTCCCCTTCTTCGATGGTGTTTCTTCAATTATCCTCCTTAGTCCTCACCTTTCCTCTTTTATTTATTTTTTTCCTTCTCAAATCCTTCTCATATTTGTTAATTTCAGACTAAATGGGGGAAGAAATGAGCAAAATTAGAGGTTTTTATGGTTGTTGATTCACAGGCTAAATAGAGGAATCCCCATGGAACTATGAAGGATTGTTATGGAATTGGAGCATTCTCTTATGTTGTTTTGGATTTATGGATAGGATGAAGAGAATAGGTAATTATTTGGTAAATTTTTTGCAATATTGGCATCGTAATTGTAGTCTTTAGGGTTATTTTGATGTAAAAAATTCTCCACCACCAGAGTAAATCAGATTTGAAGATAAACCAACAACATTGATTCGTTTATTGAAAGAGTTGCAGTTGTGGAGGAAGTCGGATTGAATATGGCCACCCTCCCATTCCTCAATTTCGACAGCGAACAGGTCGACCAAACCTTCTTTAGGAAGTCCAATGCGAAATTACAGTCACATAGCGGGTTTTGAACCTTGTCGTGAGCCTCGACGGGAGAATGTTTGACGTTGATGATATAAGCAACGAGGAGTTTCGATCAACAAGAGACACTGAGACATAGGTGATAATTTTGTGGCAACGGAGGTTCTTGAAGTCTCAAGTTATGCTGAATTATATTCTTCATTTTTCAAATTTTTTAACAGAACTTAGATGGAAAGTTAGTGTTGGGGTGAGATAGGCTACGAAGCAACATTGTTAGAAACTTAGAGGGCACCAAGAGGAATAAGTATTTTTTTGGGACACGAAAAGGAAAAGATGGAAACTTGAGGGCACCAAAAGGAATTTCCCTATTTTTTTATCTACTCATAGATACCAATTTTGTATATATTTGATTCACTTTAAAAATTAAATTGGGTTTTTGGGTTGATTATGGGTAAACAAACATATATTAACAACTTTTTTAAAATAACTCATGAGTATCATATGATCGTCGGAAGCCACGTTATTTGCAAATTAATCAAATTATTTTTTTGAAATTTAAAACATATTTTTACAAATTGAAAAATATAATAAAATTAGCCAAATTGTAATTTGTTTAATTAGATAAAGAAATATTTAATGAAGAGTATAGTTATAATTGTGTATAGAAAAATAAATGGTTGTTGAGAAGTGGGAAAAATAGAAAAGTGAATTTTATGGATTTCATTGATATTTAAGTGAGTTTCATGAAATAGAATTGGGAGAACGTATGATGATGTGAAAGAGAGAAAAATGATCAAAATAAGGGCGAAATACATAAATAGGTCCTTAAACTTTGACGTTTTTGGCAACTATATCCTCGTATTTTGTGGGTTTCAAATAAGTCTTTGGACTATACAATTTTTTGTTATTTAAACAAAAATAACATGAGCTTCACATGCGTGTAATACAATTGCGCTGATGTGGATATAAATTGTGCCAAGTAGATACCACATAATTGCCACATTAGATGCCAAGTAGACAATTTTATTTATTTTTTCTTTTAATAAAAAAAACAAAAAAAACACTACAATAATAAATAAACAAATCAACCTATTCATTCCAGGAAACAATACCAATTCAGAATAAAAAAAAATACCAATTGCTCCCCAAATTAGGTACCCAGAATCAACTACTCCTCTCATCTCCCAAACCAAAGAGAATCCTAGGAAGGAAACCAGAGAGAATCAGTATGAACGATGGCTCGAATTCTTCACCACTGGTATATCTTCTTTGCCTCGTCAATCATTCTTCACCGCCTGCATATCTTCTCTGCCTATCTCGTCAATCAGAACGGAACGACGGACTGAAGGTCGATTTGATCTTTTCGTACTCAATTGAAGAAGAAAGGAGGGGCGGTGGGTGGAGGTCGGGGTAGAGGACGAAGGGCGCAAATCTGATCGGGGCTGGAGGTCGGACGTAGATCTGGTAGGGGCTGGAGGTCGGAGTAGGATGATCGGCTGGAGGTCTGCTTCTTGTTATGCCGACGATGAAGAAATTCTTTCTACGAGTCCGTCGTTCCGTCCTGACTCTCTATGGTTCCTTCGATTATACCTGCGTGAAGAATTCGAATTCCTTGCCCCGAATTCATTGTTTTGTCCACAGAAATATGCCCTCCAGATCCAGATCCGAGAAAACAAAAATAAAAAAAAGAAAAAAAATGAACTTGGAAGGATTGTGAAGAAGATGGTTAAATTAATGATTAAAAAAAATCTACGGAGTATAAGATAAAAAAAGATTTAATTTATTTTTTTCTACAAAATAATTTATGAGACAAAAAGAATTAATTTATTTTTTTAAATAATCCATGTCAGTAAAAATTTCACTCAACTCGCTCAAAAATAAATTGAAGTACACGCGCTAAGCCACATTAAGTGTTTAGATGACAAAAATATGTATAGTACAAGAACCTATTTGAAACCTTCAAAGTACAGAGATATTGATGCCAAAATTGTCAAAGTTTAGGGACTTACTAGTTGATGTATCCGTGCCCTGCACGGTATTTTTAATAATAAAATCTATTTTATATACATATATAGATATAGATTTAAAGGGATTTATATACTTATTGTAAATAATTACTTAATTTTAGTGAATACTAGTTGTCCCCTTCGTGCCATGCACGACTATGACTCGATATTTTTTAGATATACTATAAAAAAGATATTAATAAACAAAAATATAATATAAAATTTAATGTAATTAATTTATTGATCGTAATATGTATAAAAATTATTTATTTAAATAAAATAAAAACAAATTAAATTTAGATTATTAAGTTTAAATAATGAGAATAATACATACAATGCTCATAAAATTTTATGGTAAATTTTCAAATAATGAGAATAATATATACAATGCTCATAAAATGTTATGGTAAATTTTCAAATTGTGAGTTGCAAAAAAAGGAAGATATTTTGACCAAACTTCTCATAAGGAAGTATTTTGATTAAAAAAAGCATAGATTTATCAAATATATAGACCTATAATTATCTATTTATATAAAATATTTTTTTATAAGGAAAACATTTTTTTATCATTATAGTTAAATATGACATGTAAGTGACGGGATGAAAATAATATGATGTGGCATATGACGTGTTAAAAATTATATGACATGGCTTAAGGAAAAGGCGACACATGGCAAAATCCGATGTGACGCATTCTAGAAGCGACATGTGGAAAAAGCTGACGTGGTGCAACGTGGAGGCTCCAAACCTTATTGCTTTTATATATATAGTAGATTAATAATTATTTTCAAATAAATTAAAAAATAACTTAATGTTAATAAGTTCATATAATTTAACATCCAAATACTAAATAGAAAAACCAATAAGAAAATATGTTTGAAATAACTATAAAACTAAAATAAGAAAAATATGGTCGAAATAATGTTTGAGAAACAAACTTCATATTGTAATATTGCAATGATTTGCATTGGGTACGCAAACAACTCAATCTTCATTTTTCGTGCTTCATAGTTTTTTTGGAATTGGAAGTGGAAAGTTAATCTTCAGTAAGTTTGTCTTCATTATCATCATCTAGGATGAGGTTTCATTTGAACACTTAGAAGGAGTAAGTGGTTCATTCGACGATACATTGTAATGTAGTTAAGGCTTAAATGTGGTTTGTGGCCTAGATAAGGTAACGACAAATAGAATATATGGATTCGACTTTAGTTATAGTATATTTTTATTAATTGCTAAGAAAATGTTTGCATAATTTTTATTATACAAATTTTACCGGATTTTATATAAAATTTTTATGATGACATTATTGAAAAAAATCTATATGATAAATCTCGTTGAAATTTTTACGTATTTGAGAAAATGAAGATTAATCAATTTTCACCAATAAGTAGAGGTAAACTAATTAAGAAATATATAATAATTATTTTATACACATTGATCTTAAATAGTTAATACCTTTTATAAAAATATATATATTTTTAGATACTACAATTAGAAAAAGGTAAGTATAATATGACAAACCACCAATAAGTAAAGTGACCTAATTAAATAGTATTTAGAAATTATAATGTGGTAGAATTAAGTAATATTTGAAGATTTAAATGGACAAACTAGTACATGTAAAAATTAAATTGCTTAGATGACGTAGTTAAATGATTGACAAATAGGATTGAGTGATTCGACTAGTTATAGTATATTAATGATTTATGTATTTGGTGTCTTTTTGAGTTTCATGAACTTTCATCATTTATAATTATGGCCTAAGAAGTCGGGATAAAAAATAGTGGACCGGACCATTTCAGTCCAATATTGAACAAACCTAAAAGTAAGGAAAGAGAGGACTACCGCAATAAAAAAATCAATAAAAAAGAAGCAACTCCTTCTAGGGCTTTTGTCTACCCCCGCTCTACTTTCATAGTTCGAAGCCAGAGCTCTCTCACAGTCTCACTCAATTGCATAGCAGAAGAGGATTTTTCAGATCGGCGAGTTTGTGAGAAGAAAATGGGTTACCAACCATATGGCATACAGTCGATGCTTAAAGAAGGCCACAAGCATCTTTCCGGTCTCGATGAAGCCGTTCTCAAGAACATCGATGCTTGCAAGGAACTCTCCACCATTACTCGTACTTCTCTCGGTCCCAATGGTAAAACTACTCACAGATCACACGTTTTCTCATGCGTTTTTTCATACGAATATTATTGTATGTATTTCTTTAGCGATTGCTATGTTTTCGAGCCGGGGTTATGCTGTTAAGTCAGTCGAACTCGTCTCTGGTCATGACTAATGTTCCCTATAGATGTTCAGCTCGAAGAGATTGTTAATAATTTGTTCGGTTGATTGTATTGAAGTATCGGATTCGAAGAGAAAGAGCCAAATTGTTTTGCGATTTTCTTCCAAGTGTATATATTTCCGCGTATCTGCTATTAGGTTTTCTGCTGTTAGCGAAGTGAAATTTTTGTTAGCTCTACTTTCATATTCTTGGTTGATTCTATTGGATTTGGAGAACCACACATCTAGATTCATTTCTCCTATGGTTAAAATGCTTAAAGTGTTGTTCTTGGCTTCTAAAACTGCTATTTGTTCAAACTTATTGCATTGTAGGAATGAATAAGATGGTCATTAATCACCTGGACAAGCTATTTGTGACAAATGATGCTGCAACCATTGTTAATGAGTTGGAGGTGCAGCACCCTGCTGCCAAACTTTTGGTTTTGGCTGGAAAGGCTCAGCAGGAAGAGATTGGAGATGGAGCTAACTTGACGATTTCATTTGCCGGGGAGCTTCTCCAAGGCGCGGAGGAGCTAATAAGGATGGGATTGCACCCAAGTGAAATCATTAGCGGGTACACAAAAGCAATCAACAAGGTATCTGGTTTTTTTCCATTATTTTCTTTACTTGTGAAACTTGGATACATTTGACACTATTTCCATAAAGCTGAGGTTATTTTCTTTCTAATCACTTTATAGATAGTTGAGTTATTAGAGGAGTTGGTTGAGAAAGATTCGGATAAAATGGACGTGAGGAATAAGGATGAAGTAATTACTCGAATGAGAGCAGCTGTTGCTAGTAAGCAATTTGGGCAGGAAGAAACTCTATGCAGGCTTATTGCTGACGTAAGTATCTTGTTCTTATATTTGTTCACTCGTAATTAAGAAGTTAAGTTGCGATTAAAACTTTTTTGGTTTTAATATTGGTGAAACAGGCATGCATACAAGTCTGTCCCAAGAACCCAATGAACTTCAATGTGGATAATATCCGTGTTGCAAAACTTTTGGGTGGAGGTCTCCATAACAGCATGGTAGTGAGGGGCATGGTTTTGAAAAGTGATGCTGTGGGAAGTATCAAACATGCGGAAAAGGCCAAGGTAAGGTTTTCTCTTTCTTTGTCATTTCAGTATCTTTTTTTTGCGAATTTGATTATGTTCATTCATGCATGCACTAGTGAAATGTGTAAACTTAATACTCTAACTCAGGCAATGCTTGCGTACAGGTTGCTGTTTTTGCTAGTGGAGTTGATACCACTGCCACTGAAACAAAAGGAACTGTTCTGATTCACAGTGCTGAACAGGTAATTGGCGAACCCTTAACTTTTTGTGTAGGTAACTCTCGACAGACAGCAAGTCTGTGCATAAGTGGAATGGAGATGTATTTTTAGTATTTTAGCATCGAAAGATTGTAGTAGAACAATGGCATGAACTTTGTTAAATGTATAAATCATTTGCTTTTTTGCTGTTCTCTTGATGGATCATCTTAAAACATGCAGCTGGAATCATATGCAAAAACTGAAGAAGCAAAAGTTGAGGAACTTATTAAAGCTGTTGCAGAAAGTGGTGCAAAAGTTATTGTTAGCGGTGGATCCATTGGGGAAATGGCACAGCACTTCTGTGAGCGTTACAAGTGTGTCAAATTACTCTTTCCTCTTTGCTTTTTTTTTGTCCATAAGTTTGTAATTCTATGTCTTGTGAAGCAATCTCATATTGACACCCTTTTGATTGTTGTTCGCAGGCTTATGGTCCTTAAGATTAGTTCCAAATTTGAGCTGCGCAGGTTTTGCCGCACAACTGGTGCTGTTGCCATCGTAAGCAGTTTGACGCATAATACATATTTAAGTGTTTCAACGATTTTATATAAATTAAGCATATCCACAGTTTAATTTTCTTTCCTAATATAATTTTCTGTTCAAATATGTATTTTGGATGACAGTTGAAGCTTAGCCAACCAACCCCTGATGACCTTGGATATGTTGATTCTGTTTCAGTTGAAGAAATTGGTGGTGCTACGGTACAATCTGAACTCTTCATTTTTTTTACACGACTGTATATTTGTATTAGCATTTGAATATCAATATAGCATTAGATCATTCTTTTGTGCTAGGCTAATATTAGAACTGCAGCTGATATTGTGGAGCTCTTTCTATTATTTTATGTGTAGGTTACAATTGTGAAGAATGAAGAGGGCGGAAACTCAGTCGCTACAGTAGTCTTAAGAGGAAGTACTGATAGTATACTGGATGACCTTGAAAGAGCAGTTGATGATGGTGTCAATACCTACAAGGTAATACTTGTTGATTCTAATTGCTTGATGCACTAAAGAAGCTTTGTATGAGATCAACTAATTTGAAGCAAAAACTAGCGAATGCTGATGCTATAAGTTTTGTTTCGTCTGCAGTCAATGTGCAGGGATAGTCGGACAGTGCCTGGTGCTGCAGCTACAGAAATTGAGTTAGCCAGAAAACTGAAAGAATTTTCTTTCAGGGAAACAGGGTAAGTGATGACCTTTTTTATTATTATTTATTCATTGTCTCTCTATCTTTCTTTCATAATCATTGCCAAAAGAGTAATTATGCACTACGGCATACAGTTAATTGATAAAATCTCCCATTTCTTTCCTCATTTTCACATTTTCTGAACTCATTTTGTGTCTTAGCCCTTGTTCTTTGTTCACAATTTTGATTTTCATGCACTTCCCTTAATTATCCTGTACTAGGTCTAGGTAATTGTAACTTCAGTGTATGACGCTTTTGATAGAACGCCTTCATGTTGGAATAGGGTGGTGAATACTATCTTAATGTCTTTGTAACTTCGCAAAAGGAAAGCTATATCTATTAATGAACTTCTGTTTTTGTAACTGCAACTGTGCGAGCATAAACATGCGTTAAAATCTTACTTTAGGATAGGACATGGCATGTTTATTGCATGGATTTTGAATTATCCATCTTCCTTTCTGTTGTGTAGATTGGATCAGTATGCTATTGCTAAGTTTGCTGAGTGTTTTGAGATGATCCCAAAAACTCTGGCTGAGAATGCTGGGCTTAATGCCATGGAAATCATATCTTCTCTATATGCTGAACACTCGTCCGGTAACACCAAAGTAGGCATTGACTTGGAAGAGGGTGCGTGCAGGGATGCATCGGCCATGGGCGTATGGGACCTCCACATCACTAAGTAAGCCGAGTGTTATGGTTCTTTTGTCTCATCAATCTGATTTATATACACAGATAAGCATTATCCTTTTGGCCTTTTATGTAGCTCACATCTAGTGTGTGAGACTATTGAAGGGCATCACTTGGCTCAACTATGTACAACTAAGATACGAAATTTTTTAATATGCTTTTAAAGAATATTGGATGAAGCGGTTGATTGAGATATTTATATGTTTAGTATCGTGAAGTGCTGGGAACTTAACCATATGGATCTTTTCTAAATAACTGTGTTGAGCAAGGCATAAAAAGTAATATGTAATGCTAGAACAACAAAGGCTTAGTTTATGTGTGAGGACGATACCCTTGTTCTGACAGCTTTGTAGACCTCTATACTATATACATGCTGTTTGTAACTTGCCTGTTAAATGTTTAGGAACTTTACCCTGTTGATGTGATTGGTTTGAAAGCTGTCTTCTTTCACAATCAGTGAAGCTGTAGCCTGGCTGACTTGTCTTTTTACCCTGCATGCTTTTCACCTAACTTATATACATGGATTGTTATGTAGGCTTTTCGCACTCAAGTATGCTGCAGATGCTGCCTGCACAGTTCTTCGAGTGGATCAGGTAATTTTGTTATCAGTTGTAGTCTTGAAATCTGCTATTTGGTATTTGTATTATATTCTAGAGTAGATCTAGACCTTGCCTGATCTTTATTTCTCCTGAAAAGATTCTAGACCCTAACCCTTATATTATGGTACTTTTTGCCTGACTGCTAATGACCAATCTATTTCGGTCAACACACTTAGTCTTGGCTAATGCCCATATATTTACCTCTAAATTTTATCTTTATTTCTCAATATAGTAAAATTTCAGAAAGAATATTCAGTGGACAAGCTTGAACATACGGGCATTAACCTAGTCAGACAAGTGATGTATAAGTGTATAACCGCTGCCAAAAGTGTTTGATCTACTTGTTATTTTGATAATTATTAGAAACGTAGAATAAAAAACTGTCAATTGAGCCTTTTGCCTATATCTTGGAGTACCCATTTTTTTGCTCCATTAGTTTACTGCCTTACACCTTTCTTTCCTACAGATCATAATGGCAAAACCAGCCGGCGGTCCCAGAAGAGATCAGGCTCCTGCAGGAGCTATGGACGAGGACTAAGTGCTGAGCAATACAATCATCTATGAACTCCATTCAAATCCACCATCTGCTTGTTTCCTCTGTATCAGTGTGTTTTCGCCTTTGTGAATTATCTAATGGCGGTGGTTGAAGTTTTGGAAGTGAATGAGAGGGATTGCAGGTCTCTGTTTTACTTTCTGGATTGTCCAGAATATAGTTAGTGAATTGTTTAAATCATTGTCTCATGAGTGGAGATGTTGCTTTCAATTTGATCTCTTGAATTTTGCATTTAGCACAAAACTGTGGGTTTTGATCAAGCTCAATGGTTTGTAGACATGGGTTTGGTGGTATCAGAAATCAAGTTAAATTACATTTTTCTGAATTCATGAAAAGTGCATCATGGATTTGGATTTCGGGATGAAAATTGATTGATAATCAAGTTGTTTTTTTCTTTTCCTTTCTAAAATTATCATTCTTTAGTTGAATTCCCAGGAGAAGTGAAAATAGCGGATTTGATTACGACGGACAATAACAACCCCTATTGAAAAACTGCTCGACAGCAAAACAAAATATTGAATCTCTGAATGAGATATTTGCGAAATTAATAAATAGAAGCACAGACGCAGGTAGTGTGCAAATATTGTTTGCTTTTCATCCAGGCTTAAGCATATTAGCAAATGAATAACCACTGTAAGCTTGAATGTATTATGTTGTCCATATGAGGGACAACAAGCAGGAAATACAGAAAATCAACATTCCCATCGGCAGACTAGCACAACTCCCTTGACTATATGCCACAATCAAACATCAACATCTAGATTCTATGAATATGCTTACAGTGACAACCACAGTATCTTCTTTGGACTTCAAACTAGATTTCTGCTTTTCTAGACATTCCTAAATTCCTATTATAGTCATCATGTTCTTCCATGATAAGAAACAATGAGAAATAAGAATGAGTACACACTTAAGTTGGAACAAGATGCAATCTTTCTTGCTCGTTGCCCAACCAAAATACTGATACGAGAACTGCAAGCAGCAGCAACATGCTGTATGACACTCTCAATGCAGTCTTTACCCCATTTTTCGCAGCCAACTTGCTGTTTTCTTTTCTACTCTGAGAAACCTCACCAGTGAGCTGTTCATTTGCAGCTGGAATGTCTTCACTTGAATAAACCGACTCAGTCTCACTCTGAGAAAGTTGTTCTTTGTCTGTCAAAATTCCGATGTTCTTATGCCCATGTACAATCCCATTTCGGAGGCTGTTTGAATTGTATTTTGACACTGGACTGCACCCACATTTGACAGAGCAGGGACTTGTGAATCGTCTTGCTTGATTCTCATAGAAGTCTGTATTCTCCTGCTCTTCATCTTGAGGAAACTGAACAAGTTGCCTTGGAGTGCCATAGATGCTCGTTCTGCCAGCACTCGTCTGAGAACGTGGCCTCTGAAGAATTTGCAGATTGTTAAATTTCTTAAAACATAAATTGTAGAAACTAGAAAGTACTAACAATGCTGAATTTGTACGGTGCTTTCTTCTCAATCCTTTGAGTTGGCAAATTACAGATTTCAGAAGCAATAGTTTGAAGCTTGAGAAACATTTATCAAATCAGACAGCATGCACATAGAAATTGAAAAAAAAAGATGTCAAATTCATCATTGGGTTTTTTTTTCTAAAAAAAATTACACGCTCTTCGTATAAAGAACTTTAATCAACAGCCATCCCACCCCACCTCCAATTTCATTATAGTTGGCTGCTAGTTTTGAAGCAATTTCACAAGTTTACCCTTTTTTGCACTAGTCATTCAGAATCAGAGGTTTAGAGGGTAATGGTTCTTTTTGCTCTCTTTTGGTGAATTGTCAACACTTAACAAGTTAGAAAGGCAATGGGCCAGCGGAGCCACAATCACAGACGGTTTCCTGTAATTTTACTACAAAGCTATTTAGATATTTCCAAGTTAAAGTCAAAATTGTCTCGTCTAAAAGCTTGAAAACAAAATCAGCAAATGTATGCATTAAAAAAATGCACCAACAAGAAAGGCATGTATAAAGATAAATCATATGCATAAAGGTAGAAGCTGACATCAAACCTTACCTGAGGACTAGGAGTTCGGCTTCGAAATCCTTCCTTTGAAGGAGTTCCAGGATAAAACCCATGAAAGCCATAATCATTATAACCTCTTTCAGAATTAGAAGCTTCACAACGCTCAGACAATGCATGTGAAGGACCACCCCTCGCAATCTCAGAGAAGATTCCATCCTTGAGTGAGATGTCAACACCTCCATTTTCATATCTCCAAAGCTTCCTGCTGACAATTTTCCGGTTATGATCCAAATTGCAAGAAGCCTGAGTTGTTAAAAACGGTGAATCAACCAACAAGCTGTTATCAGCAAAAGAGACGTGTGTCTGAAAACCAGGTGACAAAGATGCTGGTGATTGATCTCTAGAGGTCAAATTATATCTCAGACCACTCTTTCCATTGGAACCCGTTATTGAAACCACATCCGGATCAAACACGGGCCCTTTCAATTTCCTAGCAATCTGAAGGGCTTCAAAGGAAGCACCCCTGACATATGGCAATTCATCAGATTGACATTTCTCCATCTCCTCAATGATAAATTCAAGCTCTGAGTAAATACTCCTAATATCCAAACACTCCATCAAGCAATTTATCATCTGGATTGCTGCCAATCTCTTTTGTGAATTCCTCTCAGTGGCTCCAGCATTCAAGATTTCTAAACCAGAAGAAATCAACAACCCAGCATAGGCCTCAACAATAAGACTATTGTGCTTGGCCAAAGACACAACCAATTCCATGTGTGAAGTAGTCTGAGTGGCATTATCCTTCAAAGCCCCAGCAATCTTTAGACAAACCTCATTCACTATATCATCTGATGCAAACCTCCAATTATCACATTCTACAAGAGCATTTAAACAAAGGGCAGCTCCAGATGAAAGACTCTCCTGTGAACCTAGAATTGAATTTGAAAGGGGCTTGCAAAGGAGTCGAATTATATGCTTCTTTTCATCTTCTGGAGTGGTGGGTTCAATTGCATATCTAGCAATAGTGGGGGCAACCTTAGAACATGCCTGCTGACGAGCGAATGAACCTCCACTTGTAGTTAGGATTCTGATGATTGTACCCATGATGATGTCAATTTGTGAGACGATATTTGGCCCATGGACTCTAGCCAAGTCCTCGTAAAGAGGAATTGTGTACTCCCCAGATGAGGTTCCTGCATCCTTGGTCTCTGAAACCCGAGCAACAAAGAGAGGTATTGCTTTGGAATCTAAATCTTTAACATATGATTTCAGAGCATTCATGGCTGATTTACGAGTGTCAGTATCCTTTCCTAAATTTGTGAATTCTCTACTCAAAGAATGGCTCGAGTTCTGGGACATTCTGATGACCTGGCACAATATTCCAATTTCACAAAATCAGCAAAATTCTATCATTATTTGCTATCAAGAAATCATACAAACATAGAGTTTTCCAGCTGAAATGATCTTAACCGAGATTATAACCGGAAGCAATCTAAACTATTTTCCCAACAAGACAATGACCCAGATCCAAATTTTTAATCGCGAATTGGAACATCCAAATTTCCAACTTCTACTATTAAAACATTTTCTTTTTCACAACTATTCAAGAATTAAAGCCCACATATGAAGCAAGAAGAGAAAAGGAGCAAAACTAGATTCAAGGTTTAAATATACTGGTGCTTTAGGATGGGCAAAAATGCATAAATGCATGAAAGGGAGTGAAAGAAAGACGAACTTACCAAAAGGCGGGCTATAGAGAGAGAGCGAAACAGTCGATTGAAACCCTTCAATTGTATAAATTGAAAAAGTAACGCCCGCCAACAGAGAACCTGTAGAAGGAAAGCGAATTTCAAAAGGAGCACTGGAATCTCAATTCTCCATTTCGGGAGCTGTGGAGAGAGAAAGAAAGCGGTAATGGAAGAGAAGAGAGAGAGACAGGGAGGAGAATATTGCGGGGGGTTTAGGACTCTTTTTCGTTTAAAAAAAATGATTTCATGTATAAAAAGGAATGTATTAAATTTCATTAAATACGTTCACTCCCTCTCCTTCTCCTTCTTCTTGAGGGGTACCTCTTGAATTTGAATCTTTTACACAAATTCCACCGCTATCCTCTTCTTGTATTTTCATATCATTTTTTAATCCTAAAAAAAACTTACAAGTTATGTGGCCTATTTTTACAGAAATTCCCTAATAAAATTATTATAAATTAGTTTATATCCCGTACTATATATAGATATTGTTTTGTTTTTAGAATCAAATTAAAAACTTTAAATTTAGACATGATATCACTTCAAGTACAACCATAACTTATTTATAAATATTGTTAAGAAAATGGCATTCATATAAAGATATGTATTGTCCACATTAAAAAGATATTTTAAAACATTAAAGTATAAAATATATAAAGAAAAATAATAAGATATTATCAAAAGATATATATTATTAGAGCTGTCAAAAGTTGACCGAACCCGCTAACCCGACCCGAACCGCCCGATAATTTTAGGGTCAAGACCCGAAAATTTGAACCCGAAACCCGAAATCAACTGAACCCGATAGAACCCGAAACCCGTTGGGTTGAAACCCGAAACCCATGGGTTGACCGATTTAGTATATTTATAGAATTTTTAAAATTTATTTTAAAATTTACAATATATTTTATTATTAAAATAAATAAAAATAATAGATTATAATTAAATAAATATTATTTAGTTATAAATTGATTTTAATAATCATTAAAAAAAAGGATATTTTTGACCCGATGGTCAACCCGAACCGACCGAAAACCCGTTACAACCCGACCCGAATGACCTGTGACCCATAAAGAAACCGAACCCGATTCAACCCGAACCCGAAATGACCGAACCCGAACCCGCCCGACCCGACCCGATTGACAGGTCTATATATTATCCATAATAAAGAGATAAAATATAAAGAAAATAATAAATAATTTTATAAATAAGATTTAATTTTATATAAAATACGAATGTAACTTATTTATTAAAAATTAAAAATATAATTAATTTATTGTCAAGTGGGATATTAAAAGTTTAGAAATGTATATATGCATATTATGATTACTATAATTATAATTTTAAAATTATTTTTTATCAATAAAATTGTGATAACTACCTTATACATTTATAATTTATAATAAGAAATAATCTCTATATGGTAAATAGAGTATAAATATTGTAGTGACATGAACCATTTCAAGCTCGAAATAACACTCAAATCACGCATTTAGGTTGTACACTCGGAATAGGTAACCCAAGCATGTTATCAAAAGTTGTCGCGTGGTCGAGCACATAAATGTACAAAGTACAATACGTCTTTTTCGCAACCACTTAGTTTTTTAAGCTTCCCCTGCTTATCCAACCCGATTAGTCTTGGACGGTGATTGATCTCATCTTAGTTTCTTGGCCTAATTTTTAAGTTGGACTATTTGGCTTCTTTAGGGTGGTTCACATAGTTTCTCCAAACCATGCGTTCTCCATCCTATAGAGATTTCTTATCCTAAGCTCATGTGGGATTAGCTCGAAACGTACTTGTTAGGAATTAAGTCATGTATATAAGTATAAGTGCATAGAGATTGGTTTATCAAAGCATATATAGTTAAATGGTAGAGGAATTATAGAATCAGGATCCGGGTTCAGATCTCGGATCCAAGAACCGCTTATTGGTGAACCAGACCAATAAAGCCACCCCGGTTCAATACCAGTTTGGAGGCTTAATGGTCTGATGCTTACTAATGGGCCTATTCTCTTGGGTTGAGATCCTTTCCCGAATATTTGAAGCGGCCCAACTTGTTGATGGCCCAAATTCGAGAGAGCTCGCTTCTGCCTTTAGTGAAATGCAGCGTTTTGAGCTCCTCACTTGCTATAAAGCCTCGCTAGCTCTCCTTAATTGGGAGTTCATTCCGAACCCTAGAGTGAGCGGCGCTTCGAGAGCATTCCAAGAGAAAGAAAGAGAGAGATCGGAGAAAGAGAAACTCCGGTGAAGCCAGACGGTGGAGCTTGGTGGCGACGTTGAAGACGATGCCCTTGCTCGTTGAGATTTGTGGTGGCGAACTATCTAAAGCTTCTTCCAATTGTCTAGCCAATTAGAGGGCCGAAACCCTAATTCCTTCTCTTCTTCTCTAGATCTACTTTGTAGCTTTCTGTTTTTGTGATTTGCTTTGCCTTTCTTGTATGCTTTGTAATCTCTCTTGAACTTGATCATCAAATAGTGGATTTGAGACGAGTCTCCTCACTGAGACTCCAATGATGTAGAGCTTGCTCGAACCGCGTAACCAGATCTTGTGTTCTTTATTGTTTTTCACTTCTTCGTTTGAGTTCTTGAGTTGTTTGGGTTCTGAATCGTATCAAAGTGGTATGAGAGCTAGGTTCTTTGATTTCTGCTTTAGATCTTGTTGGATCTTGCTTCCGCTGTTGTGTTTTGCTTTGATCTGTTGTTTTTCTGTTGAAGTCAAGCTTTAAGCGGGGTTTCTTGTAAACTGGAGTAATGGATTGTTCCGGTGCAACTCCTTGCAGGCCCTATAGTAGAAGAGTTGATACCTTGCATATAGGTAGTGTTTAGGATGCATGTTTACGTTTATTTTGCTTTATTTTTAGGTAGTTTTAGTTAGTTTTTGTAGTATCTTAGTGTGTCTAGGAGTTTTAGGTTTTTGCACTTGTTCTATGTTGTTTTACAGGTCTTAAAGTGAACAAGTGTGAAATGAATGGAAACGGGAGAAGAACACTTGAATTCGAGCCATCTGTTGGGGTTGCTAGTTTGACACCTCTATCTTGTGAGGGATCGTTCAAGAGCTATAGTCATTTGATAAAGTTGAGTTTGGCATCATTGGAAAGCTAATTCAAAGATCTACAATTCATGTTTTTACTCCGAGTCCAAATTCTAACTAGAAGGAGGTCAAAACAGCCCCCAAAGTGTCAGTTGAATTCTGAACCGAGTTGCTGGCGGCGACCGCCGCCTCTGATGATTAGCGAGATCTCTTACGCTCCACGTGTTATGTTGTGATTGGATCCTTTTCTATCAGTATTATTCCGAGATATTATATTTTTGGGATATAGTTTTAGACCTAGTTTGATATATTAGGTTTTGAGAGTTGCACCTCTCATATTTTTATCATTATCATATTTTTCTTTCAGACTTTGAGTTTTTTAGCCTTTCATGGAGAACTAAGCCCTTTTTTTAGTCAGACAGTTTGAAGCATCGTTTGACTTTCAGTTGTGAGATTTCTTCTCTTTATCTATTGCATGGAATTATTTTACTCTCTTATTTGAATTGTTTATGTGATTGATTTCAGCAATTTCTAGGGTTGTTGTTATTGAATCTCAATTGCTATATCTAGAGAAATTACTGGTTGAGTTTCTCTATTTCATAGTAGCAAACTGCATTGTACTAGTATCTGGCTGTGTTAGTCTATTGCAGAAGAGAGTTAAATTGCATTCTAGTATAAAAGCTGGTTGTTTTATGCTAGATTTGTATCCTGATTATATTCCTATTCTTAATGTTGCTTTTGAATTGAATCTTGACAGTTTCAGGGTTATTCAATTAGTTAGGATTAATAGTATCTGGTTGTGCTATCAAATTTCTTTGAAAAGGAATTGGAATTCCATATGCATGCGATATTGAGTGAATCTATGATCAACTTGTCATTCGAATGTGGATCTCTGGTTTGACTAAGTGTTTTTCCCGAATTGATAAAAACCCAAACTTTAATTGCTTTATTAGTTTTTGCATTCTAGATAGTAGTTTATTTCATAAACCCCCTTTACTTTAATTGACATAAAGTTTACATAAAAAAGATAAACCAACCTCCATGAGGATTCTACCCTTACTTCCCTAAGACTACAATCTTTAGGTTTGTTAGGACTCTTTTGCATAGCCGTGATTTGCACAACCATTTCACGCCTATCAAGAGCCTAGATCTAGGGTTTTCTCTAGGTTTTCTCTTCTGTTTTGTGCTTCTTTGCTTGGGTCTTTTATTTTTGTCACTGCATTCCAAGTAAGCGTTTACATGGAGAAGCAGGGGAACCTTGATAGATTGGGTTTCGACTTGTGTCGATTACTTCCCTTTGTTGAGTCCTACAATAGAGTCTAGGGTTTTTTCCTCTTGACTTGTGTTTTGGATCTTGTTGTTGAAGGCAAAAGATCTAGTTTCTTGTTTGTGTTTCTTAAAAGAGTCATTGACTTCTTGTTGTTTCAGGTACAACTATGGGAGACGCCTACATGATTAAGCCCTATGATGGGCACTCAAATTATGCCATGTGTAAAGTGAAGATGAAGGTTATCCTCACTAAGGAAAAGCTATGAAATACAGTTACAGATACTTAGGATGCTACAACTACTGAGTTCTAGAAAAAGCAGGCCCATGATTTGGCACACACAGAGATTATGCTTAGGCTATCTGATGAGGTAGCTAGGCAGGTTGTAAGTATCACTGAACCTAAACCCATATGGGATGCTTTGGATGCCAAGTATCTTTCCAAATCTCTGTCGTGTCTTGTCTCTCTTCTGTCTAAACTATTCAACTTTAAAATGGATATTAATCAAACTATTGAGGAAAATCTTCATAGATTTCTTAGGATTATCCAGGACTTAGAGAGATGTGATGACAAAATAAAAGACTCTCACCAGTTCATGCTCTTAATGTTTATCTCCCTGCTCAGTTTGATGTTCTGAAAGATGTCTATCAATTTGGCCGTGATGGTATGACTGCTGCTAGATTATCTGAGTTTATTATTCAGAAAAATGACTCTCTTAAAGTCTTCAAGATAAAAAATGACAGCTCTAATAATGACAAGAAAGTTGAGTCTAAAAATGAGGTTGTGATGGCCAAAGGGAAAAAGCATCTCAAAAAGAACAAGAAAAAGAAGACTGGTGATCTTAACAATGACAAGAAAGATATGTCAAATGTTAAGTGTTACTACTGTGGTGTTGTTGGTCACTATTCCAATGATTGTACTAAGAAGAAAAGGGATGAGAAAAATAAGATTAAAGTTAATAATGGTGTTTCAAATGTGTTTGAATCTTATCATGATTACCCTCAATATTCTCATGAACTTCATGTTGTTGCTTCTCCTACTTCTGAGCATGATTGCATTCTTAACTCTGGTTGTACAATGCATACTACTCCTAACAGGAGTGTTTTTTATTCTCTGTCTTTATGTGATGATGGCATTGTCATGTTAGGAGATCATACAGCTTTATCTATTAAGGGTATAGGAAATGTTCCTATAAGAATGCATGGTGGTAAGATACGAATTTTACAAAAGGTTAGATGGGTTCCAAATTTAAGAAGAAATTTATTGTCTGAGTCTGTCTTTGATGATCTAGACTGTCAGATTATAACCCAAAATGGCATAAGGGATGTTATTAGAAATGGAACAATTCTTATCAGGAGCATTAAGAAAGGGGGATTGTATCATGTTATAGGATCCTCTAAACTAAATATCTCCAAGGGAATATCCAATGCTGACAATGTAGAACATACAAAGCTCTGGCAATCTAGACTAGGTCATATAGGCAATAAGGTTCTCATGCATTTTCATAAACATGCTATGATTGATGTGAAACCTTGTGATTTAGATTTTTGTGAAACCTGTGTGCTTGGTAAGAAAACTGCACATTCTTTTGGTAAGTCTAACTATACTGCTTCAAAACCCCTGGAATATGTACATTCTGACTTATGGGGACTTGCACAAATGAACACTATAGGTGGCAGGAAATATTTCATGTCACTTATAGATCACTATTCTAGAAAATTATGGATTTACTTACTGAAATCCAAAGATGAAGCTTTTATTAACTTCAAAACTTGGAAAAACATGGTTGAATCACAAACTGATATGAAACTAAAATTCCTTAAGACTGACAATGGACTTGAGTTCTGCAATAATCTATTTGATGAGTTTTGCAGGAATCAAGGTGTTAGGAGACACATGACTGTCCCTAGTATCCCACAACAAAATGGCACTGCAGAAAGGATGAATAGAACTCTATTAGAAAAAGCAAGGTGTATGTTGATTAGTGCAAGCATGAAGAACTCTCTATGGGGAGAAGCAGTAACCACTGCAGCCTACCTTGTCAACAGATCCCCATCTTTTGTAATAGGGTTTAAAACCCCACAGGAGATGTGGACAGGTATGAAACCCAGCCTAGCACACCTCAGGCCTTTTGGGTGTACAACTTTTGCCCAGATTTCACAAGGCAAGCTGCAACCTAGGGCCTTAAAGTGTGTCTGCTAGGCTACCCCCCGGGGTAAGAGGGTACAAACTCTTGCTTATTCAACTTGGAGGTTATAAAGTTATTACTTCCAGGTCAGTTACTTTCAATGAACAAGAGTTTTATTTTAAATCCAAGCTAATTGTTAAGTCCACAGGAACTACACCAGAAGATTTTGGAAACACAACACCATTATCTCACCCTGGGAATTTCTTTCAAGAAGAGAAACTCCCAAATTATGATGAAGAGGAGTTTGATATAGGCTACTCTTCTGCTTCAAATACCTCTCTACACCAAACTGTCAATGGAGAGGAGATTGAAGATGCTCAAAACAATGCAAATGATACTAAAGAGCAAAATAATCAAGGTCAAGGAAATCAAACTCACCAATTTGGAGGGGGAGAGATAAGTAACTCTAACTCAGTTTTTGTTTCTAATTCTACTCCTTCCTCATCTCCTTCTACTTCCCCTGATTCTTCTTCTTCTACCTCTCTGGCTTCCTTAGCCTCTGAGCATGCTCCCATGCTTGTGCATGAGCTTGCTGACTATCAGTTGACTAGGGATAGAGAGCCTAGGATTAGAATCCCAAATAGAAGGTTTGAGGTGAATTTGTTAGAGTCTTTTGACAAAATTGTTGAATTTGCCTTCATTGTTTCTGAATTAATAAAAAGCTTCACACCTGAAACTTATGAACAAGCTGTTAGGTGTAAAGAAGCAAATGAATGGATAAAAGCTATGCATGAAGAGATTAAGTCTATGATAGTTAACAATACATGGGTCTTAGTTCCTAAACCTGACAAAGCTAGACTAATTGATTGCAAGTGGATATATAAACTTAAGGATGGGGTTAGTAAAACTGATCCTCCTAGGTTTAAGGCCAGACTGGTTCCTAAGTGTTTTACCCAGAAAGAAGGGGTAGACTACAATGATATATTTGCACATGTTGTTAAATATAAAACCATGCGCATGTTGCTTGCTATGACTGTTGTGTATGATTGGGAACTAGAACAGATGGATGTTAAAACTGCTTTCCTTCATGGTGATCTTGATGAGACTATATATATGAGACAACCAAAAGGTTTCATTGATAAAAATCATCCTGATTATGCTTGAATGCTTACAAAATCCATATATGGCTTAAAACAGTCACCTAGACAATGGAATAGAAAGTTTGATTCTTGCATGATATCTCTTGGTTTTTCTAGAAGCAGTTATGATACCTGCCTTTACTTTAAGGGTGTCAAAACTAAGTCCCTTTTGTATGTGCTCTTGTATGTTGATGACATCCTGTTAATCTGTAACTCTAGGTTTATTATTTCTGGTGTCAAAAATGACTTGCAAAAACACTTTGATATGAAGGACTTAGGCTCTGCTAAGAAAATCTTGGGTGTTACCATAAATGGAATCGTGCTAAGAAAACTATCTATTTGTCTTAGAATGACTACCTGCTGAAAGTTGTTGATAGGTTTGCAATGAAGAATGCAAAGCCATCTCCAATACCTCTGGGAGGGCACTTGGAGCTCACCAAAATGGATTGTCCTACTACCTCTGAAGACAAGAAGAAAATGGAGAATGTCCCATATGATGTTGCAGTAGGATCTATCATGTACTCTATGATTTGCACTAGGCCAGATTTAGCATTTGCAATTAGTGTATTAAGTAGATATATGAGCAATCCTGGAGAGAAACACTGGGCAAGCATGAAATACCTGCTCAAATATGTAAAAGGGACTGTTAATACAGGGTTAGTGTATGCTGAGCATAGTCCAAGGACCACACTTTGTGGTTATGTGGACTCGGACTTTGCCAGCAACAAGGACAACAGAAAATCAACAACTGCATACTTGTACTGTTGGGCTGGGAACTGTGTTTCCTGGAAATCCCAACAACAATCCATAGTTTCACTCTCCTCAACCGAGGCTGAGTATATTGTAGCTACTGAGGCTTCTAAAGAAGCTACCTGGTTACGAGGCATCTTACATGAGATAGAGGGCAAGTCTTACTTGCCTACACTTTATATGGATAGTCAGAGTGCCTTGTATATTTGCAAGGACCCTGTCTACCATGAAAAGACCAAACATATTAATGTTCGATACCATTATATAAGACAAAAACTGGAGGACCAGGAAATAAACGTGAAGAAAATACCTGGTGAAACCAATCCTGTTGACATTGGGACTAAAATTGTTCCTACTAACAAATTTGTCTTTTGCAGGATGGAACTCCACATCGATGATGTCAATTGAGATGTGGCATGAGTCAATGAAGAAGGGAAACTCGTTTTAAATCCACACTATTTGTTTTGATAGTTCTTCTTAGCTTCTATACGTGACTTAAGAGGGCATATGTTAGGAATTAAGTCATGTATATAAGTATAAGTGACATAGAGATTGGTTTGTCAAAGCATATATAGTTAAATGGTAGAGGAATTATAGAATCAAGAACCAGGTTCAGATCTCGGTTCCAAGAACCGCTTATTGGTGAACTGGACCAATAAAGCCACCCCGGTTCAATACCGGTTTGGAGGCTTAATGGTCTGGTGCTTTCTAATGGGCCTATTCTCTTGGGTTGAGATCCTTTCCCGAATATTTGAAGCGTCCCAACTTGTTGATGGCCCAAATTTGAGAGAGCTCGCTTCTGCCTTTAGTGAAACGCAGCGTTTTGAGCTCGTCACTTGCTATAAAGCCTCGCTAGCTCTCCTTAATTGGGAGTTCATTCCGAACCCTAGAGTGAGCGGCGCTTAGAGAGCATTCCAAGAGAAAGAAAGAGAGAGAAGAGAGAGATCAGAGAAAGAGAAACTCCGGTGAAGCCAGACGGTGGAGCTTGGTGGCGACGTTGAAGACGGTGCCCTTGCTCGTTGAGATCTGTGGTGGCGAACGATCTAAAGCTTCATCCAGAAGCTTGTCTAGCCTATTAGGGGGCCGAAACCCTAATTCCTTCTCTTCTTCTCTAGATATACTTTGTAGCTTTCTGTTTTTGTGATTTGCTTTGCCTTGCTTGTATGCTTTGTAATCTCTCTTGAACTTGATCATCAAATAGTGGATTTGAGATGAGTCTCCACACTGAGACTCCGCGGATGTAGAACTTGCTCGAACCGCATAACTAGATCTTGTGTTCTTTATTGTTTTTCACTTCTTCGTTTGAGTTCTTGAGTTGTTTGGGTTCTGAATCGTATCAGTACTCATGTGGGATTAGCCTTTCACGCTTATAGTGTGAAGATTTATCATTCAATGGTTGTTAGACCTTCATTGCCCAAGCAGGGCATTTGCGATTTGTCAACAAATTATTGGGCTATTTAGCCTTTCTATGCATTGTGTCTTCTTGACAATTTAGTTATGTTTGACTACCTAACCAAGAATACATAACACACACTTGCATGCATAGTGAAAGATGCTATCTCCTATTAACCTTGAAGCTTCTTGTTTCCCTAGAACTATCTTAGTCCTTAATTTTTCATGGCGACATGCCCCAACCGTTTGCATAGTGATTTGAATGATGCACATTTTTATGGAATAACTAACCCAAGACAATTTTCATGCAAATCGTACGAGTTTCAAGTATGCCTCAAGAAGTAACATTATTTATTGGTCTTGTGATAACTAGTGACGTTTGGCTAATTTGGTATTTCTTAGGCTAGATACGAAGGAAATTTGGGATGCTACTAGTGGTGTCAAATACAAGCCTTAGTCACCACTAAAGTAGCAGAGCTCGTCAAAGGCATCATTTACAAAGAAATGAAGTTAGTCACCCTTGAAATGGAGGTTTAAAGGTTGGAAGAGAGGGTCAAGGACTCAAGGAGACGAAGGAAATTTAGACCTTAGTCACCACAACAATGGAAGAGCTCGCAGGAGACATCAATGACAGAGAAATAAAGCTAGTCACCCTTTAAATGGAGGTTCAAAGGCTAGAAGAGAGAGTCAATGAGACAAAGGAAATAATTCAATCCTTAGTCAACAATCACTGCAATGGAAAAGCTCGTCCGATGCATCAATGGCGGAGAAATGAAGCTGATCACCCTTGAAATGGAGGTTCAAAGGTTGGAAGAGAGATTCAAGGAGGTTGTGGTGTGAAAAAAGCAAGTTGAAGATCTGACAACCCCACCAGTGCAGTACATCAAGAAGCCAGTCGATGGGGGTCAAAAAATGTTAAAGACCTCAATTTTTAGGATTTATTAGGCTGTATGGGTAAAGTTAGTGGGTTTGTACTTGTCGTTCCCTTGTGGATTCCCCTCCGTCGGCACAAAGGTACTCTTTAAACACCACGAAATGAGAGTCAGAGCAACGCAGAGGGAGAAAGAGATAATAATCCACAACCACTAAATACGTGAATGTGGTGCGTGTGCTTCCAAAGAGGGCGTAATGAAGCCAATTGAAGTTGAGGTGCAGGACGTGAACATCCCAAAAGAAATGGTGAGGCCAAATGTCATTTCTACCAAGAAGGGCCATGGAATGGCACCAAAGGTGCTGAGGTAGAGAGTAGTGTTGATGTAAATGTTGGAAGCCATCAAGGTGTGGGATAGAGAGATTCCCAGATATAAAAAAAAGCACAATCCTCAAGGTGTAGCTTTCCCGGTAAACGACCCTAGAATACACGATTCTCTTGATGTATAGGAAGGAAAGAATTTTAATGGCGGTTGGTATGACAAAGGACAACACAAAAAACCCTTTCTGAAGCCTATTAGCAAGAAGCTTTTTCTGATTGGTCATAGCAACCACAAAGGTTGCGATAAATCCCAAATAAAGTCTGTCGTATAGAAAAGATCTAGTGGGGATGCGTGGGATTCAACCTCTCGCTGAATTCATTCATATCATCCCCCTAATGGAGGAGCCGACGATACAGAATGAGGGTCAAGAGCCAGAAATGCATGGCAGTGAACGACTAGAAGGAGACTAGTGTCGGAGTAGAAATGAGAAGGAGAGTGACGAGGATGTGGGTTTTGTTTTGTTCTGTGGTGTTTTGGAAAGGAAAAATTGCTCTAAATATCCCAACCTTTCATTCAGTTGCACACTCTACCCCGACCTTTTCGAATTTCACAAAATATCCTATACTTTGGGGATAGTTGTGCACTCTACTGTGGAAGTGTCCCCATTTTGGGTAAATTTGTGGAATGACTCCTCACCTTTTTATTTTGTGACAAAAATACCCAACTTGTGTACAAATAATTTTTAAAAATTATAAATCTTGTCCTTAGAAGGATTAAAACATTAAAAAATAATCATTTTAGATCTCTTTTTGCTCTAAATCAATTTTAGTGGAAAATAATTTAAAATAATCAATTTCCTTTGTATACAAATATATTTGGTTAAGGTTCGTAACATTTTGGGTAAGGTCCAAAGTAATAATATAGCCTTATAGATTTACTTTTCTCATTTATATGAAAATAATGTCATTACTTATTATTTGGCTAATATAAATTCTCCACTTTATAATTAACAACATAAATCTATAGTCATAACTTTGACTTTAAATGTAGTTCATCTTAATACTTTTTGCTCATTATTATTTTCGAAATAATTTGAGACAAAAATTAGTAAGAATTTTCATAAAGTTATTTTATAAAAGTTTGAAAATATTGAGTTATTACATAATCATCGAGTCCAACTTTTGTTTGTCAAAAATAAAAAATTAATCATGAATATTTTAATGCCTTGTTTCAGTTTCTTTTTTTTAAATAATTGAGTTTTTAGTTTTCCAATTAATAAAAAAGGAAATTTATATTTTATGTTTAATTTAATATTTTTTATTGAATTAGTTTGTATCACTATGTTTAAATAAACATATCAGAACATAAGTTGTACACTATAGTCATAACTATGACTTTAAAAGGGTTATGAATTTTTTTCTTGTGTCTAAATTTATTTCAAAAATAATAATGGAAAAAAATACTATAATGAGCTACCTTGTAAAGTAAAAGTTATGGATTAATTATCTACGTGGTTAATTATAAAGGTGAGAAGTTATAACATAAGTTTTATGAAAAAGGTTATGAAATCTTTTTTAACTTGTGTCAATTTAAAAAAAAGTAATAATGAAAAGAGTATTAAGATGATTTAATGAAAAACAAAAGAGAGGAACTATCCTCAAAGTTATGATTTAATGATTTATGTTGTTATTATAAAGGTGAGATTTATATTACCAAATAATAAAATTAATTATATTATTTTTTATAAATGAGAAAATTAAACATATAAGGCTATGTTATAAATGAAAATGTTTGTACATGAATTGGACATTTTTGTTACAAAACGAAAAAGAGAGGGGCTAATTCATAATTATACTCAAAGTATGGACACTTATAGGGTAGAGTGCGCAACTATCCTCAAAGTATATGATATTTTGTGAAATTTAAAAAGGTCGGGGTAGAATATGCAACAGAATGATAGGTTGGGATATTTGGTGCAATTTTTCTGTTTGGAAAAGATAGGAATGTGGTTTTTTTTTCTTATTAGAGAGAGTGAAGGGAATGAGAACGAACCGGAATGAGATTTGATGATTTTGTCATTACTAATTTTCTTCTTTCTTCTTCGTCTACATTTCATGGTTCGTGGTTTTTTGGTCAGTCGAACAACAAATCTTTCGTCAAATTGAAGATGGGATATGATATTTATAGAGGTAAAATTGTGGGAAACGGTCGAGGCCAGTTCGAACCGATCAAACGGCCGAGGGCCGGTTATTTATTTACTTTAAAAAAACGAACCGGCTGTTTAGCGTATCTCGGAATTGGGACCGACTACAAGGCCGAAATGTCGGTTCGGTTCTGGTTCCGGTTCGGTTCTGAACCGGACACACCACTACTATAGACTTCATTCCATACCCAGATCCAAATTTGAACCAAATGTCACCTTCAAGCAAACGGCTTTAAAGTGACCATAAGGACGTTCAAATACATTGATAAACATACTTTTGGCAGGACAAGCTATTTCAGCAACAAGAGATCTCAGAATGAGAATTTGATACGCCATAAATGTCAAGGACCCAACTACAAAGAAGCTCATCATATGCTTATCCAATGATGATGATGATGATGATGAGACAGGACACAATTCATTATACATCATTTAATCACATCATTCTACATTTCTACTATTCTCTAAAGGAAAACCCAGAACCCAGTTGGTATCTCCAGAACCAATGTTCATTCAAAGGTGATGAAGGTCTAACCAAGATGGGGATGAGCTATGTCTTGTTTCTGCAAATTCACAGAGGAAGTTCTTTGCAAGCAGGACAATACCATTTTCCTTTGAATCTTGTCTCTGGTGTGAGACCAACACATGCATAATGGAACCATTCTCCTCCTTTGCACTGCGGTGGAAAAACAATTTAAAGAATCTTAGAATGTCAAAGGGACCAGAAAGTAAGTTTAAGATGGAATAATAGCTATGACAGGTCCAAACTGTTTCATAATCTGAATTACAGTAAAAAACAAAGGAGAGTTCCTATTATATGCATCATCATAATCCAGATTATGTTGCATTCTCAGTCCCTTATTAAGGGATGACAACTGAGAATCTTGTTCAAACAAGAAAAGCAAGCAGAATACTTGAAGATTGCTTTTTCTATTGAGGGCCAAGAGAACATGATCTAGCAGTGAGCACAATAGCAGTGTAACCTAAAGAACTACATGGAAAGGAAGAGATACTAGAAAGAGAAGTCTTGAATATTAATGATAAAATTATCTGCAAATGTAGGGAAAAAAAAGAGGCATAAAAAACTTCAATGCCAAATGGTAATTATTCCTGCTCAACCTAAGCCTACATTAAAAAGGCTTAGATCCTTTCTATCACAGCAATGGAAAAATATCATTATTAACCTAAGATGACTTACATTGTCGTTGTCACAAGCAATCATATCTCCAAATGACACCTGCATAATTGAAGCACCATCATCATTGTCAAATACAGAAAGATGCTTCTTTTACTTAACTAAGCCACTAAAGCACATGGAATTGAATAACATTCATCTCAGAAGTTAAAACAATTAGTAGCTTATAATTCACACGGATATCCACCTGATGACAAATGCAGTAAGTAGGTTCATTTGGATCAATTGGTTGATCAACGTCAGCTGGAACAGGGAAATCCTTCTTATGACTTCCAGGTGGTGGCATGAGCTCTGAATCCTTATCACGATCCCATTCCCTCTCCCTGTAGTCAATCCTCCTCGATATGGGTGTATTATAAACATTCCTCCGCTTTTCAATTTTAGGGATAATAGGCATAGGTGGAAGTATGGCTGGCTCATCTGGTGCTATTTTTCCCTCTGACCAGAATAGACACATATTAAGAATCAAACAATAGTATATAGCATAATTTGACAGAATATAAGTTGTAAACATAAATCTATCATGAAATAGTCATCCTTAATCCTTTAAAACAAGGTAGAGTCCTATGCCAATTTCAATATGACAACAAACTGGAAAACTTGATGTTTCAGTAACAGATGACATAAGTATAAACTTATAATCTTAGCATGATTTATAAGCCAGTTAACGACGTGTGATGCTGTGTAATGCACATCCTTCTGCATTACTAAAAAGTCCAAGGAAATAGAGAATGAATATTGTGCTGACAGGTGGCTAATTTGCAGCAAAGATATGCAACCTATTGCATGAAAGACCACCACCAACAAGAGGCTTTTTACACAGCTGATATAATAATTGTATTGCCATAAAGAATCCATAAACATCATGTCATGCCAGAGCAACGTCATCACCCAACATGATGATTCATAAAATAATAAGTTTAGCTAGACCTCTCAATACATGCACTATACCTTGCTTTAAATCTTCTGCAAAGTTCTGCAGATCCTCGTCTAGACGTTTTATATGACTATCAATCTGGAAGAAAGGCTCAGTTTTAGAACATGCAAGAAACTAAGGAAGTTAATCATGTAAGCAAATACTGAAAAGAATAACGCAACACAGGCTCTCATAACTAACAAGGTTTATCCTTTTCTGCATACAAAAATTACAAAATGCTTATTGAAGATGTATAAAATTAAGCAATATGAATTGCAAAACCAGCATTCACCAGAGCCTACTCAGTATTTGTTCCAACCATCATCTGGTGCAACTCAACTGGTAATTTTTTTTTTGTCAGAAAACATTTTTATGTCATGCAATCAATTTGCCAGTCGGCAGTCGCTTATGATGTTAATGGCAAGTTCAAAGCACCACAACCAATTAGAAGGCAATCCGATCACTTATTCATGGAACAGACTACAAGGCAATCCAAGCACAGAAAAATGCCATAAGCATATACTTTCCTTCAAATCCAGCTCATACAAGCGCTAAACAAATTACAAGATGCAGCATTCCAATCGCAAGTCAAAGGTTATAACACAATAATAACAGTTCTCACCAGATCATGCGCTTGTCTAGCGAGTAAAACTTTCTCCGTGGAAAGGCTTAACGCGTTATCCTGTGTAGCCTCAATCTCTTTGCGCAGCTTCTCTAATGATGCGTCGTCCTCCTCATGGTACCCCTTTTTCGATCCATGAGACGACACTCCCAAACAGTACTTCGTCTGTTGCCTGGTCTGGTTTACCATTCCTTTTTTTTTCCATTACAGAGCAGCAAAACAACGACATTACGATAGTGACAGAAATTGATCACATATTGCAGCTCATCAATTCAGAACATGTGGAAATCGCAACAAAAAGCTACCTTGGGAACGTTCGTCGAGTTCCCTGATCGTGTTGAGTAGCCTTTGGAGCTCAGCAGGCAAAGTATTCGCATCTGCGAGATTCAAATTATAAACAATATCAAATTTAGGACGGTTTTACATACAGCATATTGACAGAAATTGGAGCTGACGAACAAATAAAACCCTAACATTCCAAATAGTCGTCGACGTAAACACCAGTCCTTGCAATCGCCATGCTTCCCTGGTTTCTCTTACTAGGGTTTCGGAATTATAGCGTGCCTATTGCTTTCTCCTTCACCTTGTGATTGATGCGTTTCACTGATTTCTTTTTTAGTGCAGCGATTCGAAGGGAAAGGGTTTCAGATTTCAGTTTTTTACCAGTTTCACAATTTCAACGGAATCATCCCGCAGCCTGCGCATCCAACGACGTCGTTTAGCTTTCACCTTGGCTAATGAATGGCGGGACCGTCTTTTTTTTTTCTTTTTCCTTTTTACTCCTAGGAGTTGTGTATACCTAGAAACCTAAGGTTTGCGTTTGTAAGTTTATTTCTATTAATTAAGATAGTAACTTTAATTTGGAAACACTTGTTCTTAATTTACTTGTTTTGATATTTTCGCTACCCAATTCACTGATCCCTCAGAATCAATGTCTATATTATAACACACGTACGATTCAACGTCCAATCTCAAAGCTGCCTCCCAAAACCTCTTCTTGATTTCCATTAGGACCATGATATGAATATGCAAATGAATTTCATCCACTTAGTGATATGATAGGACTTGACTAAGTAATCTTTGATTTTTATGGTAACCTCCCTCTTGGCTCAATCCAAGAAGATAAAGGATATATCCTACAAGACATTATTTTCAAGAATTTGAATTTCTCAACAAAAAGGTGGAAGTTAGCATAGGTCAAAAGCTTGGTGCCATACGCTTGGACCATTGAACAGAGTTTAAGAATGCTTCATTCATACAATTCTGTAGGACCAATGGAGTCTCTCACAACTTCTCGACCCCACAAACACCTCAACGGAATAGAGTGTTAGAAAGAAAGAATCGGACTTTGGAAGAAATGAAATGTTGATTGATAGTAGACTTCTTTGAAGTCTACTAGGCTAAAGTAATCAATATCATGTGCTATATTCTTAATAGAGGCATAATACGTCCTTTGATTCTTAAGAACTCTTATGATCTAATCCAAGGATGAAAACCCAATATATTCCATTTGCAAGTCTTTGCTTGCAAGTTCTTTGTGCATATAAATGGGAATGAACTACTTGAGAAGTTTGACCCCAGAAGCAATGAGGGAATCTTTTTAGGATATGCATCCAATAGCAAGACATACATGATCCTTAACAAAAGGACAAGAAAGATTGAAGAGAGTGTTCACGTGATCTTTGATAAAAAGGACCATGGTTGGGAACAATCTCCCTCAACACCTCTCAATAAGAATGCAAAGAGAATATTCCGATGACGAAGATGACGAAGATTGTAGATATCAGTGCACTGGGAAAGTTGGTGTTCCAAGCAACAACTTTGAGCCATTTGAACCTAACAATGAAGACAATGATGATACTGATATCGACGGATCAATGCCAGCACTTGAAGACATTGATGTTGATCAAGAAGATACTACTCCAAAACCAACACAAGAAAATCCTTCAATTGAGGACTCATTCGAAGTTGATGATGCTTCTTGCGTTGAGGGGGGACAAGGAGTTATAGGAACAATCCAAGTCAAGAACAAGAATCTAACGAAGGCTCACACACTTGACAACCTTCTCACGCCACTCAAAAAACCGGGGGTAAGTACCAGATCCTCTCTAGCCAATTTTTGTGCTTTCAATGTCTATATTTCTTTTGTAGAACCCAAGAGGATCGAGGAAGCTCTCCAAGATCTGGATTGGGTAGTGGCAATGTAAGAAGAGTTGAATCAATTCGAGAAGAACAAAGTCTAGAAGTTGGTACCCAATCCTAAACACAAGACTGCAATTGGCACTAGATGGGTGTTCACAAACAAGCTTGATGACACAAGATCAATGACCAGGAACAAGGCCAAATTAGTTGCTAAAGGGTAATACCAACAAGAAGGCATTAGCTATGATGAGATCAACACCCCTATAGCTATGATCGAGGCCATTCGACTCCTTATAGCCTATGCAACCCATAAAAATATCAAGTTGTATCAAATGGATGTGAAGACAACATTCCGAATGGGTATCTTCAAGAAGAGGTGTTGATTGTCTTGACCATGTGTACAAAATAGATAAGGCATTGTATGGATTAAAGCAAGATCCTCAAGCTTGGTATAAGAGATTCGCACAAGTCCTTTTGGCTAATGGGTATATATGTTGTGCAATTTAAAAAGACATTGTTCCTAAGGGAACATAGAGGTGAGATTCTTGCAGTTCAAGTTGATGACATTATTTTTGGTTCCATTAACCCTACCCTTGTAGAAAATTTCAAAGACCTAATGAGCAGTGAGTTTGAGATGAGCATGATGGGAGAACGCTAATTCTTCCTTGGTTTATAAATCTCTCAAACCCCCTTGGGAACAAGAATACATCAAGGAAATGTTTAAGAAGTTTGACATTTTTTAGAGATGCCGTTATGTTCATGATACAGAAGGAAAAATCTTCAACTTAGGAGGAATTGATTTTTGTTCATAACGGTAAGTAAAGATTGTGCTATCCTAATAAGGGGGAAATAATATTTCTAACTTGCAATTTTTATTAGCATTCTCTTTAAATTTTATAATTAAACGATTTGTCATCATTAAAAAGGGGGAGATTGTTGGGACATTGTTAGGACACTAACAATCCCTGATCTTTCGAGTTTTGATGATGAAAGATCTTTTGAATTATATGCTTTGTACTTGAAGGTGTTTCAGATATGAAATAACAAAGAAAAGGATGCTAGGATCAATCACTATGCCTTAAAGGAACAAAGGAAGCAAGTTCCGTGTTCATTGGTCCTAGTGGAATAACGCAAAGGCGCGAGAAGCTATTTATGGAAGGCGACATAAGGAGCTGGTGTGACCTCCGAATGCGCTAGGCGATGGAAGTGTTTAAAGATAGATTTGTTCCACAAGGAACAAATATATGGAAAGTCTTAGAAATAGATTTTATTTAAGGGTTTTATTCGAGGTTTCATAGCTACTTATGGAAGCTGTAAAGATGTTATAACGGAGCTGAAGGCTGGCTATGGCCCATGGTCTGAAAATGGCGGTTGATTTGGGCATTCATAGTTTGGTAGTAGAAATGGATTCGACGGATTTTTATCGTCTTCTGAAATGCTCTGATATTGGGACTCATCCGGATTATGTTGTCCTCTGCCAATGCTACACCATGCTGAAGCAAACAGATTTAAATGCCCAAATTATGCAAGTGCGAAGAACGACCAATGCTACTGCTGACCTTTTGGCAAATCATGCCTTCAAGATGAATTCTCAATTTATGCTACTAGAGCATCCTCCAGAGTTTATTTCTAGTTCTGTTAATGCTGATTATGTAGCCTGATGTTGGCAAACTCCTTTTGGTTTAATTAATTACTTATGCCCCTTTTCTGATAAAAGCAAAAAATAAAATTTATGTGGAAGATATATTCTATCTTATATTTATGGATAAATTAAAAATTATTCTATGATAGAATGTATGTCTAGGTTAACCTAGAAGATCTTTACATGTTTTTAGGATAAAATTAGTTTGGTGATCTAAATTTTTTATAACAGAAAATGGGAGCATATCTCATGGTGGATGTGAAAGGCAACCAAGTTCCAACATGTTTTATCAAACGAGGAAAGGAGAAGGGTTTATGCAGCTCTACTAGAGAGAAGTGTCGACGAAAATCAGAAACACAATACAACAGTAGATGTTTCGTTGAACGTATATATCATTAGAACCGTTCAAAGGATTTGACAACGGGCAAAAAATACTTCAAATGGTTCATTAATTAATGTGTCTCATAAAAGGCAAAAAAATTGTGGACGGATGAGAGTAAAAGTTGATCTTAATCGTATTCCTGATATAGCATTGAATCGATGAATTCAATGAACAACCATACGGTCACTTGCTCACTCTTTGAATGTCAACCATATTACTTCGCATAGACGCTACATGAATGGTCTCATTAGACGCCACTCAAATGCAATCAATTCAAATCTAAAGGATGAAAATAAGATAAGGCGACTTCAGTTTTGTATGTCTATGCTAGACACATGCACTTTGCCGCATGATTCAAACTTTGGTGGTATGTACACCACCGTTCACATTGATGAGATATGATTTTGTATGACGAAGAAGTAAAAGATGTACTACATACTCCTGAATGAAGATGATCCCTTCCTTTCTTGCCAAAGTAAGAATTACATTGTGAAGATTATGTTTCTAGTTGCTATTGCATGGTTGCGAGGTTTGACGACGAAGAAAACAAAATATTTTCAAGCAAAATAGGAGAATTAATAGCAGTCCGGATCTTCTATACCAGTTCCTTTCTACCAACTACTGCTCCAGGCTTTTAATTGGACCACATGTCCATTCTTTTATTTTTTATTTTCTGAATCAGAAATCTAATTAAGGTTAAAGAAAAACTTCATATTTCATCTTGATATCAACCTTTAATTAAATTACTTTTTTTTAAAAAAAAGATTTAAGATTCTGATATATTTTTGTTTACCAAAAACGATTCTCATATAAATTAAAATATTTGAATTGGTTTGGTAAATTTTACGATTCAGTTCTAAGAACAAAATTATTATAAAAAATTACGACTTCTTTGACGATTCAGATTCTCATCTTGATTTCGACTTCTTTGCTCATCAATATCTCGACTTCTTTGCACATCAATCGGTTTGAATGAAGAGGTAATCCGAATCACAAATCTATTAGTGCTGAAAAATCAACCAATTGTTGTAGAGGTATGTTATTAAGCTTTAAAATTCCTTCTAGTAACATTGTGCTGATTTGTTTAGATAAAATTACTGCTTTCTTTCTTGGTGCTCTCTATATTTTCTTATTGTTAAATCAGTAAACTATCAAATGAATAAAGCAATTAAACAACTGAGTAGAAATCTTCCTAGTCGTTTACAATTGCTTTTTTGTAATGTAATTTATGTGTTTTTTTTTCTTATAGTTGAGTAATGGAGGTTAGTATACAAGAAAAACAACCATGTCGCAGATTGGAGTTTGAAAATGATGAAGAGTTGACAGATTCTTCTATTCATAGTGAAATGATTGAATCTCTACATAGTAAGATGTCCAAGGAAAGTATACCGAGAGTTGGTATGGAGTTTGAAAACGAGGATGATGCTTATGAATTTTACAATACATATGCATTGGCAACTGGATTTTCAGTTCGAAAAGGAAGTTCTCATAAAGAAAAGAACACAGTGTTAGACATAACATTTGTTTGTTCTTGTCAAGGTAAACGGGGAGAAGACAAGCGAGATGATGTTTACAAATCTCATCAACCAGAGACACGATTTGGTTGCTTGGCTAGGTTAAAAATAAGTTGCCGTCAATATTGTAAATATCGTGTCGTCATCTTTGATGCCAAGCATAACCATAATTTGGCGAGTCCATCTAAGGCCCATCTATTTAGATCACATAGAAAGTTGTCAAAGGCTCAACAAGCAGAAGTTGACATTGTTGATTTGTCGGGTATTACTCCAAAAAATGCCTTCGAGTTCATGGCTAGGCAAGCTGGTGGTCGTGAAAATCTCGGTTTTGCTCGAGTGGATTACAAGAACTATTTGCGAACTAAGCGTAGTTCGAGAATACAATCAGGCGAGACGGGTGGTGTACTAGAGTACATGCAAAAAATGAAAGAAGAAGACCCAAGTTTTTTTTATGCTATTCAAGTGGATGAAGACGATTTAATCACTAATATCTTTTGGGCTGATGGAGTAATGAAAGTTGACTATGAGGATTTTGGCGATGTGGTTTGTTTTGACACTACATATCGAAAGCACAAAGATGGTAGACCAATTGATCTATTTGTTGGAGTGAATCATCATAGACAAACCAATATCTTTGGTGTTGCATTGCTATATGATGAGACGGCAGATACATTTGTGTGGTTATTTGATACTTTTTTGAGAGCTATGGGTGAAAAATTTCCAAAGACAATACTAACTGATCAAGACACTGCAATGTCAAAGGCACTTGCTTCTCAATGGCCACAAACTTATCATCGCCTTTGTATATGGCATATTTTTCAGAATGTTGCAACTCATTTGTCCAATGTATTCGCAAGTTACAAAGACTTCTCAAGAGATTTCAGCAATTGTATTTATGGCTATGATCATGAGGGAGATTTTTTTGATACTTGGAATAAAATGCTAGAGAAGTATGAGTTGGAAAACAATGAATGGCTGCATAGAATGTTCAACATTAGAAAAAAGTGGGCATTGGTTTATGGGCGAGACACATTTTGTGCATACATGACCACTACACAACGAAGTGAAAGCATAAATGGAATGATCAAGCATTATGTCAATTATAGAGATAACTTGAGGGATTTTTTTGACAAGTTTCAGCAATTACTTAATGATCGTCGTTATGATGAGATGATTGCAGATTTTAAGGCTAGCCAAAGTAAAGTGGTATTGTATTTTCCTCTTCAAATTTTGAAGCACGCTGCAAGTATATATACGCCTAAGGTTTTCAAGCAGTTTGAGGAGGAGTTGTGTAAGGCTATTGACTGTCAATTAAAGATTTCTAGTGAGACGATATCGTTAGTGAAATATATGATCACACCTCTCAACAAACATTATAGTTATACTGTTTCTTGTGATGAAATGGAAAAAACTATTTGTTGCACGTGTAGGAAGTTTGAGTTTGCTGGCTTGTTGTGCTCTCATGTGTTGAAAGTTCTCACTTTTCAACGTGTTACAGAAATTTCTGAAAAGTATGTTTTGAAAAGATGGACAAAAAATGCCATAAAAGGAGTTTCTAGAGTTGTGGGTGAGAGTTTGACAGATGAAATAGATCCAAAAAAATTGATGGGTAGGCGTTATAGACATTTGTGTCGTCTATCTACTCGCTTGGTCTCAAGGGCTGCTGAAACTGAAGAAGGATTTGCAATTGTGAAAGAGGGTCTTCTAAATTTGTTTAAAAACCTTGATTTGAAGTCAACTAATGTGCAATATAGCATGGAGAGCTGTGACCCGAAAGGAAGTGATTTGAGTCCTGCTATGCCTATAAATGCTAATGGAATGACAAAGGCAGTTGAAGGCATCAAAGTTAAACCAAAATCAGGTTCACAAACAATTAAGAGACCCATGGGCGGACTTGAAAAAGCAACAACGAAAACCCGAAGACCTAAGCAAAAGAAATCACATGAAATTGATGTGCAAGGTCCTTCGAGTAATCATACGGAGCAACAACATACAATCCCTTCCAACTCCAACCTTGCATTGGTATACTAGCTATTCTTAATCAATTTTTTTTTCATGTTAGCAACATTAATATTTCATATCTTAATTACATTATTGCAGGGTAACCAAATAGCTCAATTTCCTGGATTTGTCCCACAACAGCTCATGAGTTATCTCCCTTCCAATCCTACATTGGTATTACTCTAAGCTATTATTAATCTTTTTTTTCCACATTAGCAATATTACTATTTTATACCTTAATTACATTATTATTGGGTAACCAACTACTTCAATTGCCTGGAATTGTTCCACAACATTTCATGAATAATGTCCATCCATGAGAACCAGTCAGATATAACCCATCCAAGCCTTTGGAGTTTAGGCAACTTGATATGTATGCAAATTTACCATCAACTCAATCTAATTCTCAGTTCTCAACTCAAGAAAACAGCCAATTCTCATATGATAACGAGCATCGAAGAGTCTAAGGTAAACAAGTTGAGGAAACTGTCGTAATACATTTATTTGTGGTTTTAATAATCCCTCTTAGTGTCTATACATAGACTGTATTAGATGAACATTACAACCTAAGTTGGAGGTTGGTGAAGCTTTTTTTTTCTATGACTGAACTTTTTCTTTCTCTAACAACAACTTTGATTTTTGTGTATCAGATACAGAAGTGGCTGCTATGCATTGCATCTACTACATTGTTGACTGGCTATTTTCGGATGATCAAAAGAGTTGGAATTATTGCTGCATTTTCTAGAAGCCAAGTTGTTTTGCTTATTACTAGCTGTTGGATTAGTTGGGATTAATGTAGAAGCTATGTAGCTAAATTTCGAACAGATTGCTGCATTGTTTTGCTTATTACTAGCCAAGTTGTTTTGCTGCGTTTTTTATGTGTTTGTTGCTGAATTTCAAATGTTCAGTTTGGGATTATTGTAGTATTTGTTTGTTATTGAGTTTTCTGTTGGAATTGCAAGAATGGCTTTCCCCGTGGAATGGATTTTAACCTCAATAGTACTTGGATGGTAAAATGGCTTCCATTGTGAAATTGGATTTTTGTTTAGTATTTTTAGCTTCTGTTGAATTAGATGGTTATACATATGTGCTAATTCTAATTTATGATCCACATGATAAATTAGAACTAATCCAACGTGTTAAGTCGATGGAATCAATTCGGCGACGAATAGCGCCGTGGTGAGAATGACGGTTCAGGGGTCTATGACTTGTTCCCACTCCGGTGGCGGATTTGCCGGAGAAGGTAAATCCAAAAGCTTTAGCAACATCTCTTAAGCCTATGATCTGTTTCACAAACAAGAATCCAAGCTTAGAACACAGAGAAAAAGCTTTGACAATGGGGATGCGTCAGGCAAAATAAACCTGGTATTTACTCTTATAAGATAATTGGATTCATCTCAGGAAACACATAAAGCAAAGAAAGAGAAAGAAAGCTGCATACGTTCTAATGATCAAAATGCCGAAGAAGCTTAATCTCCCGAAGCGTACGCTTTACGTCCATGTAATTATCGAAAGCATTCGCTATCTTCTTCATCGCCACCATCTCGTTCGTCTCCGTATTCAACACCGAACTTCAATTTCGATCAAAAAGCAAAAATCACTCACAGAACCTCAACAAAAATTCGAAAAACCCTGACAAATCCGACATAGAAAAGAAAGCCAAATTGCCAGACAATTCCGTAGGCACCTCGACCGATCGGCATGATCGGCGGCCGATACTTGGTAGGCGTGATGGAGACGAAGCTCTCGGCGTTGCAATTGGTGGAGAATTGGATTCATCCTTTGGAGTGGGGACGGGAAAGGTGAGATCGTGAGAGGAGGTAGGAGGAGGAGAGATATCTCGGAAACTTTTCTTTAACCTTAATTAGATTTTTGATTCAGAAAATTAAAAATAAAAGAATGGACATGTCACATGTGGTCCAATTAAAAGCTTGGAGCAGTAATTGGTAGAAAGGAACTGGTATAGAAGATCCGGATTGAATTAATAGGCGTTGTTCAAAAGAGAAACTTATATTGAATCTTACATGTGTCACATTAGTCTACCAATTGACGGTGTAATATACGTTATACGTAAGGTCTAGCCGGATTCGATCTTACCAATATACGTAAATTGAAACTTACGGATTCGATCTGCTATGGCCATTGGCCACCTTGTTCTGAGGCCTCTTGTCCAACTCTTACATTTTTAATTAGCACATGCTCGGCTGGTTCCATCACCCGATTAATTTAACATATCATGGAACTTTGACATCATTGCATATATCATCAGCCAAACTCAAGTCAAGTCAAATGCAACCTCATTTCCCAAAATTCCATTTTCCTTTCTGATCGACAAAAATTAGAACCCAATAAATCCACATGCGAAGCCTATTGCATTTCCCAATTCGATATCATCCCCATTCCACTAATCTCTCCCGCCAAATCTGAACTTCCCTCTCTCGGCTATATACATTACTGTATATTGAAAAAGAATGGCGTCCGCTGCCCTTCCACTGCTAGACAGGGTGGCCATAGTCACTGGCGCATCCCGTGGCATCGGGAGCTCCATCGCCCAACACCTGGCCACCCTGGGCGCCCGCGTCGTCATCAATTACGTCTCCAGCTCCGCCCCGGCCGAAACCCTAGCCGCTCAAATCAACTCCTCCTCCGCCCTCTCCTCCCTCCCCGCCCCGCGCGCCGTCGCGGTGCGCTCCGACGTCTCCGATCCGGCGCAAGTCACGGCTCTGTTCGACGCCGCCGAGGCCGCCTTCAGCGCTCAGCCTCACATCCTCGTCACCTCCGCGGGCGTGATGGACTCCAGCTACTCCTCCATCGCCGACACCCCGGTGGAGGAGTTCGACCGGATCTTCGCGGTGAACGCGCGGGGGACGTTCGCGTGCCTGCAGGAGGCGGCGAGGCGGCTGAGGAGGGGCGGCGGCGGGAGGATCATCACGGTGTCGACGTCGCTGGCGGCGATGTACAGGCCGGGGTATGGGGCGTACACGGCGTCGAAGGCGGCGGTGGAGACGCTGACGAAGATACTGGCGAAGGAGCTCAAGGGGACGGGGATAACGGCGAATTGCGTGGCGCCGGGGCCGGTTGCGACGGAATTGTTCTTCGAGGGGAAGTCGGAGGAGGACGTGAGGAGGCTGGTGGATCTGATTCCGATGGGGCGGCTTGGGGAGACGAAGGACATTCCGCCGGTGATAGGGTTTCTGGCGACGGACGCGGGCGAGTGGGTAAACGGCCAGATTATTCGGGTTAATGGGGGAGCTGTGTGAATCATCCATCATCAGATCGATTGCTAGCTTTGACTTTTGAGTTGTAATCACATCTATCCGAATTCCTATCAATGTGCTATATTTTCTGTAGAGTACCGTATTATCATTAAATTGTCGTTCAAATTCGCAACTCTTTTGATGGGTAGTTGTTGTAACGACTTTAACAATGGCTAGCTTTGAATAGCCACCCTATTTGTCGAGCATATTTTGTCCAAGTGCGAAAAGTACAAAGACATGGATCGATTTTAGTTCCAAATTAACCCCATTGTATTAAACATGAACAAAATTATGATCAAGCTAACTTTTACATTCAGATTCAACACTTGCATATATACTTTGATAATCAGATGTGATCAATCGACATTTGTAGCTCATGAGATAGGTACACAGATCCATACTAGTTGGCTGATCGTTATCGATATGATGACAAATTAAAGGTTCATAGTAATTTTTTTAAACCAATATTATCCCTTCGAACAAAATAATATCATATCTGCCATTGTCGATGGATGAGAGAAAAAGAAAACTACCTTGTGCTAGCTCTCTCTTCCCTTTCCCTAGTACTAGTAGAGCTGATACATCCAACGTAAAGACTAAAAGTGCCCTCTTTTATTATTTTCTTTTGTTGCTTTTGGTTTGAATTGGTACTCCATTTTTCGGCCGCACCGCGACATTTCGTCTGAATATATCAATGTAAGAAGGTGTGTATATATTTCTGGTTCCTCTATGCTTAACTTGCATGATAAACATCTATCCCAAGCTAACAATAAACTCTCTTATAGTGTCTATTTTTATAGAATTCGTTACAAGGCTAGCCTGTAACCAAGGGAACCTTTCAAAATACTATACTCTCTCCGTATAAGTCTACTTGTCTTTTAAGCATTTTACACATATATTAAGACAAGAGCTAGTATTACCACATTATCCCTATAATCTACCTATTTTATTTCTTGAGATGTGTGTGTGCAATTAATGCATGGGTTGTTTGAGGGTAAAGTTGGAAAATTTTGGATAAAATACTTAAAAAGACAAGTAGAATTAGACAACTAGTTAAGGCTAGAAAGACAAATAGACTTATACGGAGGGAGTATATGGAGCATTAATTTCCCCAATTAATGATCATGTGATTATGTCTATTATCCAAGTTACTCTTGTCACTTTTAAAATCAATTAATCTTCACATTTTTTAAACCTTGAGAAAAAAGTTAAAAATTCATGAAAGAAGAAAGAAGCTCTTTTTTTTTTTTTTTTTGATAAGGTAAGAATTCGGAATACCAAACAAGTTTGGTAATCCGAGAGGCCGAAAAAAACGGCAGCCGTAAACGGCTAAGAGAATCAAAAGCAAACAGAATTAGCTATGAAAAGTACACATATCCGAAGAAAAAGAACTAAGAAGAGTTGGCTATCGGGGTGAGCAAAGCACTATAAAAAATAGCGCCGCAGGCAACAGGTCGACCCCTCCTGGGCGTGCGAAATGGACAACTGACGTTCCCTCCACCGAGATGAAGGATCTTCAGAAGCCGCAGAGCAACAAGCGACATGGCCCAAAACAGCTCGATCCAAAGCCAAACTCAGCTCCAACTCCTCGGAAAAATAGTACATAAAATAAGGCCCGAGCTAACCTGTAAGAAATGATGTCAAACTTACCTCGCAAGTAGAAAGTACTAATACATTTTACTTGCAACGCAAGCAGAGACAATACTTGCTCCACAAATTTAAAAAACTTGCCTAGCAAGTAGATAAATTTGTCAAGCAAGTAGAATTATGTAAAATAAAAATCTTTTCTTTTCCCAACTTGGAGGCCAAGAATTTTATTTTTCTCTCTTAGGACCCCAAAGGCTGTTGACAAACAATCCTTGGACAGCAAGGACTTCATTTTTTTTTTTTCTAATATCAAACTTGAGAAAAATATATATATATATATATTTTTTTTTTCTCAATTCTTTTTCCTTTTTTCTTATTTCACGGTTCAACACGGTCGGAAACTTGGGAGATGCCGGTGACCCATCCGACATCATAAGGCTGAATCAAGTCGACAAAACCGACAAAGGTCTGAGCAAAATAAGGTTGGGCAAGTAGATGGGTTCGAAACGGCACAGGCAGCCGCATAACCATCCCAAAACGGAGTGTAGCAGGCAAATCATAAGCCGGAAATCCACAGATTGAGCGTGGACCAAGCCGGCATTCATGTCGATCAAGTTTTTCTTTACCCTTATTCTTGTCTTTATTAGGACCCAAAGGCCCAGCCTCAAAAGGCAGAATCCTACCCTTTAAGGTCTCATCGACCCTGATAGGTGAAGAAGAGGACTGAATTTCCAAAGGTTCTTTCATATCTTGTTCTTTAGGGGGTTATCAGAGAAAAATACCTTCTTTTAGGAAGAAGGCGTGGGGAAGAGACCTCCCCAACATCTCCATATACCCCGACCTTGAAGACGTTCTCGTCGAGGCAGGGAAGGAGATCCGCCAAGGCTAATCCATTGTAGCACCTCCCGGGAAAGTAGCGTAGTTGACCGGATCCATTTTGTTCCCACCCCATTCTCAATGCTCAACGTCATATTGTAGCGAAGCCTTACCAAACCTAGCATCCAAAGCGCCCTAAGGTCAAGGAGGCGCAACCCACAAATCCCTAGTCGCCTTCTGACCAAGAATGGTCCTCCCAAGACAGAGACTTCATCGGCTTCGAGAGCGCCGGCGTGAGTCAGATTCAACTTTTTCGACCTTTTCGATCTATAAGAGGTCGCAGATTGAAAAATACACCAAAGCAAGATTCTTCCATAATTGCTTGCAAGGTGAGTGAGGATTGAGAGGACAAACACACCAAAAAGGTCTAGAGATCTCAATTTAGGGTTTTGAATTGGGGCGTATTGTTCATAGAGAAAGGGGCGAGAGGTTGGGGGTAAGGTTTTGAAAGGGAGCATTTTCTTTACTGTGTTTACGGAATTGAATATTAATAGAAAGAAGCTCGTTTTAAAGCTTCTCTTTTTCTTCTTCTAGTTTTTCCTTGCAAATACGTGCCAATAATAAGAAATACTATTGTCATCATATTACTAAAATTGTGAGCATGTGACCCACTTTTGTAAACCGATATGAATGCTCCTAGTGGAATTCAAAGTAGACATTATCCCAAGTCTTATTTGTTTGGACTTTGTCAAGTGATTTGCAAAAAAAAGATGAAACCATTTTATATCGATAAGTTGAAGTGATGTGAAAACAACACATTTATAAATCATTAAAATGCATTTAAGAACTATCATGTTTACAAGAACCACTATCTTGTTCAATGTTTATTATTTTATATTTCTTCACCCAAACAGATTTAAGATTGGCATTAGTATGTATAGATTTCCGGGTTTGTTTTTGAATTTTGAAGGAGAATTTTGGGGACCGGATTGTAATGGATGGGGCATACGAATGGGGCATGCGAGTGTGAACTTACATTGAATGATTCATCTACAGATCTACTACATACACCTCCCTAGTTTTCTCCTTTTTTTAATGTGTTACAAAATTAATTTTGGCTCAAGAATTTGAGACTTTTTTTTTTATCTGCTCAAAATTCCGTGTCCCCTATTTCTTACTCCTCTTCTTCACTTTCCCTCTTTTAAGTTTACCCCAAAAACACTCATTCTTCTCCTCCTCCTCCTCCTTTCAATCTTTTCTTTGTTAATGGAGTCTTACCCAGAAGCTTCAGTTCCCGTTGGTGGAGTTCTACAGCCAGAAAGTTTGCACTTGCCAATTCTCAAAGATTCTACTCTGTTAGGAGACTCAAGTGGAAGTGATGGTTTCAGTGAGGTTTTACTTGACCAGTACACTGTAAGTATTTCTTCCTTCTTCCCAATTTATTTTCATAGAATTTCTTCAAAGCTTGCTCCTTTCCCTCTCTTTTCTGTTGCTTATGAGTCCAAAACCCATGTCAAAGCTACTTGCTTGCACTATATGCATGTTTTCTTTCCAGAATTAGCAGTTTCTGCAAATGGAAGGGCTTTTGTATTCTAAAGCTTTCATCTTTTTGTCTAATGCTTCATTTTCTTCGGTAGGAAGTAGATGTGAGCTCAGAATGGCTGTCAAGCTTTGTTGAAGATTGCCTATCAAGTGCAGGGAACTGCCTCATACCACCAAAAGACCACCAAACAATCAACACAACCACCAATTCCTCCAAAATCCTACAACAAGTCAACCCCAACAAGAAGAAAAATTCACCTACCAACCAAATTCTTGCAATTCCTGCCAAACCCAGAGGCCAAAGGAAAAGAAAAGTGGCATCTTCCAAAACCCACAAAAACCCACTAATTAAATGGTCAAACCAGCTCAACCAAAGAAGCCCATCTCTCCAATCTGCCTTCTGGGACCCACAATTGCTTGAACAGACCCACTGGTTAGCAGACAGTGAGCTCATAGTAATGCCTAGAAAGGAGGAGGAAGAAGAAGAAGAAGAGAAAGTGGTGGAGAAGGAAGAAAAAATGGAGAAAGAGGAGGATAGTGAAGGCCAGCAACAACAGCCAAGGAGGTGTAGCCATTGTCAAGCACAGAAGACTCCACAGTGGAGAGCAGGTCCATTGGGCCCAAAAACCCTTTGCAATGCATGTGGGATGAGGTATTTCAAGTCTGGAAGATTGTTGCCTGAGTATAGACCAGCTAAGAGCCCTACTTTTGAGAGTTACAAGCATTCAAATTCACACAAGAAGGTCTTGCAGATGAGAATGACGCTTGTGTCTCCTTCCTCTTCTCTTGAACAGTAAAAGATCTTTTCTTTTCTTTTTTTCTTCCCCACAACAACTTCTGCATTATTAATGTTGCATCTTTTGGGCCAAGAGTACTTAATTAAACTGATAGAGAAGAAAGAGTGCCTACGATGGGTTCTTCTATTATTAGGCTAGCAGTAGCTCTGCAAATCGGTGAACACCACCAATGTGTTAGATTGTTAAGACTTTTAATATTTCATGAAGTTCAATTTCAGCTTCTTTGGTTAACTTGCTAGAGGAAAGGTTCTTGTATATCAATGCAATTCCGGCTTATGAATATTAGTGCTGCAGATGTCAATTAGCAAAAAACTATCAAGTGTTCATCTCATTTTAACAACGATCTTAATGACTCTTTTGGTATCATCAATTTTTTTTATGTCGCAATGTATGAATGAATCTCTATGAGCATAACGCTCTTTTTTGGAACTTAAATACGTGAGATCAAGGATAGTAAGGAATCATCAGCCGTTGAAAGATTCCCTAAGATATTCAGGGTAACAACACTTTCCAAACTTGTGACTCTTTCAACTTGCAGTGTCAAAGACCACTCACCCTGCCAACTTTCTCCTGATGACAGTGCTTTCATTGATGAAAGAGGACTAAAGATGCCCCTTTTTCTGAATCCTACTACAAGAGATGTTTGCTTGCAGCAATGGCAACATGATTGAGTTATATATAATGAGTTATTAGACAAGCACACTTTTGTTGAAAGAGATGATGCTTTTTGGAGGGTGCATCATGAGCATCCTCACAAGTCACAATCTCACAATAATGGCATTTGTGCCTTGCAAAGGAGGTAAACTTGCTAAATAGAGAAAAAGGATCAAGGTGCTTGGGCTCAGATACAATACAGGTGCCACTTTGCTCAACAAAAAGAAAACCTTTTTTATTTCCATTAAATCAAAATCTGTTCTACAAAAATATAGAAGAATGAGCTAACATTAACAAGAACCATAAATACATGCAAAATGATGATGAAAACAAATATTATAGCAGAAAGCAGAACACATATCCATGAAGCTTAAATCCTCAACCAAGCAATACACATAGAAATCAACAACATTAACAAAGAAAGACTCATTCGCGTTACTGTCAGCATAGCAGAAGAGGTAGTAGCAATCTGGATAATGAATTTACAGCTCCCTTGTGAGATATTCTGTTTAGTCACCACAGCAAGCCCCTGAAAGTCACAAGCCTCAGCAGCCTGATTCTGAGTCTGATAGTACACATTAAACGCAAAAGACGCGTTTGCATTTGCATCCAATCCAGCACACGAGCTACCGTACCCTAAAGGCGTGCAATCAGCAAAAGTGCAAGCATAGTCAATGTTCTGAGCCAGCACACTTGTATTCTGAATATTTGCACTAGGATTCAGCATACACCACTGCTTAGGCTGATAGTCCACATCTTCAGCCCCCACAAGATAGTGATCCTGATTCTTGCCTGATAAATCCATTGGAAACTTTGGTTGCCCGTCGAAGCTAAAGATTCCCCAATGCCTCTCAAAATTTCCAGGGGCGACGGTTTTTGCGTCTTCATCGAGTAAACCAAAGAGATACGTCTCGATGTAGCCGGGCCGAAGAGGGGTTCCAACGCTATTAGCTAGCTTCGGTAAAAGCCCCCTGTAGAAACGAACAGCATTAGCTATGTTTGCGTTCTTGTCGCCATCGGTTGGCCAGCCGACTTCTCCAACAATAATATTCATGTTCCCGAAACCAACGGCTTTAAGGGACGAGTAGAGTGTGTCGAAGTTGGCGTCAAAGACATTGGAGTAGGAGATCCCGTTATCGATGATGGGGTTGTTGACGCCATCGAAGAACGCGTAGTCGATCGGGAAGTTGTCGTTCCCGTAAAGGCTGAGGAACGGGTAGATGTTGACCATGAAGGGGGCATTGTTTTGAGAGAGGAATTGGACAATGGCGGTCATGAGGTCGGTGATGTCTGAGCGGAATCTTCCGGCTGAAGGGACACTGTTTGTGGACGGGGAGCCGTAGACGTCGGCATTGAGCGGGACGGTTGCTTTTATCGAGTCTCCTAGACCGGCTTCGTTGAGGGCCTTTTGGATGTTTTGGAGGGCGGGAAATGTGACGTTTTGGAATGTTCCATTGTACGAGGTGAGGAATGGTTCGTTTCCAACTGCCACGTATCTATGAATGAGGGGAAAGACAAAGATTTAAACACATTATATTGTAATCTTAGAAGCATTCTTTGAACAACAAGGCAAGAAGTATTGCAGTTACATTGCACTATTAAACAACCACATTATCAGACTCAAGATAACAAATTATCAATTTCTATTGAGTTTTTATACGAGAGTTCATTTGTTCTACACCTGAAAAAGAAAGTAAATCAACACAAGATGACGAACAAAGAATCGGGTCACTGCATATACAAAAGGTCAACATTTTATCAATGACTCAATGAGGCAAGGATCCAATTCACAAAGAAATTATAGAAGTTGTTTATGAGTTCTTGAGGCTTCCTACATGTTCTCAGAACTAGATGGTCATTTTCTTACAGAATACTTCATGTGCTTAAACAACAGCAAATCAAATTTACTTGAGTGCATTTGCAAGTATGCCACCACTAACTGCCCATGTATTGGAAAATCCCTTGATGGTCCCTGATTCATTTATACCATAAAACAAAGTTCTGCTAGGGATGTGTAATTCTTGTAGGTACAAATTCACTGTAAAGGGAATCAACCACTAAGTTTAGTAATTTAACATGTCCCCACTTGATTGTCAGACTAAACACCCATCTTCACATTCAATTCTCTTTCAGACCCCATGTGTACAAATTCACAACAAAATACTTTAAACAAAAGCAACCAGAATATTTTTTTTCATTCTTTCAACATTGGATCAATCAACCGACATATTCACACAGCCCACAATAAATACATCAAGCATCCAAAAAATCAGATCTTTAACAATAGAATATGCAAATCCACAAATACCCATAAACCGCCACAGGAAGAAAACAGTAAAAAAAAATACTAATTGAAATAAGATAGAAGAGCAAAAAAAAAAAAGTCATACTTGATATTAACACCTCCATTGAAGTTGTAGCGAGTAACATTCCTCTGAACCCAATCCTGAGCTCGGCTATACTCAGTCATGGCGGCCATCTCCCCATTGGGAATGGCAACCATAACTTCAAAATCAGTACCAGCAAATGCACCGAGAGTGTTCTGGTCTGCATCAAACAGCTTCACCTTCTTAATCCCATTGGCCTGAAGCATTTTAACAACTGTTTTTGGGGGTAATTTGTGAATTGCTTGAGTTCCCCAGTTAATGCCAAGACCTTCCACCAAAATATGATTATCCAGAAAAAGGCCCATTGCGATTATACAGGACAAGACCCAACAGAATCTCAGCATTTTTATGGTAAATTTGATGATGGTGTGGGTGTACAAGTAGAAGAAATTTCCCGGGAAAAAGATGGGTCTTTCAGGAGAAGGAAAGATGAGTTTGTATCAAGATTGTTTTTATTTTGGCATACTGAAATAGTTAAAAGATTGTTTCTTTTTTCTGTTACTCCAAATTGAGAAAATGAGGGAAATGGTGGGCGAGAATAAAGGGATTTTTGTTTTTCTCCCAAGAGAGAGTGCGATTGCAGGTGAAAAGGGGATTCAGGGTGCTCTTGGAAACAGAAACAAAAATCAAAACCCTATCAAAAATCAATTAGAACCCCTAGTTATGCCGCCTAAAGCAGAGGCTTTGTCGCCAGGGATAGATAATGAGTGTAGAAAGAGAAGTAAATCAATTGAATTCGGGAGTTATAAGTTGAATCACGAACGTTATTAGAACCTCAATCAATGAAGGAACAAGGGGATTAAATGCATCTTCAGAAAAGCTTAGCTGGATATTTATCAACAGCGAAGAAACTGCTGGCGATAATAATAATCAAAAAAGAAGAAGAAAAAGTTTAATCAAATCAGTGGATAGAAATTCCTCATTCGAAAGTACAAAAAAAAAAATAGAAGGACTACACCGCTGAAGATTGAAGATCAATGGCCTCAACCAATTGAGAAAAGAAATCTCTAATACAGAAGCATGGGGAAATCTTCTTCAAATCTCTAATACAACTAAAACCCATAAAGAAAGGTTTAAGAGATGATTGTTAGGGATCCAACGGCTACTGATAGGAAGGTTTGGGGTTATTGATGAAGAAGAAGAAGGAGGATTTGTTGTTGTCACCAGCTTTTTTGAAGTTTGAATTAACAGCTTCGAAGTCCCATAGGCCATAGATAGAGGCTATACGCCTATACAAATCAACAACCATTATTATAATGGGATTAATTCAAGGCAGATAGAAGGTTTAAGATTAAACAATGTAAACTGCAACAGAGGAAATGTTAGAATAAAGAAAGTTGCTTTCCTTTTTCCAAGAGAAAAAGGGCCCTCCTGGGCTGGGCGGCGAACGCATCTGCTGTTGATTTTTAATTCTCGAACTTGGCAAATGCTAACGTGTTTGTTGTTGCAGAATTACGAAAGGGGAAGAAATGAGAAAGATACGGAGTATTTCCTTATTTCGTTTATTTGTTACGGTAAGAAATTTGAAATGGTTGATTATAAACATTCATGTAAGAGGGAATGAAGTTCTTACGATAAAGCATCTACAGTATATAAAAAAAAATTCTAAAAAATTACCACACTGGCTCATTGTTAAGAATGATGAACATATTTTTGGGGGTCTTTTCCTAAAAAATTCAACCATACTTTTATTTCTATAATCTCTAAAGTGACGGATCCTTATTGAATGAAAGATTTACGACCCATTAGCTTGTGCAATGTTTTGTATATGATTATATCCAAGGTACTCGCTAACAGGTTGAAGCAGGTTTTGCATAAGGTGATTTCAAGGAACGTGTTTGGAAGAAGCTAAAAGGGTGGAAAGCAAATTCGCTCTCTAGGGCAGGGAAGGAGGTTTTGTTGAAATCTGTTGTTTAGTATATTTCCATGTACACCATGTCATGTTTCTTGATTCCAACTTCAACTTGCAAGGAGATTAAACAGTTGATGTGCCGGTTCTTGTGGGGTGGATCGGACTCGCATAAAACGATTCATTCGATGAATTGGAAGAGGTTATGTGAGCCAAAAGAGAGTGGTGGATTAGGATTCAGACATTTGGAAAGCTTTAACCATGCTTTGCTTGCAAGGCAAGGTTGGAGAATAATGCAAAATCCGATATCGCTTGTGGCTAGGATGCTTAAAACCAGATATTTTCTGAACTCTTCCTTCATGAATGTTTCGATTGGATAAAATCCTAGTTTTTGCTGGAGAAGTATTATGAAGGCGAGAGAGATTATCGAGGCTGAATTATTGTGGCAAATTGGGAACGACACTGAGGTTAATGTTTAGAGAGATAAGTGGATACCTCGTCCATCTTCTTTTAGGTTGATGGGAAATTTTAGTGGGGAAGATATAGAGACTAGAGTGTGTGATCTCATTGATTGGGATAGAAAGTGTTGGAAAGAGGATGAGGTTAGGGTGATAATGCAGCCTCAAGATGCAGATGTGGTGCTAGACATTCATCTAGTTGTTGCTCTTGCTAAGGATAGGATGGTGTGGTATTATACAGATGATGGCGAGCTTTCTATGAAGTGTGCATATCAGGTATGGGAGGCTAAATGTCGAACATTGAATAACAATGGAGAAATGTCAGATGGCAACCACATGAAAAGAGTGTGGAAGAAGCTCTGAAAGATGCATGTTCAATCGAGCATACGTTCCTTTTTATGGAGAGCTAGACGGAATGTGATTCCTTGTAAGGATAATCTCATGGTCAAGCACGTTATTCAAGATCCTTGGTGCGCTTTTTGTGGGCAAAGAGAGACTATTATGCATGCCTTGACACAATGTAATTTGCCATGCACTGTGTGGGAGGAATTCCCCAATCTGTTTGATCCAGAAGAAGCTCATGGAGATTTTCTGGATTGGGCGGAGGAAATTATTGAAAATTCGCATGTGGAACAGTGTTTATGGGCATGCTTGTGTTGGGGATTATGGAAAGCACGCAACAAGGCTGTTTTTGAGCAACAACAAATAAAGCATGAGAGGCTAATTGAGGAGTGCTCAACAATGGCGGAGGATTATCAGAGCTCTTATATTGTGTTCAAAGATAAACCAGAATTGCAAGTACAGTCGCACCGGCATTGGACGAAACATGAAAGGGGCCTAATTAAAATCAATGTTGATGCTACTGTAGCTGGGAGAGAGTGTGGAGTTGGTTATATTGGAAGAGATGAAGCTGACATTGTAGTGTTTGCAGGTGCTCGAAAGATTCAAGGGGCACGAGAGTGGATGCAACGGAAGCAGAATGTTAATGATAATACTAAGATTGAAGAAGAAGGGAATGAAATTATTATATGAAAGTGAAGAAGGATTGAAGATAGAAGGGAAAGAACAGATTAGGCAGAAAAGATACGTGAAAAGGAGAAGAGAGAGAAGAGGTTAGGGTTAAGATAATTTCTGATTTTTCATTGATTGATTAAAAACATAACAATAGGAGAGTATTTATAATAACTCTCGTATCTAGCTAAATCGGAAAAGATAACGTTGAAATGATATCTTACTAAAATATAAAACTAAATCCTAGATAAAAGGAAATAATAATATTCTTAAATATCTAATTATCCTAATATAATTATAGCGTATCAATTACTCCCCCGGTGAGAATCGACTCATCCTCGAGGCGGAAATTAGGAGAAGAAGTCGGAATCAATTTCTTTCCTCTATCATACGGCATAAGATGTGGCACTCTTTGTCGAAGACGAAACTTGTAATGTAAAGCCCGCAATGTAAAGTCCTCGAGGAGAAGGACGCTCTCCAACCCAAAGTTGACCTCGATAACGTCGATGTGTTTCACATCAAGTGGAGTGTCGGGCACAATTTCGACTGAAGTTTCAGTCTTCTGCCTTGCCAAATTGACGCCAATAAATTTTGCAATTAAATTTGCAGGTGGCGGACAAGGGCAGACGAAGGCCGCGAAGGACGAATCCGCGGGCGCGAGACTGATAGCCGCGGTCGTCGGCGCTGGAGTCGCTGTCGCGGGCGCAGAGGATAGCCGCGGGCGCCGCTGAGTCACTTGTGTTGACTGAAGCTTCCACTTGGCTCGAACTCGACAGAATCACAAAGCCTGTTGATGATCCGCTTACTTCCGTAGCCTCCTCATACGTCTCTTCTCCCAGGCACAACTCCAATTGACAACATCCATCATAGATGTTTTTTCCATTGAAGGAGTAGAAGGCATCCATGGCCGATTCTCTGTTCTTGAAATGAATTTTGGAATGGAGCCCTGTGTCCGGATTCAACATTGCAACGCCCTCTCTAATTCCAAACCCCGAAAGCAATTGCTCTAATAAAGTGCAAGAAATTGGGTAGATTTCCCAATGAATCTTGACATACAGAGTTCGACGTTGATCCTCTCACTCCCGGCGAGCAATACGGTACTCCAATAACAACTTTTGTATTAGTTCTTCCTCGTTGGCCATGGGGATTGCAATTCTCCCCCGTTGAGTTTCGGGTGAAAGCACCAATTGTTAAGGATAATACTAAGATTGAAGAAGAAGGGAATGAAATAATTATATGAAAGTGAAGAAGGATTGAAGATAGAAGGGAAAGAACAGATTAGGCAGAGAAGAGGCAGAAAAGATACGTGAAAAGGAGAAGAGAGAGAAGAGATTAGGGTTAAGATAATTTCTAATTTTTCATTAATTGATTAAAAACATAACAATAGGAGAGTATTTATAATAACTCTCGTATCTAGCTAAATCGGAAAAGATAACGCTGAAATGATATCTTACTAAAATATAAAACTAAATCCTAGATAAAAGGAAATAATAATATTCTTAAATAACTAATTATCCTAATATAATTATAGCGTATCACAGAAGCGGCTCTGTGGGGGTTGAGGGCTTGTGCATCTCTGGGTTATGATCGTGTTGTTATTGAATCAAATTGCTTAAAAGTGATTAATGTTGCAAATGGATAGTCTATCCCTCACACTATGCTTGGTGATGTTCTCGCTTTAGCTCTTGAGCAAGGGGCGATGCTGAACTCATGTGAATGGCGATACTGCAGAAGGAATGTTAACAAAGTTGCTCATCTTTTGAGTCGGTTAAAGCCTGATTCTCCTTATTTTACAACCTTTAGCTGTCATTTTCCTTTTGAGCTTTTATGATGTAATTGAACAGGACTTGAAGTTCAGTTAATATATTTGTTTTTCATCAAAAAAGAAAAGAAAAGAATGATGAACATGAAGAAGTTTTGAGATTTTTGGAGAGGAGATGGAATGAAGTGGGGTGGCTCATAACCATCCATGGTGGATTAAATGTATATGACGAAATAAATTAAGGTAGGTGAGAGTATTTAATTTCTTGATTACGAAAAAATCAACCATTACGGTCAGAGGGTGCCCGGCTGGAACACCCTCGGCCGTAATAGTTAGAGCTCCTCCATCCTTTACGGTCCGTAGGGTTGTGCAACCAGTTCGGACCGGACCGAATGTACACGGTCCAGTCCAGACCGGTGGACCGTATTTTATAAAAAAAATATGGACCATGGACCGGACCATTCCGGTCCGATCCCGGGTTTGGACCGATTTGTCCGCTTAGTGTTTTAATTTGATTGCGTTGGCCGAAATTCAACGACCATACCATAGAGATATAGTAATTAACAAGATTAAATTCTACCATTATAGAGTTCAAGTACCAATGGGCACGACTCAAAACTTTCATTTAGTAATAATGGACAATTTTTTCAATATGAAACTTTAAACTTTCGAAACTTAGGAAGTATTAAATAGTAATTGGCAAGATGGTGGATATCTTAACATATAGTAATTATCAAGTAGTATAGTAGTAATTAGCAAGTATTAAATAGTAATGCCCAAACCAATTACCCTAAGCCTAATATTCTACTATAAAGTATAAATTATATGCGGTCTTACAGTCCGATCTCGTTTTTGGACCGGGATCGAAAATATCAAATTTCTTAGACCGAGGAACGGACCGTAAAATACATTAAACCACCCTTTATTTTAGGAAGTTTGTAAAAAACCACCCCTTATTTTTTGTTACAGAAAACTACCTTTTATATATATTACATTTTCATTTAACCAACCTATGTTATTTTCCATCCACTAAGTTAGGATCAAAATACCATATTACCCTTAGGTTAAATATCTCATAGAAGAAAAACTTTATTCATAAATCACGATTGTCAACATTTGGCTCATTTGTTGTGCAACTCAAGAGATAGTGCCAAGCAAGGGCTTGAAATAGAGCGTCGATCGAGGGCACCAACCATGGGCATCAGTGTCAGTAAAGCGAGCCATCTTCTTCACTATTTGTTTGTTCCTTGGGTGGGCATCTTTCTTTTGGATTTGAAAGAAGCATGGACAATTAGGGTTGGTTATGGGTCGGGTTATGGGTGGGTGGAGCACTTCCACCACCCGACCCGCGAAATAAATTCTATCACCCGACTCACCTATCACCCGCGAAACCTTTCACCCATATCCGACCCACCCGTCACCCGCGGGTGAGTAGGGTGACCGTCACCCGCGAATTCTAAAATTACAATAAAATTTTATAAAATTTCAGAATTAATATTAAAAAAAATTAATGCAACAATCTACTTACTGAAGTGATATCTATGATATTCTCAAACATTTTATCGGTGAAGATTCATATATGTTGACACACAAATTTCTATATCTTTCATTTGCTTAAGTTCCAACAATAATCCTCAACTTCCTCTCATTAAAACAAGTTCCTAGGTCATTCAGACCCCTTAGCAAAAACGTTTACATTATCGTAACGACATTCCATTAATAATTTAGCCTTTAGGGCCGGGTAAGTTTTAGTATTTTAAAAAACCCAATTTTTTTTTAAAAAAGCCCCCAAGTCCCAAACTTTCTTTTAGGAAAAAAACTAAACTTAATTTTAATTTAGGATAAATTTTTACGGGTGGTAGACGGGTGAAACAGGTGGTGGGTGATGGGTCGGGTCAAATGGGTGTAATATTTTACCCATATCCGACCCGTCACCCATTTCACCCGTCACCCGACCCACCCTTCACCCGCTTCATTAAGGTTTTTCACTCGTATAATTGGGTCGGGTGAAGCGGGTGGATCAGTCACCCACGGATAATGTCCAGCCCTATGGACAATAGTTTTTTCTAGATCTGAAGTTCAATAGTCCCTACTCTCTTTGGATATGGATTTCAAAAATCTCCCTTCATTTAGATTTGGATAAAACCAAGTGGATTTGATTGGTTTTTTTTTAATAAATTTTGATGTAGCTTGTTCTCTTGATTTAGTATGGCTGGCTAGGCTCAGTAGAGTGAACTTCCCTTTAGTCCCTTTAAAGTTGTTATCGTTATTACCACTTATATACACATGAGAAAAACTAAAATTCATAAGCTTATTTGAATTCATGGTCTATGTTAACTGGATTAAAAACAGATTGAACTTGAACTTGTGATCTTTGGTCAAATAAGAGGCTAAATCACTCTATTGTAACCATTAAACTCTTTATATTTCTTTTGTTTATTACACCGGAAAAAGATAATGAGCCTTCAATGAAATGACAAGATAAACAAACTAAGAATCCATTTGATAAATCAATACTTATAAACTGATGTTAACAGTACTGATGATGCTGAAACTATGTAATGTTAATATTATGTGCTGAAATTAGATGCTGAAAATGATATTTATTTTTCAAATAAAGTATATGGTGTTTAGTAGAGGCTATTTTGTGTGGAAAAAATGAAAAAAAGTGAAATAAAAACTACCACAAACTCAACAAGGTTGGAGGTGTTAGATTATTTTTCTGAATAATTTTAAGCATATATTTAGAAGTTTTAGTACTTCTTGTGTAGAGTTTCCAACCAACTCCATGGAAACAAGACTGTCCTTTCAAAAAAAAAATCAGGCAGCCAGCTTCCGCCTGGCGTTAACTCAGCCCATGCCGGATGTTCTCCTTCACATTAGTAAAATGTTCAAATTTGAAACCCCATGAGATGAACTTAAATTTTTTATGGGATAAGACCAAACTTAAAGCCTACTCTTGCATTAATTTAAATAAGAACTCTACTTACATTTTCTTTTCTTTTCTTTTTTTTTTTTTATATAGAATTCATATTATTTAAACACAAGGTTGACGAGCTAAATGAAGCACCATACTTAACTTGAATATAGTATACCTACCAACTGCAACTTTTTCAGAATGTTTGCAAATTGGAATCCAAAATTTGAACTTTTCCTTCAACATAAATTTGCAAGGAATGGGCTGCAACGAATGAGGGCACCACATACTTGGTGAAGGCAAAACTTCATAACTCCCAAGGATCAGCACCACTGCAATGTCCTCTGTTAATCTCTATACAACAAGTTCATCTTCAAGGAAACCGTACTCAAAAGTGAAGTCCTGCTTGATTCTTTGGCACCTGCATATTCACATAACACAAACTTATGGATGAAACAGACATCATTATATCAGTCAACTGACCATTACATGCTGAAAAGAAATTAGTTAGGTTCTAATACCCATCCAGCAACTCTGATTCCCTAAACATCCTAGGCCTTAGAAAAATGCTTTTTCATCTAACGATAAAGGGTCAAAAGTTCATGTAACTAAAAAGGCTGAGTATATGTATATAAATGCTCATGGTGAATTTACGTACCATCCTTGTTCATCCTCGCCAACATGGAAATCAAAGTACACATATGACCCCTTTTCATAATCATCAGTTGCTTCATCAGGCTCTTCATGTCGCTGAAACCATGTATTATATTTCCTATGGAATCTCCACGCTTGCTTCTTCAATGCTTTCGCAGCCAAATACTGCTGGTATGTATTCTACAAAAAACACAAAAATATACTAATATAATTCACATGATAAAAAAAAATAAGTTAAAAATTTTGACAGAAAGGAAAAACAGTACCTGCTGAAAATAAAATGCAAAGAACAGGGTGTCAGAATTTTCATGCATATAAGCCATTCGATCCCAGAAGGCAGGATTGTTTATAACTGGGTTTTGAACTTGAGGGTAGCTTGGAGGAGTCACTGCCGGGTGTCTCTGCAGAAAGATTTACATGAATCATATAATATAGTAATATTTTTTAAACAGCTGCCAATTGAGTCTCTGAAAAGGCTCTCTTACTGGAGAGTAACCCCTTGAACGATCAGAGTCCTTAGGCTGAGGAAGCTTGTAGAATGCAGATTCAAGCATCTTGTAGTTGTGGATATGGTCATGTATCCCTACACCGGAGCTTGGTGTAGCAACAAGGTTATTATCATCAAGTGCACCAAGGTCCATTACGCTTCTTCGACCAATGATACCTAGGCTTGAAAGCTGACTGGACTGCAAGGTTTGACCAGAAGAAAGATCAATGTCTCTCGGCAATTGCCCTGATTCACTCAATGACCCAGATACAGCTCCAGCCTGCAAGATTAAAAGATTGTAACAAAAGTTATTGCTACATACATTGCTTTAAGAAAACAAGTCACTAGAGCAATGCTACTGAGAAAAGGACAGGTTTTGAATCAATTGCTTTTATCAACATAATCATATTAGGCACAAAAAACAGGTAACAGAAACATCCTACATTATAACATGTACGGTTTTTAATTCAGCTTTTCCAAAGAGAGAGTTCAAAAATTTTGGTCTATAATAAAAAGTTATGATTCTGCTATGTTTAAACCCTGAATAGCACTTGTCATTTTCACCCAGTAAAGTTAAAAACAGTTCATCGAGGACAACAACAACAACAACATTGACCCAGTGTAGCTCTGCTTCAACGGAATCTGGGGGGTCCGGATGGGGGCACCCTTGGCTTGACAACAACGTTTCCAAAATTTATCCAACAAATCAGACCTTTAGCAGAATGGTTTCCCCTAAAACTATTCATCTCCCACTGTACCCTTCTGTTTTTAAGTATTTGCCACTTTGTTTCTGTTATCCCCTGTACCTTCTTCATACCACAACATGGAAGAAGGGGGAAGGAATGGGCTTTGTAGATATGATTTACCTTCATCTTGCTAGGAAGAGAGGGAACAATTCATATCTTGATTTTATTTCTACTAATACTGATTTTTCTCATGCATTTTATAACATCATTTTCCAAAAGGTCCCATTCAAACCCTGTTGAGACTAGCCCCTGGCTTTATTGATTAAGCTAAATGCTCTAAGAAATTCAATCTAATGTATAAATGCTAAGTGGTCGCTGCATTTTTTGTTAGTTTTCAGTCTTCATGTTTTCTCATTACCTATTTAAGCATGCAATACACTACACCATTGTGTGTCAAAGATGGTTAAGCACCAGAATGGACGAGTTTGTACTATATAATACTCCAAGTTTGGAATAAACCAGAATTTTAGTTGGTTTTCAATCCATCAAGCAGTATTCTAAAACTTAGAAACAATTAGCAACACCTATTTAGCAAAAATAAGACACATCAGCAAGAATCTCTATAAGCATCAGCATGCAAACAAGATAAAGATGTTTTTGCAGTGACAAACACATACTGGAACATCCATTGGAAAAGAAGCTTTTGAATCCACGTCGGTGATACTTTTAGTAGCTGCACCAGGGGCAGGGGCGACTTCGGCAGTTGGATCATCCAAAAAAATCTGTTGCTTCTGCTCCTCAACAAATTCATGGGTACCATCTGAGCAATATTTAAATATTACACCAGTAACACAAATATATTTAATCCATGAACATCCAATAAGAACCATATACATTAACAATGATAGACAAAAACAGAAAAGCCATGTAAAGAACAAAATATACCAGGATATTTTGGGCCATTAATAAGAGATTCCTGCTGAGCCTGTGGATGGATTGAAGTGGATGGCTGCTCTACAGGCAGGCATGGCAGTATTGAGGCCTGGTGCATGAAGCCCAACAAGACCAAACCCAACTTGGGAAGGCAGTGCTGAGCTTTGAGAATTTAACTGAGCACAATAGCGAATATCATTCATTCAGTATTTTGAAGGCAATAAAAATCAGATCAAGACTACAGGAAAGAGTTATCAAAAAAAAAAAAAAAAAAGAAGAAGAAGAAGAAGAAGAGGAGGAGAAGTGGCTTCATTGTAAAGTGTGTATGCAGGAAGACTATATAATGGCCAAGTATGGAATCATTAATAAGCGATAAAAGGAACTGCTGTGAAAAAAAGACTTAAGAGTCAAAGCGGTAGTATTGAGGTGGAGGAAGAACCACCAATACGACAGATAAAAGTAGTGAAGCACCACTAAGTTTTTTACTCAGCACTTCATTGCAGATTATTTGGAGGGAGTTCGAAGGTACATCAACAGTCTTAGCATTTGCTAAACAAATTTCTTCTCCCTTAAGTTTCCAGATTAGAGTAAGAATATCAATAATCTTTTTGAAATGAAAACAATTAACTTTTAATCCTGTTATCTCATCGTGCCACAGCGCTACTTATAACTGAGTATTCAAGATCAGCTTCCTATTAGAGGATTAGGAAAAAGTACAGGGATGATTGTAACTCAGAAAGAGACAGAGACAGAGAGAGGCATAATTGGAAAGCAGGTGATTAATGCCTTCATACTATATTAGTGGCAATATTTGCATATAAAATATTTCATTAGAAGGCAATAACTTGTCAAATAAGAGCTAAAACAACCTGCGGCAGGAGCGGGTTTTGTTGCTGTCCAGAGACTTGCTTATAATCACCTCCAAGAGTCTGCATTCCAAGAAGATTGCCAGGGCCTTGCTGCTGCACTTGTTGAAGCCTCTGCAGAAACTTTTCTCTTTGGTCTGGAGCAATCTCAGTTCTTCCTCGAAATTGACCCTAAACAAGGATGAAAACATTTTTAGCTCACAATCAGCTATCAAATGATGTTAGCCATGGTTTTAAAATCCAAATCCGGGACAACAATTTTTTTTAAACCACCCTGGACATCAAAATAATGCAGCAGGAAGAATCCATTTGCACACTTCTTTGTAGTCTCTGGCTCTCTTATTTGAAGAAATCATTTGAAGTGTTGTCCAAGGTCCAGAAAAGCCTTATTGTTCTTCCAAGGTGCATTTAATGGTAGCCAATATGTTTTATATCTGATGCAATAATATTAAGCAGCCATCTCTCACACAAAGGGTTCTCATTCATGCCGTTTTTATGAGATAAGGAGTGATGCATTGTAACATATCTCCAATTGGTTTTAATAAAGCTCATTTAACTCGGGCCACGAATAAGGCTGTGTTTGTCAAATTTAATAAACTAGTTAATAAATTTGAACTAGTTTAAAAAAATTCATAAACTGCGTTTGTCTTGCATAAATAAACTAGTAATTGGTTAATAAACTAGTTTAAATGATAAGCTAAAAAAATTAGCTTATTACCTAGTTTATGCTAGTTTATTTGGATAAAGAAAAAAAAAAGAAATTTCTACCTAAAAAGATGAGAGAGAAAGTAGTGGAGAGGAGAGAGAGAAGGTAGTGTGGGAAAAGAATTTTTTAAATCAACCGTAGGTGAAAAACAAAAAAACTAGATTATGCTAACAAACACAATTTATTGTTTAAATTAATTTTTCATCCAAAATTTTAACTAGTTTTTTCACTTAAACTAAATAATAAACTTTAGCTAGTTTTTAAATCAAATGACAAACACAGCCTAAGTAGGCAAATAGGCAAGGCTTAGCAAAGCAAAATATTAAGAAGAAACTTCAAGCGAAGGGAAGAGTTAAGTCATTAAAATTACCATTTCACTTGGATTTTGGAAGGGGCTTCCAGGCCTCCATTGCATTCCAGGAGCAATAGAAGAAGTTAAGTTTCTGCCTGCAGCAACTGCATGATCACCAACATATATAGAATAAGCTGAGCTAGTCCCATCAATTGAATTGGTGGATTGGGCTAAAAGCATCCTATTTTTTAATGAGCAAGTCAGGGGAGGTTGCAACATACCACTACTTAAATGCTTTTCATCGGCTTCCAAAACCTTTCTCATTCTGACATCAGATGTTAATGGAACTGTTCCAAGTGTCACACCACTACTAGGAATTGCAACTCCAGAGCCCAGTGGAAGGTTAGCAGGATGCACAGAAATGTCAGGCATGCCACTTCCCCTAATGACTCCACTTTCGGTGAGGGTTGTAGATGATCTTCGTCCAGGAAGATTTAGTGCGTCATCTTCAGTAGGCACATTTGAAATATTAAGTGAAGAAGATGAAACATAAGCTCCTGCATTTTCTAAAATTCCTCGAGCAGCAACTGGGCTAGAAGCAGTTGTTGAAGCAATAGGTGAAGCAGGCAGTTGAGAAGAAACAATGGCAGGGATTAAAGTTGTGTGACTTCCTACTGGACTTGTCACACTGGCAGAGCTGACTAAATTACTTTTCAAAGGGGTCTTTGGGACACCATCAGAATTATTATCCATTGAAGCTACCCCCTCGCGCTGTTCCAATGGAGACGCACTTTGTTGAGGAGGTGTAATAGCAGTCTGTAAGAACAAGCCCATTCAGAACACATAATGATTGTTGATAGTATCATTGAAGATGCAGGCAAAAATTCCTTTTAGAAGAAATTCTTGCCTAATAGTGATTGCATCGACATACAGGGTAACATGCCATAGTATGATGAACTTAACAAGGAAAGAAGTGATTACAGAGCCTATGGCTATTACAGCTAGCTTAGAAAAAGGAACTAGTATGTATTCCCGTACCTTGTACGGGTTTTTCTTAGATAAAATATTAATAATAAAATATTTTTAAATATATTTATTATCCGAGAAAAAAATATGTAAATGATTAAATATACTTTTTGAATAAATATTTAAAATCAGTAAACTGCATAAAAGTTGTTTAATTATTTAAAACAATAATATTTTTATTAGTATTACGAATTAAATTAATATCCAAACCATAATAATTTATTTAATTATGAAAATAGATAAGTAATAAGATAAAAATTTATCAATTTATTATATACATGGGACCATTCAAAATAAACTTAATTATAGTGATATGATTGTACATACATTACACTATCTTTATATTAAACTTAATTATCTAAACCTAGCATATGCATTGTATATTTCTAACTAAAAATAAAATAAATATCCTAATATTTGTATAATATATAGCATAAAAAATATCTTAATAATCTTCCTATTTATCATATCCAAAAATAAAAGATTATTTTTTTAAAATTAAGAATGGGATTTTCTATCCATTGATGATAATGATATAAGATTGTACGTACATTACAGTATCTTTATATTAATCTTAATTATTTTGCCAAATATTAGTTTTAATAAAAGTGGTGGTGTCGTCCAATCTAAAAGCGACATGTGTCGTTTAATAATTTTTTTAACCTCCGTTTTAGTATATAGTTATGATACTGTATATGTAGCAAGAACTGAGCTGTAGATTACAACCCCGAATTAAAGAAGAAGAATAATCAATAAATGAATAGACCAATATGTTAAATTTCTCTCTAGAAGCACAAAATCTTAATTCAGTCTACTTGACACACAGAATATTACATCTACAATAAGTTTTCCTTGTTGCAAGTAACATACCAGCATTTGTGAGGAAGGTAAATCCACCGAAGTCTTCAAACTTAATCCAGAGCTGCTAGCACCACCACCCTGCTGAAACACAAAATGGGTCAAAATGAAGAATAAATGGAGAAATCCTTCCTACAACAATATTTTTGGAAAGACGACAAATAAGCATAATTAAAGGAAGGCATCTTGCAAAAGTCGACAAATTAGCATAATCCAAGGAAAATGTCAGAGGTAGGAAACCAAGAAATATTTCTCAGCACAATCGTACACGCAAGAAAGGTATTGGAAGAGTATACGTAAACTAAAGTAGCCTTTGCTTGTTGGATTGAAACAAAGCATAATATACCAGAAAAATTAACACATTCCACCCCCCAACACCCCTTGCGGCCCTGCATCAACCTCCTTCCCCAGTTTACACCAAGAATTCCCAAAACTCCCTATATTTCCCCAATATACCCCTACCACATTGCCTGCTTCATGTATAAAGCCTTAACCAGATACTATTATGACAATAACTAGTATAATGGTGCAGCAAGTGGTATGGTTAACTCTTATGTCCCCTAATCAGCTTCCATCTTCCCTCCTTGGTAATCACATTCTTATTCCTGGTAGTTGCAGATTGCCTTTCATGTAATCAACCTTCCTTTTTTGGTCCCTCCAGTGTACATGTAAGAAATCACGGCCTTTCACACCAGCAGATTTATCTTTATAATTCTATTCTAAAAAATTGCATCATATATTTTCTTGATGATGCACAATGCGTCCCGGTAATACTTCTGACAATTTCCTTTCCTCTTATGTTGACACTTAACTTCTTTATAAAGCAAGCTGCAGATGCTCTAGGCCAATACTGATAACTTTAGATTGCAAGGGGAAGGCTGTCGAGGACCAATTTTAACGCACGTGTGATGACAACAGTGTTTGGAAAAACTCCAGGTGCACCTACGCGATAGACATGCCTGGCAGTGGCGCCTAGGCAGCACCTGGCATGCCTGCCTCGCCTGAGGCTAAGCGGATGCTAGTATGGCCCAGGTGCGCCTGGGCACTCTTACGCTGCACCTTTTCAAATACCGGATGACACAAATATTCAACCATAACAAAAATCGTGTTGCCTAAATTATTGTTTTTCTACCCACAATAAATGATTTCTACCAAAAAGATGAAGATAAGCATTAGGTAATTGCATTGTGCAGGGGATCAACTTTTAATCACAGATTACCATGAATTTCTTCAGTGAACATGTGATGTTTCCTACAATTTATATGGATCTAAAAAGCCTCATTTAAATGACATAGTTGAGAAGTCAAAAGAATTACTGCATTAAAGCTTCTTTACCTAAATCTCTATATACAAATAAATAACTCAGCTGAAAACAACATTTCTCATATTTTTAGTTTATTATTAGCAGAGTGGTGTGTTCAAAGCCAAAATATTAACAAGTATAGCATCCATTCAAATGTATATGTATACACTTATCACAATTTCACTATATGAATCAAGAATCACTCCTGTTTATTTAAGTTGCAGATATTTTTGATTCAAACTCCATCAACACCCATGATTTCACCTTTTAGATAGCAGAAAATTTCTCAACCTTATACATATCATGGTGATTTATGTATACTTTTTTAGTTGCTTTCATGTCGCAATTCTCTGTGATTTACTTTTCACATTTGCAAAACATTAAATCAATTTAAATAATGATAGTGTTCAAAGGAATAAACAGTTCTTATATATAGATAGCAAATGTGACAGAGAGAATAATATCAACTTTCAGGTTGCATAATTGAAGTAGCTCTGAGAGAAAAGTAGCTAAGTAACTGAATTCTAAAACAATAATGATGTGAGCATGGTAAAAACCAAAGTATAATGATGTCAAATAAACAATGAACAGATTTCTTAAACATTGGTACAAACCAAAGGACAAGAATGTGATGGTAGAATCATCGGCTACATGTCATAAAGAAATAACTAATAGATGAAGTTTTCATGTTAAGCATCAAGAGCAAACCATTTCCAACTTATGCTAAAGTCCAACAAAAAACTCAATCAAATTTGCAAAAAAAAAAAAAAAAAAAAATCAACCAAATGGTTTAGCACAAAAACCGACAAACCTTGACAAGACTAGGTTGACCAATAGTCACAAGATCTTCAAGAGCTTCCACTTTATCCAGAGGCAAAGATTCATAGAGCTCATCAACATCACTAAATTCATCGAAATCATCCTAATGAAAAAAAGAAGGAAAATATCAAGTAAAATAAAACACATACAGTAATTCACATGTAGGAATTGTCTTAAGAGCATGGAAACCCCATTTTATTGCACTGCATATCCAGTTATCTATCTTGGATCAAATTTTAATGTGTATAACAGAAAATTGAGGAATTCTACAAGGCACCTGATTGCGTTCAACATAGTCTTCCAAAAAGTCTTTAACGTCATTGACCTGCTCAGCACTCAGCTCATCATTATCCAACAGCCTCAGAATGAGTTCAAGTTTCATTATGTGAGCCTTGTGGCGAGTAATAGAAGTCTCCAAATGGGTCTAAAAAAATACGTTGGTTACATTATAGCAGCGATATAAAACAGAAATACGCACATGATTATTTCATGTAAAAATGTACTCTTATCTCACCAGCCTGGGAGGTCGAGTCTTTCCTTTCTTAACTGATAAACCTTCTATCTCTGCTTCAAAGTTGTCTACTTGGGACTCCAATTCTGTAACCTATCAGAGATAAACCTATCTATGAGGTACTCATTGAGATCTCAAAAATAATTAATGTTAAAGTGAAATAAATGGTGCTATACTTGATAATTTAATCATTTTAAGGAAGTAAAAAGCTTCATAAAAAATAAAGAAAAAACTTTTACAAATCGTGAAAAAAAGGAACTTTTCCAAAAGTCATGACAGGAATGCTATAAAATCAAGAGGGGCAAAGGATAGAAAAGATTCTAAACCAATATTCAATCAATAATGGTGCATTTAGCATACCACAACAAGAGAGGGAAACGCTGATGAATTTGCATTAAATAGCAAGGGATAAGAAAAGCAAGTCCTAGTGGCAAGTCTGGCCAGTCTTTTGGAGTGATAGAGGGGAGAAACGAGGAAAGAAGGGGGAGATGGTGAAACAGGCGGAAACACAAGTCTGTCCATCTCGTTCCTCAAATAATATGCTATGCAAGCAAGAGCCTGTTTCCTCCCACTTATTCATCCATCAGATAATTCATTGCCCAAAATAAAAATAATACATTAATAAAGAGATGATGGAGGGCTAAGACAAGGTCCAATACCACATTGTTTATCCAATCCCTCGTTTCTGACTTGGCTTTTTCCTTGGGGTCCTGGCAAATGATTTAGTTAAGGGGTTATCAGCTACAAACAAAACTAGAAACAGAATACATTGTTCAAATCTTACAGTTTTTGGCTGCTGTCCAAGGCCTTCTTTTGAAAATGCTTTTGTCTTGGTTTCCTTTTCACAAATCTTAAATCTTTCCATCTCACGTTCAATTTGTTTGCGCGCATCCATCAGAGCCTGCTCATAAGAGGCACTAACCTATGTCAACATTTATCACCACAAAAGGGCAATGTCAACTTTAGGATATGGGAATGTTATCAATGTAATATTGGATCCACAACCATCATATTAACTCTAATAAACAAGTAGCAAAAGTGAAGCACACTGACGATGCTGAAAACTAAACTGCGATAGCTACCAAGTAAACAAGCCAAATGCACTATTGGAACACACATGCATAAGTGGATAGGAAGGATAAAAGTGAAAAAAAATATATGTTACTCTATCACCTGTGACCTGACAATCTGACATTGTTAATTAACTAGTAAAACATTTTTTCTTTCACTTTTTTAAGATACTGACCAGTGACATAATAAATCTCAGTTCCTATTTTATTCAGCATAGACTATATATTATACAACATTGCTTCTCCACTATACAACATTAAACAGCAGAACCACACCTAAACTAAAGACCAAAGAGCGTACTTTTTTATCCTTGATCTCGCTGGATTGGATCCATGTCTTAATTTGGTCCCTATATCTCTGCAATTTTTTTATTTCCTTCTTCAAATCAGCCTCGTACTTCTCCTTCTGGTTCGCATTATCCGTATCATAAACCTAAACAAACGAAAAGGCAGCATAAGATGGAGTAACTGAGGAATTCTAATCAGTTGATGGCTCTCATGATGCACCAAACGAGATTTTACACAATCAACGTCATACAGTGAGACAAGATTGCAGTAATACCTTGTTCCAGATGCTATCAAAGAGTTCTACACCTTCTTGTACTTTCTTAAGAACGCGATCGATCTCGCCCTGCAACTTTCGACTCGCCCCCATCTCGTCAAATCGAGCGGGCTAAAGAGATGGATGCCGAGGTACGATCGAATCTAGCAGACCCTGGTTGGTTCAATTTATCGATGAAGTTATACAAGGACTAGCGAGGAGATCATCAATTGCATTTGATAGGGCACGAGAACAGTGTCGATTAAAGAGTGAGAGAGTGAAGAATATTCAGTTCACCAAACTCTGACATTCGAGAAACGTTTTTGTACGTCACAGAGAAGCAGAGGGGTAGACCGGATCCAGGGTCGATCCGGTCCGATAAGAACCGGGTTCTCAGTTTTCCGAGTCAAAACAAACCGGGTCTGGTATAAACCACTATATTAGTATATTAATCACAATATACTATATACGGGCATAGTTTAACAAATCAAGTAAGAAGTTATTTACATTAAATCAAGAGATTGTCTAATTAAAATTTGGTAAAATAGTTTAACAAATCTTGAATTGCGATTAGGTTCATGCCCAAAAGATGTTTTACTCAACTGTGAAGATATTTTACTTATATTTAGATTAACCCTGTTTGGTTTATCGTGACATATGGAAACGAAAACGGAAACGAAATGAATCCAGACCATTTTTAATGTCATAATATATTTATATAAAAAATCATTTAACAACTTGTCCATTATAAAAGTGAGATAAAAGGGTGTGATTTCACCATTTTATTACCCACCTCTTGATGGAAGAATGATTGAGGTTAGGGATGCACATGGGGCAGGGCGGGGTTGGGAATACATTCCCCGTCTCAATCCTCGAATATTATTATGTTCCCCATCCCCGCTCCCGTCCTTGTTTAATCCCCACAGGGATCTGGGCGGGGAATCCCGGTCGATTATCGGGTTGTTAACGGGGTCCCGTTTAGTATAAAACATAATTTAAACTTTTATTTTTTTTACAAATATCAAATTTAATTACATAAATTTTAAATTTCACTATATAATTTGTAGATATATATATATAAGCTTTTAAATTAAAAACTACAATTATATTTAAAATCTATTTTTATTCCATGTTTATAAATAAAAAAAACATATCGAGTGTATATAGCGGGGATTCGGGGCGAATAGTACATTCCTTGTCCCTGCCCAAAATCGGGGATATGAAAATGATACCCATCCCCACCCCATTCCCCATTAAGTCGGGGAATCCCTGCTCCATTAGGGGCGGGTCCCCGCGGATCCCCGTCCCCACGGATTTTTTGTACATCCCTAATTGAGGTGGAGCAAGCCCTATTTTACAATGGATAAGAGGTTGTGAAAAACAAGTTAATTTTTTTTTTCAATGTATCATGACACTAAAATGAACTACATTCATTTCCATTCTGTTTATGTTTCCATAAATTGCAACCAAACGAGATCTAAATCAAGTAAGATATTTAGGTTCATTACCAAACGTAAACCACTGTGTAAGCACTTTTTTTAATAAATTAAATTATATAATGAGTCCTGTTTAGGTGCGAATGGGCGCTCATGTGCGAAAAAAAAGAGCCGTTGAATCAAGAAAAATTAAAGGCGCTGATTATTTCACTTAAAAGGGGGAAAAACGGCCCGGGCAAATTTTTGGCGAATTATTCGCGTATTTTTGAAAAAAAAAATAGAAATATAACACGCGCCCAGATTTTTTATCGAAAATGTGGATTTGTTCATCAGTATTGTGGATTTGTTCATCAATACTACGAATTTGTTCATCAACAATGTGGATTTGTTCATCAACACTTTGGCATATTTGTTCATTGGTTTTGACATATTTGTTCATCGGTTTGTTCATATTTATTCATTAGTAACATCAATTTGTTCATTGGTTTATGCATATTTGTTCATTGATACATGCATATTTTTTCATTGTTATATTCATATTTGTTCATTGGTTTTGGCATATATATTTGTTCATCGGTTTGTGCATATTTGTTCATTGGTTTATGTATATTTGTTCATTGCCTTTTCTTATAATTGTCCATTGCTAGATGCATGTTTGTTCATTAGTAACCTCTTAGCATACACTATATTGTTGCAAAGTCAGATTCTTTATCTATTATTCTTTGTAGTCAAGTTTCTAAATCAAACTTATCTTGTTTAGGTACTAAATTGAGCACTTCATTCGTATTGACAAGTTAGCCTTAAAGCACTTCATTTGTATTATCCTTTGCATTCAAGATATCCTTAAAAGCACAAAATAAATACAAAAAATGCACAAATAGATAGTCCTAAATGTACAAGTTGATGATATTAATAGTCCTAAATGTACAAATTGATGGTATTGACACATAAAAATAAGGGCCGAATATATAAATAGGTCCCTGAATTTTGACGTTTTTGACAACCATATCCCTGTACTTCGCGGGTTTCAAATAGGTCCTTATACTATACATATTTTTGTCATTTAAACACAAATTTCTTATGTGGCATTGCGCGTGAACACCAATCGAGAATTTAGAGAGTTAAGTTATTTGTATTCGCTGACATGGATTTTTTTTTATAATTTATCCTTTTCCTTTTTTTCTCATTTATATTTTACAAATAAAAACATAAAAATTTTCTTTTTTTAATCTGCCTTTTCTATTTCTTTTTTCCTTCTTTTTTTCTCATTTATTTTTTACAAATAAAAACATCATTTTTCCTTTCTTTTATCTTTGTTTTTTGGATCTGAATTTTTCTACCCAGAGAAAGAATCGACTTCTTTTTTCTTCCTTGCCGACGCAACAAAGAACTAGAGAGAGTCAGGACGGAACGATTGACTCGAGAATGGATTTGAATTCGGAACCAAATCTCGGATTGAAGCGGTGTTGTTAGATGCATTGTCAAAGGAGATAGAAAAAACTCGATGAAGTAGTCTATACTCTTCCAAAATAGTACGAATAATGTTACTAATCATTAAAGCGGTATGAGAAAAATCAAATACTCTATAAGCCAAAACACGTTTTTGCACATTGAAATGATCATCAAGAAAATGACATGTTAAGCCCATGTATGAATGATTTTGCCAATGATCACTCCAAATTGAAACTTTAATATCATTTTGAGCAAAAAAACTCACCAATGCCATTTTTCGAGTTTTATATGCTTTCATCACATTCTTTTTTACCGACTTCCTAATAGTCGGTTTATAAGCGGGTTGTACATGATTAGTCATCCAATTGTTAAATCCTAACTTTTCGGCAAAACTAAATGATAAGTGATCATCACAAATAGACTCGGAGAAGGCATACATGCTATCATTATGGTTATAAGTAAATAAATGATGGTTATGATGAGGATTAAGGGAAGAAGAAGTTGCAAACCCGGAGAGTTGGGATTGTCCTCGCATCATGCCTAAATTGTCGGGGTGTGCTCTCTTCACGTGCTTTGACAATGTTCCATAGCCCGATCCCGACACCCATGTGTAATGCTTAGGACAATAGTTGCAATGAACTTGAAATTTCTTGGTAGATGCCTCATAAGCTCCCTTACGAAAATGTTTTGTAAATATGTCGGATTTAAGGATTGGAGCCTCACCCTCGGTCGCCTCGGATCCATGATCCACTCCCTCATTTTCATTGGGAGTGGACGATCCCGGTTGTACCACATTGGGATTGGGATTCGAAAATTCCCCCAAGTTAATAGGGGGTACAAATTCTACATTTGAAGCACTCTCTTAAGCACTCTCTTGTGAGCCAAAAATTTGATCAATGTTGTTAAGAAATCCTTCCATTTGAGAGATTGAGAGATTGAGATTTGAGATTTGAGATTTGAGATTTGAGATTTGAGAGAGCTTTGTAAAGTGTAAACTTGAGAGATAGAGAAAGATTGGTAGAATGGTAGTGTTGGTGGGAATGAGATCATGCAGTGGTTATTTATAGAAGAAATTTATGAACTAGCCGTTGGAATTATGAAATAGCCGTTGGAAACTAGCCGTTAAAAACTAGCCGTTGGCTTTTAAAGCAAAACCGCGATCGCGGCCATATAGGGCCGCGACCGCGGCCCGAGACCCGCGGTCGCGGTTTTGATTTTGGCGAAGAATGGTGCATTCTGTTGAAATAACCGCGACCGTGTGGGTTTAAGGCTGCGGTCGCGGTCTGGTAAACCGCGATCGCGGCCCTAAAGCCGCGGTCGCGGTTTTGTAATACTATCAAAAAAAAATAGCCGTTATCGGGGAACCGACGGTTCGAACCGCCGGTTCCCTGGTTCTGGAACCGGTGGTTCACCGGTTCCAGCGGAATCGGGTCCAGGTCTAGGTTATATCAACAAACAAATAGTAGTATATCAATGAACAAATATTGGTATATCGAAACTAATTATATGTGCATCAAAAACTATATAATATTGTATTCATACACATAAATAAGGTTAAAAATTAGAAAAGTTCATAATCGATGAACATTGTTATCAAAAACTCGATGCAGAAAATAGTTAGTATTGATGAACAATTGGTCAATATTGATGAACAAATCTCCAGTTTTGATGAACAAATTGGGCGCGTCTCATAAAAATGTATTTTTCGAAAAATTCAGGAATAATACGGGAAAAATTCGTCCCTTGGGACCAAATCGGTTATTGGGCGGTCAAAATTGTAACGGGCGTCCCTGACGCTATTCCTATAGGGTTGTATTTTATTGAAAAATACGTGAATAATACGGGAAAATTCGCCCGTGCCGTATTTTTTTAATGAATGTTTAATCAGGGACGTTGATTTTTTGAAAGGAACGAATGAGATTTATTCTCAATTCTCACCTGGGCGCCCATTCGTACGGAACTCTTCCCCTTATATAATTGGGTATTAATTATATATTTTCTACAAAAATTTAAGAAAAAATTTACCCATTCTTTATTACCAAACACAGATTAACCATTAGACCATTGATGATGATCATCGAAGCACATTCCACATTACCTTCTTTTTTTTTAACTTTCTTATGTACCTAGTACAAATCTATGTATATATATATAAAAGACGTAAGGAATAAGGCCACCACGTTGCGCCACCTAGGATTTTTCCTACGTGTCGCTCCCACGTTAAGTCACCTAGGATTTCGCCACATAGTATTTTTTATATTGGAAATTTATATATGTTGATATTATTTTAGGATAATATAGAAATAAGATAAATTATTCTAGAAAAGATTCTATCTAAAATAAAAATGTTATCTATTATATATTAGGAATTAGATTATATCTAAAAGATTTTATCTAAAATTAAAATAAATTATAGAACATTAGATATTATATATTAAGATAGATATATTAATTTAGTTTTTATAATTAAATTTCTATCTATTGATATGAAAAAAAATTAAATTCGAATTTTATTTAAAATTAAATAAAATTATTTTATCTTTATCTTTTATCTATTTATGTAAAAGATGTATCTTAAATAAAATTTTGATAAAAAAATAGAACTTTCAATCTAAAAAAATAATTACTAGCCTAAATTGAATTTTGATAATAAAAAAATTACGTTATTTTTTCCTTAATTTTCTTTTTAAATTATTTATGTAAATATAAATGATTTTATTATCATTAAAAAATCATTCTTTATTTATATTTTTTCATTGTTTCTTATTAAGTATATTTTTAATTTTAATTCAAATTTTTTAAGAATTGAATTTGATAAAAAAAATTACAAGAATTTAGATTATTTTTACCTTTTCATATTGTTTGTAAAATAATTTCAAAATTAAACGATTCTAATTCAAGTAAATTTTATTTACAATTTTTCATAAATAAATTATCATTAAGCCATCAAAATTATAGTGTGATCACCTTAATAATTTTGGCCCAATTCATATGACACCAATTGTAAAATTCTATATAATTTTTTTCTAATAAATTAATTTTTTATATTAAATTAAATCATATTCGTTAGATAAATTAAGTATTAAATTCATTTAGTCGTGCATGGCATGACGGGTATAACTAGTATAAAGCAAACACCAAGTGTTTGTAAAAATTTGAGCCACATGGCAAATTTGAAATATTTTTTGATTTTTTATTTCTCATTTTTAATCACTTTTACCTTAACCACTTCCCCACTATCTAAAAAACTACCATCCACTCTTTTTTTCTAAACAAATTAAAATTTTATAATTTTTATTACTAAAGAAAATAAGATTCAATAATGAAAATTTATTCCGAATAAATAAATAAATAATAAGTTAGGAATAAAATTATTTTGAAATATACCCGTACAAGGTACGGGAATAATACTAGTTGTTTATTATAGAACTATTGCTTTTGAGTCAATCCAATTTATAATGATACAATTCCAAAATTCCAATACATGTAAATCATACATGTAATTTAGATAAAATCCTATGAAAGTTTTGGACTTTGTTTCATTGCTAGTTCTGAATTGATTTATATTATTGATAGGACTGATTGATTGCAATTATTTCCAAACATTGTTTTGCTATATAAGGACTCAAAACTTAAATGTTTACTAGTAAAGAAATCATTATACAAATACAGTTAATTTCCTAAAAAAAACGGGTTAATTTCACCATTCCCGCGATCCAATATCTTTGTGGAAAGTGGAAACCCAACAAAATTCAAAAGCTGTCGATTGAAAATAAGGAAATCATAACTGTATTCCGGGTAGACCTTAATTAGTACCTTGCTTTCATAATTTGATGCAAGCTATTGGGCAAATTGCTTTCATATCCGTCCATGAAACTTACACCATTACTCAACTCGATCTCAATTCAACACTCTGCTCGATTGAATTGTGAATTGTGAATTGTGAATTGTGATCACTAACAGATCTAACATGATTAAATTTAAATCTAATCCATCCTCAGCTCAGTAGCTCACGCCCAGCTGAGGCCATTAATGTCACTCTCATCTCTAGCATTCAAATCCAATCCTCCACTCAGCACCCTTGTATTGTACTTGTCCTCGTCTCCTCTCTGATTCTTGCCAAACTCAAGTCCTAGATCAATCGGGAAAGTGATCGTCTCCTTGGCGCTCGGTCTATGCACAGGTGGGAAAAGAATCCTCTCATTCTCCTTTACTTGATGATAAGAAAAAGGCCTTAGTCTCAACTCATTGTTGCTGTGCAAATCATGCTCTTTGTGAGGCCCTTCACACGACGTGAGGCAGCTGTCAATTGAGCAATCCGCTGTGCATAACAATCCATGATTCTGTTCTGGTTGGCCGGCGGGTGCCAAATTCAGGCATTGTCTTGATACTCTGGACACCAATTCAGAAAGCTGAAGCTTCGCGTCTTCTAATCCAACCATTCCAACGTTTTGTTTTCCTAGTGTATCTTGTGCTTTCTCTAGAATTGCATGTAAGTACTTCCCTTGTGCCTCAATTCTCAATTGTAGGTGTCTTTGTACCTGTTTTTACAGATTCTTTAATGTTAAAGTTGCAACTTAATTAGATCTTCTTGATCAAAACTAAAAATTTTGTGTGACATATACCTCTAGCTGCTCATGTAGCCTTCTCTGCACTTCAATTTGCATCTGCAGCGTTTCGCTTATTTGAACGTTCCTAAAGATCAGGATTTTTCATATCTAAATTAGCTTTTTCTTGTGAAAATGCTCTCAACAGAAGCAATAAAAGATCAAAACTTACTTGTTCACTTGATGATCAATGCCAATATCACTTGTAAGGGGTCCATTTGTTTCTGGTGTCTTCTCACGCGGAATTGAAGCTGCACACATATATACATATTTGAATATCAACAACTCATCCTTCCATGTGTTTAAGCATTGAGTTTTTATATGACTTTGTATTCAATCAATCATACCTGTCCTGCTTATTCCACTGTTTGTTTGTTGTCCATGAAGATTCTTGCTGAGCCTGTATTTCTGCAGATCAAAGTAAATTGTAAATTTCCTTTTGTCTTTTATAAAGGCATTCAAAATCCAGTAAAAAATGAAAAGGCGCACAAATCAGAAGTGTAAATTTACCTGCAAGTGGCTCTTGAGGTGGTACAAAGTTAGTCCTGGAATTCCCATGAGTTTCATTACTGTTTTTGGAGTAGCCTCTGTGACAAGACAAAAATAAACAGTTAGCTAAAAACAGTAAACTACTATATAAACTTTTGCTAAATATTGTGTAGTCTGTAGAATAACCAAGTATCTACATACTTTCTGCTCCTCCCAACTGATTTACTGCTTCTGTAAATCTATCATGAAGCTCAGGTGTCCATTTTAGTCTCGGCTTAGCATCAGTTGAGAGAACAAGGCTTGAGCCAGGCCCATTTCCACCTTGCAGGAACAATTGCCTTTCTGGATGGACAGACATCCTTGGAGACGCGTACATGCTTTTAACTTTATTCTGATGATGATGATGATACATGAAGTTGATGATCCCCTACCCTAAAAAAACGACCGTTTACTATGCTTTAGCTTGATGGAGAAACTACAAGCTAATATTGAATCAGCAAGTTCATGCTCGAATCCGAGTTATATACCTGATGTGTTGTTGTTTTCCTTCCTTACCGAAATTGATAAGCCTTGGATGTGGATGCCTCAACTCAAGACTTACAAAATGCACTCTTTTTTTTTGCAAGTCCCAAGTTTTATTGATAAGAAAAAGTGTGCAATGTGATGGTTTTATAGGAGGAGAAAGTTGAGAGAGGAGAGAATCTTGGGCAAAAATGACAACAAATGTTGCCCAATCTGATATTCAAAGCAATTCAGAGAGATATTGTCCTCTCTACAACTTCTTTAACAAACTCTGCCTTGTAATGGGTATCAAAATAGATTCTCGGCCTCCTTTTTCTTTTCTTTTTTTTTGATAAGTAAAGAATTAATTTAACCTCAAACTCGGCTTGTAGGCTGACCTAGGCATTCTTGTGGATGAGAACATGAATATCTGAGTCTTCAAAGTGTCTTACAACGAGAGTGAGTAACTTTTTTTTTGGTTGGAAAGAGAGTGAGTAACTAAGGGCCGGGATACAAGTTTATTAATTAGCCACGTGGTTCATTTCTCTACATACATGAATAATCTATATTGTTGAGAAAATAAACTGTAAAAAAAATAAGGATATCGGAAATGATCATCTTGATTCTTGGCCTTGTTCTTTACTTTGTATAAGTTAAGCTATATTCTTGTAATCTAGCAACACCGGGGACGAACCATATTCCTATAGAGAGTCTAGTGGAAGTGTCTGACTTAGACAGGAGGATCCACTATTGCAAAGTCTTCCCCATCCCTCTCATCTTTTGTGTGCATATTTGTATTAGCTTCTCTGTCATTATTCTTTGCAAGACTTCAGTAATCATTTAGTTTCAGTAGTCCTTTGTACTTAATATCAAAGAAGTTCTACTCATTTATCAGCTGTAATAATAATAATAGTAATGGGACATGCATGAGTTCTATTGACTGGAGCATCTTTTGAAGTACTTTAGCATTAGATGCTACTATCTTTGGGACATTGCTTCAAGGCACAGCTAGGGATAAGGAATAGATTCAAAGTAGGTCGCCGTCGGCCTCCTTCAGTACGTAGCACTTATTATTAGGCCACACTGTGTATGAAATGGATACAATGACTTTGATCGATATCAACTAATTGGCTCAACAAACTGGTTCTATAACACAAAATTATGGGACCCAATATTATATATATATAAAAAAAAAGAGTTAATTAATTAGCTATGTTGTACTTGCTTCATTTTCTTATAAAAGATGCAACAAGTCTTTGTTTGGCATGGGGCCACTTTGCCTTGTCCATGACTTGTTCCTTGGTTCTCCTAGACTCCAGGTTTGATGCCATATTCTTCTTTATCATGTAACTGTTCTATTTTTAAATAAGTTTATTACATGCATACAATACAAACTTAAATATTTGGTAGGATGATATTTATTCTGAGTTGAATTGTTCCATTTCATTTGAGTGATGCCTGAGAAAACAACTGGTTTATGTTATATTAATAGAAGTCATATGACATTCTCAGAATAAAATCCTTGGTTGCTGATACGATTCTACCCTAAGTAACTCACGAGATCGAACTCAAACAAAGCAAGAATAGTGAAAGAACAGTAAGAACACCAGATCTGTTTACGCGGTTCGAGCAAAGCTCTACATCCGCGGAGCCTCAGTGAGGAGACTCGTCTCAAATCCACTATCAATGATCAAGTTCAAGAGAGGTTACAATCTCACACACAGCAAGGCAAAGAAAGACTCAGAAAACTAAGATACAAAGTAGATCTAAGAAGAAGAAGAAAGATCTAGGGTTTCGGCCCCCTGGAAGGCTACTCAAGCTTCAAGATGAAGCTTCAGAAGAACGCCACTGCAGATCTCAACGAGCTTGGATCGAAACCTTCAACCTCGATCTCGATCTCCACCGCCTGGCTCACCGGAGAACAGATTCCTCCGGCTCCTCTCTCTCTCTTTATCTTTCCTTCTCTCTCTTTCTCTTAGAACTCTTCTCGAAGCGCCGCTGGAAGATTAGGGTTGAGAATGAGCTCGCAAGCGAGCTAAGCGAGCATTTATATAGACGCTCACACTCGGAACGCAGCGTTTCACTAACGCGGAGACGAGCTCGTTCTTCCTTTGGGCCACCGACTTCGATTTTGGGCCGTCTTCAATATTCGGGAAATAGCCCAAGTCCAATTGGAATAAGCCCGAGCTCACACTGAATCGAGCTACCACCAAACCGGTATGAACCGGGATGGATTGAACGATCCGGTTCGGCTCTAAGCAATCCATGAACCCACGAACTAAACCCGGTTCCTGAATCTAGATTTTCTCTACCATTTAACTATGTGTGTATGCCTTACCATATCTCTATGTCACTTATACTTACATATGTGACTTACATATATTAAACCTAACAATTGCAATTTAGTAAATTTGGAATAGATTCATCCTTAAACACATGGTTGCGTGAAACTCCAAGCCTGCTAATATATTATAATATTCAAGGCAAAGTTGTAGGTAAATTCTTCTTGCTGTAACTCTTTTTAGCTTCTGAAAATCCAAAGGCACTTGTGAGCAGATAAAAGTGTTTGGCCTTACTTGCATAAAATGTTGTTGAAAAATCATGAAATGGAAGGATTTCAAGAAAACTAGTATGTATTAGTTGAATTATATATCTTCACAGTAGTAACACACAAGTGGGGTTTTGTGGAAGATCAGTTGATTCCGATTTGTCAGGATTTGTACTGAGCTTAGGGGAATCAACTGACCTCCTTTTTTGTAAAGGTAATATAATAAAGCAGCAATTGTTAATTATATAGAGATTTGGAATAAGTTTCACCTCATTACTTAATCTGGAAACACACAACATTTTTTTGGTAAGCTCCTGGAATGTGGAGTCAATATGCTCCCAACTGGGTAATCAGTAATCACCCCTTGATATCAACAAAATCTCAGTTGCATTAGTTTATTGATTAATGTTAAATGTAAATTATTAGCTTTAGCTTTAGCTAGTAAATATTATTATAAGCCAATCGATCAGATGATGAAAAGATACCGTCTATACCAATCATCTCTAACTCTAATTAAGACATTTAACTTTTCACGGTCTTGCAGGAATCATAAAATTTACTTATGGTGCGTATAACTTTTTTCGTCCTTAGGAACTATTAAACTGCTTTTGTTTCAAATACATGATTCCCTCACATGCAGAAAGAAATTTACAAAAAAATAAAAATAAAGGGGAGAAGAATAGATGGAAGTCTATGTACTTATCATTTCCTTTAAAGGCTTCTTCTTGAATACAAAAAACACACCAAAACAACGTACAGTTGATTAGCAATTATAATAGGCCATGGTACCAAACTAGAGGTACTTAGGCAGAAGAATAGCATAAGTTTGTGTGTGTGAACCTTTTTGTAAATGGCCTGCAAAAACATGTACATGTGTAAGATGCTAAATCATTTGAGAGGCGAGCCATATATAAAAGTGACAAATGACCACAGAATGATATTCCTTGTTGCAAAGAAAATGAATAAAAGCATGGAAATTAAAAGTTGGGTGGGAATATGGGAATTTTGGTTTAGGGCTTTCTTTATAAGAAAAAAGAAAAAAAGTTCATGTGGTAAAAAAAACAAAATTCTCTTGGGCATGGTGGAATCAATGTCTCAAACTAAGGGCGGTGGGTCATTTTGTTTTTCCCTTTCCTCTTTGGTCAAGAATTTTGTATTTATTCTCGCAACTCTAATGCCACGAAAAATGGGTTCGCACATGTGCTTTCCTCGCTTCCTTTTTCCTCCTCCTTAAGCTAATATTGTGTTCTAGATACCTTCTAAACATTCATGTTTAGCCATGTGATTTTTGAATAAATTCTATTCAAATATGATGCTTTATAGCTATTTTTAATAGTACCAATAAATCTATATTCAAGACAATGGTGTTAGGAAGGTCTAAAGATTTTCAAAAGAGGGTTCAAAAAATTACATTAATAGTTTGGGGTTCAATAAAAATAGTCAGAGATTCGTACTTAAAACTGATAATCCTACAACAAATAAATATGTATTCTTATTAAAACCAAATCAATTCAAACAAGTTTATTTGATTATTATTTTACAACGGGATAATGTAATTTTTTTTTATTCCAACCATAACATTCTTTTGCATATTGCAATCTTCAAACACAAAATGGCAAAAATCTAATTCAAATAAGTATAAACAAATTCAATTGAATTAACAAGTATTACAAGAATTCAATTCAAGTAATTATTTACAATATAAATATAAAAAACTAATATAAAAAATTACCTAATTTATTTAATTATATTCAAATTTAAATGTTTATGAAAGTAACAAAAAATGGAAGTACTTGAGAACCATTGAGCCAATCTACTATATATATAAAAGCAATAAGGTTTGGAGCCTCCACGTTGCGCCACATCAACTTTTGCCACATGTCGTTCTGTTATTAATCCACATAGGATTTTGCCACATGTTAATTAATCCTTACTCCATAAAAATATATATTAATTATTCTATCCACTTCATATTCCACATGGCAAATTTTTTTCACTTAATTAAAATTTATTTCCCAAATTTAGATAATATTTTAATTTTTGGTAGGAGATAATATCTTAACTAAGAAAATTTAACTAATGGTTGAATTTTTTCCTTATAAGCCAATAAAATATATAGAAGAAGAGTCCCATGCGAATGGTCGCCTGTGTGGGAAATAAGAATAAATCTCGATCATTCATTCCAAAAAATCAACGTCCCTGATTAAACATTCATTAAAAAAAATAAAATATGGCACGGGCGAATTTTTCCCGAATTATTCATGAATTTTTCGAAAAATACGTTTTTATGAGACGCGTCCAGTTTGTTCACCAGAATAGCGATTTGTTCATCAATATTCACCAATTGTTCATCAATACTAACTAATTGTGCATTGAGTTTTTGATAACATTGTTCATTGAATTCGAACTTTTTTAATTTTTAATTTTATTTTTTAACCTTATTTATGTGTAGGAATACAATATTATGTAGTTTTTTATGCACATGTAAGGCCCAAGCCTTTAGAAGCGCTATCTCATGCCAACCCGAGAACTTCCCAAGAGGTCACCCATCCTGTACTACTCTCGCCCCTGCACGCTTAACTTCTGAGTTCTTTGTCCTCACTCGAACTTAGAAAAGGAAGAGCTCTTGTTGACATGGGGAGCACCTCAATTCATTATAAATTATCGGGGTGTTACAATCTCCCCCGCATAAACACTTGACGTCCTCGTCAAGGCCCAAGGGACCAGCCCCCGGGTCGAGTGACCGCCCATCGGGCCAAGCCAACTCGTAACCCAGAGTCGGCTCTGATACCATTTGTAAGGCCCAAGCCTTTAGAAGCGCTATCCAATGCCAACCCGAGAACTTCTCAGGAGGTCACCCATCCTGGTACTACTCTCGCCCCTGCACGCTTAACTTCTGAGTTCTTTGTCCCCACTCGAACTCAGAAAAGGAAGAGCTCTTGTTGACATGGGGAGCACCTCAATTCCTTATAAATTATCGGGGTGTTACAACACATATAATTAGTTTTGATATACTCATATTTGTTCATTGATATACTCGTATTTGTTCATTGATATACCCCTATTTGTTCATTGATATACCCATGGTATACCATTATTTGTTCATTAGTATAGTTCTTTTTTATTCATTGGTATACCATTATTTGTTCATTGATATACCCTATTTGTTCATATATCCTTATTTGTGAATTGAAATAAACTTATGTTTTATGTGTCAAGGCTATCAACTTGTACATTTAGGACTATTAATACCATCAACTTCTACATTTAGGGCTAGCTATTTGTGCATTTTTGCATTTATTTTGTTCTTTAAGGCTATCTTGAATTCAAAGTATAATACGAATGAAGTGTTTTAAGGCTAACTTGTCAATACAAATGAAGTGCTCAATATAGTACCAAATTAAGATAAGTTTGATGTAGAAACTTGAATGCAAAAGATAATAGATAAAGAATTTGACTTTGCAATAATATGGTGTATGCTAAGAGAACGACATAGCAACAAACCGAAGAGGAGTGCTTGTGCCTTATTTAGCTATGAACAAATTGATGTTATTAATGAACAGATATGCATATAGCAATGAACAAATTGACGTTACTAGTGAACAAATATGCATCTAGTAATGAACAATTATATGAAAAAGGCAATGAACAAATATGCATAAACCAGTGAACAAATTGATGTTACTAATGAACAAATATGCACAAACCGATGAACAAATATGCCAAAACCAATTAATAAATATTTTTGTTTTTTATGAACAAAATCACAATGCTGATGAACATATTACATGTAATTTTGATAAACATTTGTTAATTTTTTATGTACAAACAATAGATTTTTGATGCACAAACAATAGTTTATTTATGCACAAAATCACAATTTTGATGAACAAAATCACAATTTTGATGAACAAATCCACATTATTGATGAATAAATCTACAATACTTATGAACAATCTGAGTGCGTGTCCTATTTCCGTTTTTTTCAAAAATACGCGAATAATTCGCCCGTGTCGTTTTTCCCCCTTTTTAAGTGAAATGATCAACGCCTTTGATTTTTCTTGATCCAATGGCTCTTGTTCTTTCTTATTTCGCACATGAGCGCCCATTCGCACGTGAACCTGACTCAAATATATATGCTTAATCTTTTTAACATTTTAGTTATTTCTTTCTCTCTCTTATATTAAAAGATAAATATAATCAATTACATATATTATTATTAAATTAATTGTTATCTTTCAAAATCTCATCTCTTCCATATTTTCAAAATATATCTTTTTTGCTTTATTTTCTTCATATTTTATCTTTTTCTTTTAAATTAAACCTATTTATGAAATATTGTCAAGGAAAATGAGCAATGTAGATTATTTTATCTTAATAATCTATGTTTATTCTAAATTTTAAACTTAATAATCTAAATTTAATTTTTTTTATTTGATTTTAAAAAATAAAATAATTTTTATACATACTACGGGCAACAAATTATTTAAATTATATTTTATATTATATTTTTATTTATTAATATCTTTTTTATAGTATATCTAAAAAATATCGAGTCATAGTCGTGCATGCATGACAGGACAACTAGTATGTATTTTATGAAATTAAACTCGTATGTCAAAATATTAGCCCCATCTAGAAAAGAAACCTGAATAGGGGAAAGTGACGCACCTTGACTTCTCAAAACCTCCCTAAAATAATATTCGGTAAATTAATAAATTCTCTAAATTAATATTTTTCCCCGGTCCAGACTTGGGCCAATGCAAAATTTAACAAATTTTGATAAGATCGATAATAAATTTTCAAAAAACCACTATATAAATATAAGGTCCCATTAATATCATAAATTAATAATTATATAAAGTTACATAGTCATAACTAAGAAAATCTAATGAAATATGATTGTAGTGTTGTTTGTTTTTTCCTAGGTCTATTTGGAGCTCATCTCTAACTTTACTTATTAGATTCAACATTTCTTGCGTTGTTTTAAAAACAAATTTTGCAATGTCAACTGTAATTCCATGAGACTTCATCTCATGAATGAATTTTACACTCCCTAAAACAATTTGCTATTGCCTATTGTTCAACATTAACTATCCAAGCCGATACTACAAGTTGATAGCAGCCAAAACATTATTCTTACATGGATTAGATTGTCCAACTCATAGCCTTGTAAAATCCTATAATAAAATCTTCTACGATAATGTATCTTGAAAGCTCTTTACAGAAAAAATCTCTTTAAATTAATAAATATTAATTTATCGGTTAATTAATATCTCTGTAAAATAATAAAATATCATGGTCCTAACCCTATAAATTTATAGAGGTTTTCTGTACTACTAGACGGACATAACATTCGTTCTATAATTCAAACACCTTAATGTTAGATCTAGATCAAAACACTGAAAGAGGAGCAATATTAGTCAGAATCACCTCCCACATTACCAACTGCGGTTCTCAAGGGAAGAGGGGTCAACTACACCCCTTTGCCCCTCCCTAACTTCGTTTTTGGGGAGGGTCTATCCATAAATGGAGTCAGAAAGTACCCGATCTAAACTTAAAGCGACACTAACTAATGAAATCGGGTGATTCATAAGGCAAGAACAAATAAAAAGGTTGTACTTTATTGTTTCATTAACCTTGTTATTTCTAAACTTGTTTTCTTAGTATATGCATCTCTTTAAATTGTTTTCTTTATTTCAATTTGGTTAAACTAAATTCTGATGCAAGGCACGTAGGTCATTAGATTTAGTTATGTTGAGTCAGTTTTTCTAGGAAGAATTGTTAGCATTTGATTGAGTCAAATAAGGTGTGGATTGTACACCTCAAACGTGGAGTTAGCTGCTGGAATGTAGCATCATCCATAATCTGTTGCAAGTTTATTTCCTTTCATTTATAAAGAAAAAAGGTGATGGAGCCATTAGAGCAACACGCCACAAAAACCAGAAAAAGTTCCTTGTTTTAATTCTCTTTGAAACGTGAGCAAAAACAGAGAAAAACTAACATTTGGTATCAGAGCTTGGGGTGATCTTTGATCCACCAAGAAATGTCTCACCTAGAGATTGAGACCTCTAGACAGAAAGAGAAAGAGAGCCAGTCCAGTGGCTCAAACACACCAGGCACAAACACACCAGGCAACAACAACAACTCCCAAGGAGATGATGTGCGGATCCAAGACAAAGAAGGGTCTGTAACATTGAAATACCCAATGCTGACACGGAGCAATTATGCAGCATGGGCCATTAAGATGGAGGTGTTCATGATGTCCCAAGGGGTATGGGACGCTGTAGAGGCTGAAGGTGTTGTGGAGACAAGGAAGGACAAGATGGCTCTAGCAGCCATCTACCAAGGCATAAGTGAGGACACATTGCTTCAACTTGGCGCCAAGAAAACTGCCAAGGAAGCATGGACAATGCTCAAGAATATGAACCTTGGTGCTGACAAGGTCAAGGAGGTTAGAACACAATCTCTTTGGCGTGAATTTGAGGGCTTAAAGATGGGGGATACAAAGAGCATTGATGAGTTCTCTGGAAAACTCACAATTGTTGTCAACAAGTTGAGAAGTCTTGGCAACAAGGTTGAAGAGATTCAAGTGGTGAAGAAGCTACTAAGATCCACTTCACCAAAATTCCTCCAATTAGCCTCAACAATAGAGGAGTTTGGTGATCTAAAGGCCAAGACAACAGATGAAGTCATTGGGTCACTTAAAGCCTATGAAGAGAGGCTACTTGGATCAGGAAACAAACCAGAAGAAACAACTCTCCTCACACGTGCAGAGTGGAAGGCCAGGGAGGATGCAAGGTCTTCAAAGAAACCTCCTAGAGATCAGGCCAATGCAAGAGGTGGCAGAGGCCGTGGGCGTGGACGTGGAAGAGGCAGAGGGAGTGGCAATTCAAACCGTGGAGATGAGGGAGGATCACAACCACAAAAGAAGAAATTTGATAAGAATAAAATCAAATGTTATGGCTGTGGTCAAATGGGACACTTTGCATCTGAATGTCCATCAAAAGACAAAGATGAAAAGGCTCATTTGACACAAACAAGAAGATGATGAATCTGCCTTACTTTTGATGGAGACATGTGAGCTAAGAAACTTACAAGCCTTGGAGCCAGATGTAGCAATACTGCATGAAGAAAAGAACCAGGTGCAGACTGTTGGCAAGGAATCAAGCTTATGGTATCTTGATACAGGAGCAAGTAACCATATGTCAGGAGAGAAGACTTGCTTCACAGAGTTGGATCACTCAATTACAGGGAGAGTAAGGTTTGGTGATGGCTCTGTCATTGACATCTGTGGGCGAGGATCGGTGTTGTTCAAGTGCAAAAATGGCGAGCACTTGACTCTGACAGAGGTATATTACATTCCAAAACTCAAAAGCAACATATTGAGTCTTGGTCAGTTGGATGAAAGTGGCAATCAAGTTGTCATTAAGGATGCATGTTTGAAGCTCTATGATAGAAGAAACAAATTGATTGTGAAAGTGAAACGCCAAACGAACCGGTTGTATGTGGCAACCTTTTCCCTGGCAAAACAGGTCTGTCTTCTGGCAAACATCAGAGATGAAGCATGGCTATGGCATGCTCGATATGGACACCTGAATTTCTACTCCATGAAGAAGATGATCAACCAAAATATGGTTGAAGGTGTGCCCAAGATTGATCATGTGAATCAGGTGTGTGATGGCTGTGTTGTAGGGAAGCAACATAGGAGTCCATTCCCAAGAGAGGCAGCTTTCAGAGCCAAGAAAACTTTGGAGCTAGTCCATGGAGATCTTTGTGGCCCAATCTCGCCAACAACATGTGGAGGTAATAAACACTTTATGTTGTTAGTTGATGACTTCTCACGGTTCATGTGGGTCTTTATGTTGAAAAGCAAAGATGAAGCCTTAACAGCTTTTAAGAAATTCAAGATAGGCGTTGAGGTTGAGACTGAGAAGAAAGTAAAGGGCTTCGGAAGTGACAGAGGAGGCGAATTTACATCCTTGGCTTTCAAGGAATATTGTGAAACTGAGGGTGTGAAAAGATTTCTCACTACACCATACTCTCCTCAACAAAATGGTGTAGTTGAGAGAAGAAATCAAACCGTGATTGAGATGGCAAGAAGTATGATGAAGAGTAAGGGAGTGCCTTCAAAGTACTGGGGTGAAGCTGTCAAGACAGCCGTGTACACCTTGAATAGAGCTCCAACAAAGAGTGTCGAAGGGATGACTCCATATCAAGCTTGGCATGGAAGAGTCCCAAAAGTGCATCACCTATGTGTATTTGGGTGCCTTGCACATGCTAAAGAGGTGACTCCATACACTCCAAAACTGGCCAATAGAAGCACACAAACTGTTTTGCTTGGATATGAAGAAGGCTCTAAAGCTTACAGATTACTTGATCCAAGCAAGAGCAAAGTGATTGTGAGCCGTGATGTTGTATTTGAAGAAGACAAATGTTGGTGTTGGGACGGAAAAGAAGAAGATAATCATGGTTCAGGAGATACCTTCACTGTTTGCTACAGAAAAGAAAGAATTCAAAGTGAAAGTTCAGTGCAGAATTCAGGAAGTTCAGTTCAGAGTTCAGATGCTGGTGCTGAGTTTAACAACGATCCAGTGCTGCCATCATCAAGCCCTTCCTCGCCAGCTACTCCACACAGCTCGAGTTCTTCAAGCATAGGCCTGGGGACTCCAAGAGGATACAAATCCTTACAGAAAATATATGATGAGACGAGAGAGATTGAGGAAGAAGCTGGCTTGTGTTTTCTTTCCATAGAAGAACCAGGTTCTTATGAGGAAGCCTCAAAGAATGAGAATTGGAGGCATGCCATGGATCATGAGATTATGTCCATAAAAAAGAATGGAACCTGGGAGCTTGCAGACTTGCCAAAAGGCCACAAAGCCATTGGTTTGAAGTGGGTTTACAAGTTGAAGAAGAACCCAGATGGAGAGATAACCAAGCACAAGGCAAGGCTTGTGGCGAAAGGATATGTACAGAAGTATGGAATTGATTACAATGAGGTATTTGCACCAGTGGCCAGACTGGAAACAATCAGGCTAATGTTAGCATTTGCAGCTCAGAGAAATTGGGAAGTGCACCATATGGATGTAAAAACAGCATTCTTAAATGGGGAACTTGAGGAAGAAGTTTATGTTTCTCAGCCAGAGGGGTTTGCAGATAAGAAAAATCCATACAAAGTCCTCAAGCTTTATAAGGCATTGTATGGGTTGAAGCAAGCGCTTAGAGCATGGAACTCCAAGCTAGACAAATGCTTGAAATCTCTAGGCTTCACAAGATGTCCTCAAGAGCATGCTTTATACAGAAGAGAGCAAGAAGGTTGTATCATGATTGTGGGAGTATATGTTGACGACCTCATCTTAACAGGCTCTAACAAAACCAGCATCAAGAGTTTTAAGGCTGTGATGAAGCAAAAATTTGAAATGAGTGACCTTGGGCTACTCAGTTATTATATTGGCATAGAGGTGAAACAGAATGCAGGTTCAATTTCTTTAAGTCAAACGAGCTATGCAAAGAAGATCTTGGAGAAACTTGGTATGGGGGAGTGCAATCCATGTCATCTTCCTATGGAGCCAAGAACCAAGATGAGTAAGCAAGGGAATGGAGAGCCGCCAGTGGATGAAACTCTCTACAGAAGTGTGATAGGGAGCTTGAGATATCTGGTGCAAACAAGACCTGACCTAACCTACTCAGTGGGAGTAATGAGTAGGTATATGGAGGCCCCAACAACTACACATCTGACAGCAGTAAAGCAAATACTGAGGTACGTGAAAGGAACACTTGATTTGGGCTGCATTTATAAGAAAGAACAGCCAGGGGAAGAGTTGACAAGATATTGTGACAGTGACTTAGCTGGAGATATTGATGATAGAAAGAGTACAACAGGAGTGATGTATTTCTTGGGAGAAAGTCCCATAACCTGGGTCTCTCAAAAGCAAAAGATTGTAGCTCTTTCATCATGCGAGGCTGAGTACATAGCAGGGACAGCAGGAACATGTCAAGGAGTTTGGCTAGGAAGGGTGTTGAGCAATATGAGAGGTGATCAGTTGCGTGCAACACTAAAGATAGACAATAAATCTGCTATTGCACTGGCGAAGAATCCTGTCTTTCATGACAGGAGTAAGCATATCGACACTAGATATCACTTCATTCGAGAGTGTGTTCAAAATGGTGATATCAAGGTGGAATATGTCAAAACAGAGATCCAGTTAGCAGATATATTAACCAAGCCATTAGGAAGACAAAGGTTCTTGGAACTGCGTGAGAAGATTGGAATGAAGAACATCAAACAGGCATGATCCAAACAAGTTTAGGGGAGTGAATGTTATTTCTAAACTTGTTTTCTTAGTATCTGCATCTCTTTAAATTGTTTTCTTTATTTCAATTTGGTTAAACTAAATTCTGATGCAAGGCACGTAGGTCATTAGATTTAGTTATGTTGAGTCAGTTTTTCTAGGAAGAATTGTTAGCATTTGATTGAGTCAAATAAGGTGTGGATTGTACACCTCAAACGTGGAGTTAGTTGTTGGAATGTAGCATCAACATCCATGATCTGTTGCAAGTTTATTTCCTTTCATTTATAAAGAAAAAAGGTGATGGAGCCATTAGAGCAACACGCCACAAAAACCAGAAAAAGTTCCTTGTCTTAATTCTCTTTGAAACGTGAGCAAAAACAGAGAAAAACTAACAAACCTCTCATTGCATAGGGTACTCCAAATTAAGATTGTGGTGATCAAGCTCACGAGTGAATTAGAGGAGCATTATAATCGGTTATAAAAAACAAGGGATCAATAAGGATCATTTGGATTGGGGGATCGACATATCTTAAATTCATGATGATATTTTGAGTGCTTATACCTTGTAAATTTTTTTATTGATGATATTCTGGATGTTTAACGGTCGAGTTGCCCGCGATCCCTGTACACTTACCCGACTCACCATTTGCGGGTTGCGGGTCGACCCGCAGTCTATGTGAATCGGGTCGGGGGTCAATTTTTTTATTTGCAACCCGCAATATATTTATAAAAATATTTGTTATAATTTTATTAATATATAAAATAGTTTTTTTTATTAAAAAATCCGTTGAGTTTGCGGGCCTAATAAGTATTAAAAAACAATTTTTTGGTAAAAAAAATCACTTTTGACCTGATTGACTCAGTCGACCCGCGACCCAACCTATTAGACCTGCGACCTGCGGGTTGGATCGCGAGTCAAATTATTTTTTGACTACCGTTTGAGCATCCTAGTTTATAAGGATCAATTCAGGAGTTTTTCTTTCAAATGTGTTAATGGAGCATTGAGTTTTTTTTATGGAAGTGTGATACCGGACATGATTAATGTTACTCAAATATAAGCATGGGCATCTCTAGACATGTCAAATGCGTCGGGCGGGTTGGGTTCTGGTTTGAGTTAATCGGGTTCGGGTCAAAACGGGTCACGGGTCGTAAAATTTCCTGGTTCATATGGACTGGGTTGTTACGGGTTTGGTACGGGTTCGGGTTGATCCAACGGGTCATGATCGTTAATTTTGTTTACCTTTATCTTTATATTTATTAAAATAATTAACATTATATTATATAATATATTATTTAATAATAATAAAATACTAATTTTATATAAAATTTATAATAAAATATTGAATTTTTAATTGAAATAATACTTTATCGGGTGGCCGGGTCAACCCAACGGGTTGGTGACCCAACCCAGTTTTTTCCAGGTCGACCGGGTTCGGGTTGCTCTTGACCCATTGATTTTTTTCGGGTCGGGTTTATAACCAAAAAACTTCGGACGGGTCGGGTCGGGTCAAATTTTGAGAGGTCTAGTTTATTGGGGTGGATCCAGGCGGGGGCTAGCGGGGGTGGCTGCCTTCAGGGGCAGGTGGGAGCTATGGCACCACCAATCCAATTTTTTTTTTCTGTGTATATGTTCCTCTTCTCAATAGTTTCGATTTGATATATTATAAGCTTCATTCCGACATTTGAGCAAAAAGTTATGAACGTTTGAAGATTGGACGTATACAAACCATTTCTAAAAAGCCATTAACTTAGTTAGAATGATTTTATCTTTTGCTAAACTTTCTACGTACTTTCATAATGTGATTGAACCCGAGAACTTTGAAACAATAAGTTATTGTTGGGATATCTCGAATCATAAATTCATTATTAGCACGAGGGTTTTAATTTGGGTTTTATTTTTTAGTTATGAGCTTTTAATATTTATAGATTCAATTAATTTGTATTCTGAAATATTTTTGTTTTCTTAACCTAAATGTATTTTGAAACATAATTCGTACGTAATTATATAAGTTGTCATTCTAAACTCTTGTTTTTTGATGTAATTGTATTTTGAAATATTTAGTCCTTCCTCTATAAAATATGTTCTATTCTTTGTCTAAATTTATATTTTTTATTTTTACATCTTTCCCGAAACCTAAATTAGCTATACTAGTTTTACCCGTCGTACCAGGTACGACTACGATTCGATATTTTATAGATATTATAAATAGGATATTAATAAATAAAAATATAATATAAATTTTAATATAAGTAATTTATTGCTTGCAGAATGTATAATTTTTTTTATCAAATATTATATTCTTCACTTTTTATTACTTTTTATTTACATAAATTTAGGGTTTATCAAATATTTTAATACATCTATTAAATACTTTATTTTCTATTTTTATAAATTTTAAAATTATAAATATTTATCATTAATTTTTTATAAAATAAAATCACTATATATATCTATAAATAAATTCATCAAAAGATATATACTAAAAGATTTATATTTATTTTGAAATATTTTATCTTTAATCTTAAATACTTGTATAAGGAAGTTTTCAAAAGATATCGTTATACTAAATAGATATTTGTTTGATGTTAAAGATAGATTTAAATAGTTAAAGAAAAATATAATAGAAAAAGTTAAAATATTAGGAATAAAAATTAATTTTATAATTATAAGGTGGGGCCAGAATCATTCTGCTGGCTCGAAAAGACACAACTTTAATATATGGTTATAGATTGGAAAAATTTTGTTGGCCCTCACAATGATAAGTTGTTAGTTACGCCTCTAGCTGCCTCTACATCTGATTAGAGAGTAGAGAAGCGATAAATATACAAGAGGCGTTAGGAAAGTGAAGTAAGATGTGGAAAATCCGCTCCACAAGACGAGGTGAATGCTGGGATGGTAAGGAAGAGGCAAGGATCGTCGATCGGTGCCGGCGTTGGAGAAGACGAAATTGCCTGGAAAATATTTTAATTTTAAAATATAAAATGAAATAAAAAAATGAAGACTTTAAAACTAGAAGTCACGTGACAACCTTTCTTTCCAAAGAAAATACCTCTGCCACATTTTTTTTAACGGACTTGCGGTAGATTTAGACCGAATGTGGTTTGACCCAAAAATAATTTGACACTAAGCAAATTTGCAACCGCACTAAGGCAAAACAATAAAAATCATACAAATCTTCAATAAATAAAAAATAAAAAGCATACAAATTGCGATTACACCTACATGCATTTCTTACGCAAAGCGGAATAAAATAAAATAAATATGTTTGTGATAACTGAAGTTCTCTACTAAGCAAAATCTTTATACTACTAGTAAAGAAGAAGGTTTTCAACAACACAAAAGATAATTTTTCGAAAAAAAAGTATGAGAAAGATTACAAAGTTAATTAATACTATTTTGGATTGACAATGGTCAATGGATGACGATGATACTTGAGGTGGTCAAAGTCCCCTTCCTTTACATGGTCTCGGATCCGTCCTTTTTGGTTTGGTTTATTTTTTTTCTTCGGGTGTTTGTGGTTGTTTATACTCCATTGTTAACAAATCACAAGTTTAGCTCCCACTGAAGTTTCTTAATAAATGAAATTAAATTGAGCTCGATGAAAATAAAGAATATCGTACGTGGAAGGACAATGTGATAAACAAAGAGCATCGACCGATCGGAAAAAGAAATAGGTGATGAAATCGCGTTGATTTGAATGGATTAATTGTTTGTAATGACATTTCCTTACAAAACGATCTTTTTTTGATTATGTTATTAATTGGCTGATGAAATATACACACGGAATTTTTAGTAATCGCACAGCACTTCATAAGAACGAGTGCTCGTCCTGAACGAGCGCTCGTCCGGTTGAAGTGCCAATGTAACGGCTATTTTTTAAATGGCTCAATTTTTGCCTATATATACACATTTCTAAAATTTCCATCTCATTCTCTATCCATCTAAAATCATTGCAAAATGTCATCGTCTGAAGAGTGGGTGTCTTCAACGTCGTCGGAAGGGGAAGACGAAGAATACGAATCTGATTCAAGTACCGAAGCGGACGAGGTATGTTGTATTACACTTTTATGTAGCGCATTACATAGTTATCTTGAACTTAATTGTAGTTATTGTTATATTTATGTAGAATTTTGACTAATGATAACTTTATTATTATTGAATATAAATAGATAAAGTAATTTTAATCGAAAAATAATGAAACTATTGTATTGTGCTTATTAAAAAAAATTGATATTAAGTTGATAATTTACATATTGGTATTATTAAATGTCAATATTATATTTTAATGTAAGTAGATATTTTTGGAATGTTGTAGGAAAAAATAATTTCATAATATCGTGGTCATAATTGTTGTATTAAGATTAATCAATTTATGTATAGGTCACTAGGATAGATTACTCAATTGCTTTTTATAATGAGCATGTGTGGGATGATCGACAAGACATGCTTGACTGGGCTAGGGAGCTTGGTCGGGAAAAAAACTTTGTGTTGGTCATAAAAACATCAAATAAAAGTATAGTCAAACTAACATGTGATCAAGCCGGTAATTATAGATCCGGAAAGAGGATATTGCCTGGAGTAGAGCATAGGAGTATCTATCAACCACTTACCAGAACTCCAACAAAGAAGTGTGGATGCCCGTTTGAGTTGCTTGGAGTTCGAAGTAAGTCAACTGGTCAATGGGCCTTAATGGTCAAATGCGGATTGCACAACCATGATCTTCCAAGTAGCTTGCATGGCCATCCATATGCGGGTCGATTAACAAGGGAGCAAAAATAGATGGTTATTGAAAGGTTGATCATGTTCGCCCCCCTAGGACTATACTTGCTGAGTTGAGGGAGCGATATCCGGGTAATGTGACCTCAATTCGACACATCTACAATGTGAGGGATAAGTTATTACTGCATGAATGTGGAGAAATGACAATAACACAGTGGTCGCTTAAGTTTTTGAATGTCCACAAGTATAGAGTGCATCCCAAGCATCGAGGGAATTCGAATGAGGTCGATATCATATTTTTTGTGCACCCGAAATCATTGCATTTGATGAAGATGTTTCTATATGTCATCATTATGGACACCACTTACAAGACCAATAGGTACGTTTGAGTAATAATTTGAGTTCATTTTATACATTATTATATCATTTATACTTAATGTCAGTGAGATTTTCATACAATTGTTGACAGGTACGACATGCCTTTGTTAGAGATGGTGGGTTTTACTTGCACCGGAAATACATTCAACATCGGTTTCGAATTTATGTCAAATGAAGAGACAAGGAGTTATAGTTGGGTGTTACGTCAATTGAAGAATTTGTACGAGGAACTTGGAGTAAAGCCTAATGCGATAGTGACGGACAGGGAGAAGGCTCTCATCAACGGCATTAAATTGGTTTTCGGAGATGAAGTGACTCACTTGTTGTGTTGGGTTCATATTAGACACAACATTATAGTGTACGGATTGAAGGTGTTTGCAAACTGTGATAACCCCAAGGGACTGGCCCAAGGATTTGCAAACAAATGTTGGGCTTTGTTTTCGTCCACCACGGAAGAAATGTTTGAAGAGAGACTCCAAGCGTTGAAGGTAAATTGGCGGCCAACTCTCATTAAATACCTTGAAAAGGTATGGCTTACTCCACACAAGAGGAATATAGTACGTGCTTGGACCGATACTACTCATCACTTCCAAACAAGAACCACAAATAGGTAAATTCATATTATCCAACTATTTATTCATCATCTTTTAATTCATATTTTTAATTCATATGCTTGTTTCAGGGTTGAGGGTATGCACAGTGTATTGAAGAATGTTTTGGCATCCACTCGAGGAGGCTTCAACACGGTGATACTCAGGATCCACCACCAACTGACATGTCAGATTGAGATTTTGAGGGCAAATATTGAGAGGTCGCGCATAAGTATTCCAACCGCCATGCATCATGGCTTGTCCGATGAAATTAGAGAGTTGTTTGAGCCCCTATTTCACAAAGTGTCACTACAATGCCTAAACAAGTTGTTAGAAATGTTATATGAATTGGTCAAGGCTATGGCAAGGGGCGACCTTGATGAGGAATGTGTTGATTATTTTTGGCGAGACTGCCAAGGTAATTTTTCTATCTGAATTCACAATACATATTATATCATAATGTTTATGCTAGGCCTGTCATGTCATGTTGTTTTTTGTTTTCATATTTTTGAAGGTCTTCCGTGTCTGCATAGAATTGGTGAGGCTATAATCTCCAAAAAGCCAATCTTGCCTAGCGAGATACATAAGTTCTGGCGAACGGTGGTTTGGGAAGGAGTTGAAGATCACAATTTGCATGACGATGAATGTGTACCATTATGTATTCAAGACATCAGATGGAACCAAATGGTGGCAAAAAAGATAAGTGGTGACATGCCGAGAGATCAGCGAGACCAACTCATAGAGTTGTTTGTTGACACAGAGACACCTGAAGAGTCTAATTTGATTGAGTCGCCAGACGCACCGAGGCAATTTAGGCCAGCTGAATCGACCAAGTACTCGAACAAGAGCGATAAGACCCTGCTTGAGCATAGGATGGTGGAGTATGACAAGGAGCAACAACGACGGGCGGACAAAGACAACGAGAGCGCGCCCCAAACCGCTCCGCCACCTCGAAGACGTGGAAGGCCGAAGGGTTCCATGAACCGTAAAAAATCCACACCTGTGTCCACTACCCCTCACACATCGACACATGTGCCCACTGCCCCACGCACATCGACGCATGCGCCCACTGCCCCTCGCACATCGACGACCCCGCAGGCTCCTACGCAACCCATTATTTGGCGGGGCGTGAACTTCGGTGTTAGAAACGTGGACTTTTTCATGTTTCCGTATATCGAGAGAGTTGAAGATGTGTCGTCGGATGGTCATTGTGGGTATCGGGCCCTTTCGGCTGTATTAGGGAGGGGAGAGAGCCAGTACCACACCCTCCGATGGGAGTTGGTTTCGGAGTTGATGCGGAATAGAGATGTGTATGAGCGATGTTTTCCAGCACTTCACACATCCTACAATGTGGTACTAGATAGCATCAAGTACATTCTATCTCCATGCGCTCCACAATACTGGCTCCACATGCCGTTGGTTGGCTTGATCTTTGCCACTTTATTCCAAGTAGCACTTGTGTTGTTATCATGGGACGGGCCTCACACATGCTTCCCACTTACGGCGTCTGGTCGAAACCCCAACCCCCCAACCGAGGTCTTGGCAATTGCTCTAGTAGGAAACCGGGACCACTTCATACCTGTAATGTCTTATAAACTCTTTAATGTTTTTAGAATCCTTTTTTGGGACTGAAATCTAAGTATGCTAACTTGTTTTTTTTTTTGTAGGTGTGGCTAACGGACAACGCACCTATTCCACCGCCCCCGACTGTTTGGCGTACCTTCCACGACCCTAGTGTACGAGGATGGGACGGACCTTTTAGACAGGAGATCGAGGAGTGGCGCTCTGAACGAATTGAGGTCGGGGGCAACCCGGCTCCACCTGTTTAGATTGTTGTTAGTCTTATGATGTAATTTCACAATGAAATTTGACTTATGTATTTGTAATGAAAGTTGGCATTTGAAATTTGACAATGAAAGTTGGCTTATGTTTTTGTAATTAAATTTGGTTTATGTTTTTTTTTAAAATTTGACAATAACAATGAGAATTGTAAATTGGTTGTGAAATTCAAGTTTATGTTTGCGCTTCTCTGGAACGAGCGCTCGTTCCGAACGAGCGCTCGTTCCGAACGAGCGCTCGTTCCGAACGAGCGCTCGTTCCGAACGAGCGCTCTTCCTGAACGAGCGCTCTTTCCGGAAGAGCGCTCGTTCTGAACGAGCGCTCGTTCAGAACGAGCCCCCGACTGTTTGGCGTACCTTCCACGACCCTAGTGTACGAGGATGGGACGGACCTTTTAGACAGGAGATCGAGGAGTGGCGCTCTGAACGAATTGAGGTCGGGGGCAACCCGGCTCCACCTGTTTAGATTGTTGTTAGTCTTATGATGTAATTTCACAATGAAATTTGACTTATGTATTTGTAATGAAAGTTGGCATTTGAAATTTGACAATGAAAGTTGGCTTATGTTTTTGTAATTAAATTTGGTTTATGTTTTTTTTTTAAATTTGACAATAACAATGAGAATTGTAAATTGGTTGTGAAATTCAAGTTTATGTTTGCGCTTCTCTGGAACGAGCGCTCGTTCCGAACGAGCGCTCTTCCTGAACGAGCGCTCTTTCCGGAAGAGCGCTCGTTCTGAACGAGCGCTCATCCCGGAAGAGCGCTCGTTCAGGAAGAGCGCTCATCCCGGAAGAGCGCTCGTTCCGGAAGAGCGCTCATTCCTGATAAGCGCAAATATAATTTTTTTTAATGGTTATATTTTTAAAATAATTTTAAAGTCTTACCTACATTTTTAAAGACAATTTTGAAGTCTAAACTATTAAAACATTTTTAATGGTTTTGAAAGTCTAAATACACAAAAGCTCTTTACATACCATCCATAACATAAAATACAATCCAAAAGTCGAAATACAAAGATCCATAACAAACTACAATCCAAAATATCCTAATCAGTACGTGATGCTCCACTGCCCTCCCCACGCTCAGTCTGCGAATCCCTAAACACGGATAAGGGAGGGGGTGGTGGGGCATCAGAGTCTAAAATGGAAAGAAGATGCTGCCAAGCACGACGATGCGGATGACTCAACGGCAAACCGACCAGAAACGCTCGTGCATAGCCCGCACCGTGCTGGATCCGCTGTATATAAAAATTATCAAATTATTAATAATACCTAATTAAGAAATAATTTAAATTAAAATAATGTACAAGAAAGAAAAATACCATGCCCTCATCAACTCCAGGAATAGGGTGGGGATCCGGAGGGCGAGGGTGATCCTGGGGCTCAGATCTCGGGTCCACGTACGGATGAGATCGATCCCTGAACCACTCAATGTAGTCATCACTAACCTCCCATGCATATACGACTCGAGTATCCTCTGGAAGCGGGATCAAATGGTCATACCGATGAGACCAATGATCATCGTCTAGACTAAATGTGACCCTATATCGAGACAGAGTCGCATGACGCTCCACTGCCGTCGGCCTGATGGGAGGATCCGGAATATCCTGACGGTGGGCATACTGTCGATAACATCTGCCCAGCATGTATGCCTCATGTACATCAAGACACTGTAGTGTGCCGTGGTATCGAGAAATCCGATACTCTCCCTCAAAATCCAAGTCACCCCACGGCATCCAGTTAATCTGCAATCACCCAAAAAAACACTCGTACATAATATGTAAACTAACCCTAAAAACGTAATAAAATTCAAAGTTATTTTGTATTTACCTCCTCGGCTCTCACAGTATCCAACCACCGACGCATGACCTCCAAACGAGCTCTGTCCCTCGGTAGTGTGACATCAGGTGCATCTCGTGCAGCGGCTCGATCATCATCCATCCTGTCCAGATCCAAGACCGCATGACCCCGACAACCCCGAAAGTAGTGCCAGATCCAAACCTAATCATAAAACTAGTCAATTATTTTTTATTATGTTGAATTTGAAAAAAAACTACAAATAAATTACGTACCCTCAAAACAAGCGCACAACCGGCGATCCCCATCCCCTTCGATCGTGAGGCCTCTCCGAGGTTGCGTAAGAGCAACGCAAGTACTCCGACGCCCCATGCATACCCCGATGTCCGATCATGGTCGAGATAGAGTCCTAGGTACTTGGTCTTCAGCCCATTCGCGGACTTGTCAACAAACAAGGACATCCCAAGCAAGTAAAACAAGAACGTGGACACGATAACACCAGGCTCGGCAGCTCGGGTGCCCCTCACCATCTCCGTCAAATATAGCATCACATGTGCCGATGGAATCACTGTCTGGTACGAACGAGCGGTGAGAGGATCTAGGCCGAACATCTGCGCCAGTCGCGCAGGTGTCTGCTCAAATGTAAGGGGAGAAACAAGTGCATCGCCATCGATGGGCAACCGCAAAATCTGATGGATGTCATGAAGTGTAATCGTGATCTCACCCCACGGAAAATGGAAGCTGTTGGTCTCAGGGTGCCAACGTTCCACAAATGCCGAGACCAAAACGTGGTCCGTGTACCTCCACTCGAGGTCAATAAGACGACCAAGACCACTCTCCCGAACAAGATGCCACCACGTACCGGGCCCGCCCCCAATGGCGTGTCTAATGCCATCCAATCGCATTCGTCGCAACCAAACCCTCAAAATCTTCCTCCTCTGATCATCGTCAATCACCGGTGCAACTGGAGGAGGCTGGTCACCCCTCTGCTGAGCCTCCTCGAACTCCTGCAGTAGCTCTGTCAATCGATATATCTCCCGAGCTACATGAGTGGCATAGCTAACGAGGAGAGTACCATATAAAGGACCTCCTGGCTCCGCGACCTCGATCTCATGAGCCGCAAGATCCTCTGCGAGGGGATCGGGAGCCTGGGCTGGAGCTGGAGGGGGAGCAGAAGCCTGGGCCGGAGTTGGGGGTGGAGCGGAAGCCTGAGCCGAAGATGGAGGGGGGGCGGAAGTCTGGGTCGAAGGAGGGGGGGCGGAAGCCTGGGTCGAAGGAGGGGGAGCGGAAGCCTGGATCGAAGGAGGGGGAGCGGAAGCCTGGGACGAAACTAGAGGGGGAGCGGAAGCCTGGGCCGAATCCTGGGCCTGTGCTGGAGTAATACCCTCAGTCGGTGATGGGAAGGGCGGACTAGAAGTCGGGGGTATAGGAGGATCGTCTACAGATAGATCCTCCACTGTACACATGGGCACGTCCGGTCCAATATCGACAAACTGCCTGTCAACCTCGTCATCTCGCCCCTCATCAATCGGATCCTCGCCATCCTCATCAACCTCATCGTCAAACTCAACATCTGCCGTGGCGGATGGGTCAATATCTCTCTCCATCCCATCTATCAACTCGGTATCCGGCGGATGCACATCTAACGCCCGTGCCGATGCTAATATAGCATGTGCAACAACAACTACTGAAGGTTGCTTCTTCCTCTTCTTCCTCCTCCTCAAAATAGTACTGAGGCTCGCGTGCAACTCCTTAAATAAATTTTCGTATGTCAAATTATATTATTTGAATTTCATATGCGAGTTGAATTTAACTTTCATTTTCTTTTTTTAAGTGTCTTTATATAATAGTTTGAAATTTTGTTTTTACACTTGTCAAAGTTGAATTCAATTTTTTAAAATATTTAATTATTTTCCTTTTCTTTTGAGTCTAACTTTTCTATTGTATTTCTTCTATTCTTTATATATTAGTTCGTATTCGAGTTTTTTTTACTTGTTGAAACTCAATTCAAATTTGATTTCATAATATTCAATTTTAAATTTATATTCAGGGTTTAGGGTTTAGGGTTTAAGGTTAGGATTTAGGGTTTAGGTTTTCATTTTGGGGTTTAGGGTTTAGGGTTTAGGGTTTCCATTTTTGATATTCAGATTTCCATTTTGAATATAACTTTATTTCTATATAATTTTTTTTTTTACATATACCAATTCAAATTTGAACATTTTTATTTCCTATCTATTTTTAATTTTTCTATCGGAATTCTTCTATATATTTTAAAAGTATTAAATTGTAAAGTCCTAAATATTTGAATGTCAATATGCAAACAATTGTTCACAATCGTATTTAAAATTAATCATTGAACAAATAATAATTTAAATACGAGGCTCTTGTGCAACTCCTTAAATAAATTTTCAAATGCTATAATCCTAAATATTCAAATGCTAGAAAATGAATATACGACTATTATAATAAGCGGAATTAAATAATAGTTCGACATTCTATATTATAAGCAATTATTATTCAAAATTTTCTATAAATTTTAATATCTTGTGATACTAAATATGAGATTATATGATTTAATTTAATTTAAATAACATAATAATTAAAAATAAATTACTTACCACTTCATACTTCGATCTCGTTCGGATCGGAGTCCGGGACGGACCCGCTTGGCCGGATTTACGCTGCCTCCGAACAGGCTCCTCTAGATTCGTCGCCTGCAAGGTTCCAGCCCGATTCGTCGCCGATTCGACTTGGTTCGCCGCCGTCTCAGACCCCTGCGCCGCTGTCTCCTCTGGATTCGCCATCTCCGAGGACGGCTCCTCTGGATTCGCCATCTCCGACGACGGCTCCTCTGGATTCGCCATCTTCGACGGCTCCTCTAGATTCGCCTCCTGCGAGCCCGGGTTCGGATCTGTTGGGTCAACCTCCATTACGCTCGATTTGGGTAAGATCGGAATGGGTTTGGGATAATTTCGGGAAGACGAAGACGGAAAATTGGGGAAGACGAAGACGGATTTGGGTGTCGGAAAATCGGGGAAGATGAAGAGCGGCGCTCGGGGAAGACGAAGACTGTGCATTTAACCTAAACGAGCGCTCGTCCGGAACGAGCGCTCCTTTCGGACGAGCGGCCCATTAAGTATTGGGCCCATAATTTTCTATTGGGTCACGCTTTTTAAATGAGCGGTCTTCCGAAACGAGCGCTCTTCCGGAACGAGCGCTCTTCCGGAACGAGCGCTCATCCTGAACGAGTGCTGTGCAATTATTAAAAAACCCGTGTGCATAAAGTTTCCGCGTTATTAATTTAATCTAACGATATAATGGAATGACAACCGTCCATTTAAATCGTTGGTTGTTAATTTGTGCCAACTTTTTCTTTTGATCCAAATTATTGGACCGGCAAAAGTATAGAGTCATTTCACTACGTACCAGCACCGGCCATTGAGAAGAAGGGAGTCATCATTTATTTGATTAAGTTGATCACGCATTCACGCACATGCATCGACGTGTATCAATGACTAAGAGTAGTAAATTAACGATGAAATAAAAACAGATCAATATGGAATATATATAACCATGATAAGCTGGATTTTTATTTATAACGGCCGGTGACAGTAATGAATTTATATGGTTGCATATTTGCATTATTGCATATGGGGGATGACCCGACGGAAGGTTACCGCGCGTACGTGGCACGTACGTAAGATAGCTAAATATGTTTAATTAATTATTTGAGAATGAAATAATTAATTAATTAAGAGTGAGGGAGCTGAGGCGGGCAGGCCCCCAAATTGCACGTGCCTCCAAAGTAGAAGTAGAAGCCAAGAGGTCCGTGGCGAACTGGGGACACACCATAGCATGTCTGATCGGGCGTTACAAGGTCTTGGAAGCGGTCAGGAGTTGGATACTGTCTGACACCGCGGGCATCAAAGTAGGATGGGTACGACAAGTATGCCATGTTGCGTCCTTGCTCCGGATCGTGGGTGTCGTCCACAAGCACCCCGCTGCCCATCACTGTCCTCGTTACTTCCCCGCCCCACTGCACCCGAGTCGCTCCAGTCGAGAGTCGTGGGAAGTAAGAAGAAACCCAGTATCCCACGTATATATTGTCAACAAAAAGAATCCAATTCCTACTCGTTCCCACGCCCTACAAAAGAAACTAATTAATTAAACCCCACGGATCGACTAAGAAATTCACAGATTTATAGCTAGCTAGCTTAATTAGCTACGTACCTGCTGCACTATTATGATATTTATTTCTGTCCGGACACCCGTGGTGAGGTCAGAAGGGGGACCAAGAACTTGACCGGGGACCAGCCTACTCTGCCTATTCCAGACGAAACCAGGACAGCTCGTATTCATATTGTAGCACCTCACTCTTCCGTAACCATCGGTCTGAAAAAAAACGTGTGTTATGTGTACGTACGTATGCAATTAATGATCGAATTTACGAAACAATTAAGCTAGATCAATACTTACGTACATATGATTCTCAAATCAATTGAGCATTAATTAATTTTATTCAGCTCAAAGAAAATATAAAAGCACTCACGGTGTAAAATGTGAAAAAATGGACCTCGTTGTCTCCGTACATCCCCGGATACACCTGCGTATACCGCGTATAGCGTTAATGAATCGAGGGATCAGTACTGCACTAGCTATTATACTACATCCATGCCATCAGCTAGTTCATACGGATCGAGTGTAGTGTATATATATTATATTTATATTAATCACCTGCCACCCAACTTCGATTGCTTCAAACAGACCATCGGAATCATTCACCAACCAGATCTGAGCGAGACGGAAGTCATTTGCTTCCGTTATACTTAAAACTCCACCACCTCCATGGATTTGTCCGGTGTTATCCACAACTTCCTTGGTAGCGTACTGGTATATTTAAGAAAATTATTGTGCCAATATATATATAGTTAATGATTTAATTCATAATCTGCAATTATTCATCAAGAAATTAACCCAAGAGAATGTGGAAATTAAAACATACAACTTAATTATATATATATGTATAACAAATATTAATTGATCAATTCAATTAGCTCGATCAAGAGAGACGTACAACATGTTTTGGCATATTATTTCCAACTTTGCTCTCATTGAATGGTGTGGCAGTGGCGGGGGACTGATTTTTGAACGCTGTCACTTCAACCACAACTTGACACACTAGCATACTCAACGAGATCCACGTCCACCACATCTTTGGCGCCATGGTACGACGATCGGTTGCAGCAAACTTCACCACCTGGCCGCTTAACAAAACAAAATACTCCTATTAAATCACGCAGTACATGCATGGTAGCTACATATAAGCTATATTAATTAATTAATTGCACTCAGTTAAACTGATCAATACCAACACCGGCAGAAATTCTCTCACTTACCACCTTAAGAGATCAGATGGATAGAATATAGATGGTCTTTAATTTCCTTAATTAAGCCTTAGAAGAGTGATCGCCCATGCTTCGATATGATATTTATCCTCAAAAACTTACTAATTTTGGACATAGGGAGATCATTAATGATTTTATGCAAATTATTGGAGTATTATAATTAACATTCAACCGCCCGGGCGAGTGAGTAGCTAGGCCATGAGGTCCATAAATATGAACCACTTACATAATTAATTTTATAAAAAAGACTCTTTCCTTGGACCAACTGTGCGCAGGATTTACTAACTATATATGTATATGATCGATCGATGCGCACAGGATACTATGTATATATATATATATATAAACTAGCTAGCTTATACTGCATCTATATATTATTTGGGTGTTTACTCAATTACTCTTACGTACACGGTACATCTCATGATCGAATTAGCAAAACAATTTAAAAATATACTCCGTAGTAAGCTTAATTGGAATGGATATGTATTTCAGGTTTAATGCCATTATGGAGCTGACAAGAAGCTATGCTATATCAAGCATATATAGTAACTCTTCCTAATTATTAGTACTCCATTTGTTGATAAATCGACAATCATTCATGATCAATCAAAGAAACAGATCGTAATAAAGAACCGAGTTTGAATGTCACTTGAAACTAATGGCCATTAATGGTAACAATAATGCTTGCTTTTATTACACTCGTTTATTCTTTTAAATATGTACACAATTACACAAGCTAGTACTCCACTATATGGCTAATTTAATTTGTTTCTGTTCGATTGTGCGTCATTTATTTTCCAGAGCCAGATTCACTCACCATCATCAAATGGCACATATCAGAAGCAATCGTGCGTAAATTTAAATTGTATTGAAATTTGAAAATTAAGCACATGAATCAGTAGTTTAATTAGGGTCCGTTCGGCTACACTTATTTGGTTGTTTATAAGTATCCGGTTGCTTATCTGGAAAAAAAAACATCATTGTACATGTTCGACAACACTTGCTTATTTGAAATAAGGTACTAATTTTTGATACTTATCTATTGAAAAAATAATCAGCATCCCCCACCTTATTTCAAATAAGCTAACTGTTATTGCACAAAAAATTCGCTTTTAATGCACTAATTGAATACTCCTTCCTCTTCCACTCCTGACTACTTCCTTCAACCTGTCACTTGCAAAACAACAGACACAGGGGGCGGGGACCCCCTAATCCACCTCTGATGCCTAAGTCAAAAGAGCAAATTGTTGAATTGAACGTCGAGGTACAACAAGAAAGCAAGAAATCCAACAAGTATGGATATTCCTGAACAGTCGAGCTATGCGAATATTAGTGTGAGCGGGTAAAACAAACATAATTACCATAGTTATTTTCGCTATAAAGGTATTTATTAAAATTACTGCGCAGTTATTTTCGTTATTTTCTATATAAAATTATATGGCGGTTATGCAACTTAATGGAAGATTCTATCTTTTATTAAAGATAGAATTAAAGTTGGAGAAAGGGTGGAATATTCCTGACTTGGGCTTTAAGGCAGTTGACCAGCCCTAGGAGGATAATATTTTCGGCTATAAAGATATAATTTTCGGCCCCCCTGTCTCTCCCTCTTCCATTATAAATATATGCCCTAGGCATGTAGGGAGGGACACATGTGCACATCAGCATATTCAGAAATCCTAGGCAGGCTAATATTCGCTTAGGTCGACTGTTTAGGGTTTCACCGCTCTCTTGTTGTACCTCGACGCTCAAACGACAATTGCTCTTCTGACTTAGGCATCGGAGGTGGATTAGGGGGTCCCCGCCCCCTGTGTCCATTGTTTTGTAGGTTTTTCTAGGTCAAGAGATTAAAGACGGAGCGGAAGAGGAGGAGTTCTTAATTGGTGTATTTAATACGAATTGAAGGCGAGATTTTGTACACCAACAATTAGCATGTTCAAGATCACAACATGCGTCGATATGCAACATGTGGCTTTCCCTACACGGAGAAGACGTGTATTTATAATGGAGGAAGGAGATTAGGGAGGTCGAAAATTATACATATCCTAGGCTAGTCAACTACTTTGGAGCCCAAGTTAGGAATATTCACTCCTTCTCTAACTTTAATTCTATTTTATTTGAAAGATAAAATCTCCCATTAAGTTGCATAACCACCATATTTAATATAATAGGAAAATAAATAAAAATAATAAATATGTAAAATTTAAGAAATACCTTTATGTTGATAACGAAAATAGCTATGGTAGCTATGTTTATTTTACCACCTCACAAATGCCCCACCTACATCGATGTATACGTTTTCTCATATACGGCGACGTAGGATACAGAGATGTACTAATCGAAGTGGCCATGTGTATTGGTCGATGTCAAGTCCCCTAAGGCATTCGTATATTCGTACACACATGAGCAAATTTCATGGGCTTCAATATTTATGAGAAAATATCATAAAATTTATTATCCTATGAGCGAATATCATAGTTCATATTCATAAGCGAATATCAGAAATTCATATTTAAACTATGAGAGAATATCATAGTGCATATTTATGAGCGAATATCATAAATTCATATATAAACTATGAGGGAATATCATAGATTTAATTTTACATACACACATATGTAAAAATCCATTAGTGCGATTAACTAATGTTGCGCTTAATATTTTTTTAATGCAAGACTCAATCTAATAAAAAAGGTGACTTTTATTACTAAATAAACGTGAATGTTATGAACTTTCAAGACTAAACAAATGATGCAAAAACAAAAAATCCTAAGGGCCTCATCAAAACCACATGGGAAAGAGAGTGCCCTATTTGCATGAAATTCCTAATCTCGGGGTCCCTGCGCAGGGGAAGATGGGCAATCGCGATCGCGATCAAGCTCTCGACGAAATCAAACTCTCAGATGCAGTTCCGCGATTGCGGCAGGGTGCCCCGCGGTCGCGGACCTTGGCACCGCGGTCGTGGCCTGGCGACTCGCGGTCGCGGTTTTGCCTCAGACTCAATGTTTGGCTCTCAGTTCCAGTGCCGTGGTCGCGGCCCTGGGGCCCTTGGTCGCGGTTACACGACAAGTCTTTAATCTTCGACTCGTTCTCAATTTCTTGCATAAACTCTTATTTAGGGCGGTTTCCCTTAGAGCATAAACGAGCGTCTAGTTGATTAGCACAAACTTGAACTATAACATCTCCATCAGAATTGGACCATTTGATGGAGTGTCGATAGTACCGCTCCTATCCCATGATTCCATGGCCTACCCAAAATTAGATTATAAGGAGAAGGCACATCAACAACCAAAAATTCAATAGTCATCACTTTTTTAGCTAAGCTGACTTGGGTTTTAAACATTCCAAGCGGATACGTCGGATAGCCACCAAGTCCTATTAACTTCATCTTGATTGGGATCAAGTCTTCGTTTCTTTTCCCAAGGAGTTTGAAGACCTCAAAGTACATATTGTGTAACATCTCAGACCAAAATGCATACGTCATTCAGCATTCATATAAGATTAAGAGCATATGCATAACATATTGGCATGATATATAGTGAGTTTTTAAAATTAATGTTTATTTTCTAATTGAGTTTATTATATTTTAAAAAGTTCTTAAAAAAATTAATTATTAATTAATTTAGAGTAAAGTTTGTAGTAAAGGAGATTTCAGGGTAAAAAGTGTAATTTTTGCCAAATTTTCATATGCCGACTTCGGCTATTTACATATATTGAGATTTGAGAATTCTTTCTCATTAAGTCACGAGAGCATTCAAAGAAGAAAAGAGAGAGAGGGGGGGGGGGAAAAGAGGAAGAAGAAATTCTAAGATTTAGTTTCGGTTGTTTTTATTTGGATCTGGTACAAGATCTCTTCTATCGGGTTTTAATCTCGAAGTACAAGCGTGATTTGGGGCCCAAGTAATGGACCGTTGTCAAAGTCAAGGGAAAGAGATATAGTATCTGTCTTAAACATGTGAGTATAGATCGGAGATTCAACTCTATGTGCTATATGTGAAATATGAATATATGGATATGTGCGCTATATGTGGTATATGAGGTATATGAATATATGTGCTATATGAGCTATATGGATATATGTGTTATATGGATTATATGGATAGATGTGATAGCTCTGAAATTTCCAGAGTTGTTTGCACAAAAGGTATGTTAACAGATGGCATATGATATATGGTTACAGGATGCACTTGATTGCATAGCATATTGCATGAGATTAAAAGGATTTGTGACTGTCTTGCCCTGAATTTGTATACAAAAGAGATCTACGGGTCATACATGAGGCCTGAGATGCCTAAGAGATGGTAATTGAGCAAATGAGGCCTGAGATGCCTAAGAGATGGTATATGAGCAAATGGGGCCTAAGATGCCCAAAAGTCGGTAATGGAAAAAAAAAAGAATAAGAAAAGAAAAGAAAGGAAAAGTTGGTAATGGAAACCCGGGGCAGATTCAGGCTTGAACAGTTCACAAAATAAAGAATCGAAAACATCAACATTTGCATTCGCATAGTAATTAAATTCAGATATGATATATATATGATATGTATGTAATATGTATATGGACTAAATGTTTGACTCTATGTGATATAATTGATAATGGTTTATATTCACTGAGTATGCGACTCACGCAAATCGCAAAATATTTTTTTCAAGTTCAACTAGTTTATTCTGATGTATGTCTCTTTTAGAGGTCACGTTCATACAGGTCGGCCGGCTGAAGCTCAATGCAACCTTCTCCTCCTCATTTTGCATAGACATATGGTTTGTAATAGAAGTTAGAGTAATAAATGTTTTAGTATGAGAAGTAACAACATAAGTGTGTGTGTGCAACCTTTTATGGTTGTTAATGTCTGCTATGTGCTTACGTGAATATTTGGTATATGTGAATTATCTCTTTATATAAGAGATAAGTTTGACGAAGTATATGTCATAGGGTATAGGGGTGTCACATATTGTCAATTGAACGCCTTGGGTATGAGCCCGACACACCTTAAAGCTCTCTAGCTCGACTGTTAGGACTAAGGAGTCATTATAAGAAATTTGGACTGTCGCAAGGTCATTGTCTCTAAAAACCAATCCAAACACCCCGCGCACGGGGAAGGAGGCCGTCGTGGCTCGGCCTGTTGAACTCTCATCACTTCTAGTTCATGGCAAAACTTCCTGAAGTTGCTCCTTGCTTCATCATCTTCATGCCTTTAAGATGCTGAGATCGTTTGAATGACTTCAATTTGCTTTTGTCTCGGCTCTTTCCTGTTTTCAAGCTTATTGACTCGGCCTAAGTCGTTATGCCAAGAACAAAGATAATTAATCGTAATACAAGCTAGTATAGCAAGTAAGTCGGGGTCGTACCTTAGAGAACTTGCGGCTTCTAGTTGTTGGATCGTAAACGTTAGCAAAGAGCTTGGGAACTGGCAGTTAAGTTGTTCCTAAGGCAGCGGAAGTAAACAATTCGCAAGTAATAAAAACAGTAAAGAACGCAGTTCCCTTATAGAGGAACCCCACTACAACCAACTAGTTGTATGGGTAAACCTCTACCTCCGCTTGGAGGATTTTGAATGACTTACTTATATTAATTGCTTTGTTCCTTAGTTACACAGCCGGATTCACACTTCTCTGTTCCTACGAGTTCTTCCTAACTCTAGCAACACTAGTAAATCCTCTCAACTGAGTTCCTAAGCTCACAACAGCAAAATACAAGTAACTCAAACCTTACACCGACTTCTCAGTTCCCTTGCTCCTGGGAACTTCGGTTTCACCGTCGTCGAGATCACACACTCGCCGGCGGGGACTTCTCTTCCTTTTCTTTCTTTTCTCTGGTGTGGGTGTTTGTGAGTTCTGGGAGAAGTACTCAGACCGAGTACTATTCATTTGGCTTTATAGTCCAGGTGAGCTTGGGCAATTGCATCTTTCGTTTGTGTCCAAAATGCCCTTTGCTTGATGCCCAAGTTGTACTTTCTTCACATGTGACTTTGGTTTGAACTAGGTCAACTTCTTGGATCAATCGGACCGTTGGATGAAGCGTGACAGTCTGATCCTCAGACTGTTCCTTCGGGCTGTCTGAGACAGAATCTCGCGATCTGCGCTGAGCGGTCGTTGTCCTCACATGTGAGTTCCCATTTCATGGGAACTGTCTTGTTCAGAGTTCCCTTGATGGAAACTCTTCATCGTTGTAAGCTTGTGTGCTCTTGATCATTTCTGGGAGTTCCCACTTCATGGGAACTTCCCTCTTTAGAGTTCCCTTGATGGAAACTCTGCATTGTAGGCTTTTGTGGCTTTTGGTCATTCATTGGAGTTCTTGGTTGTACCTGCGTTCCTTAGAAATACTTGAACAAACCACATTAGTTTCCTATGGTGTTTGTCATTATCAAAACTTAAGAGAATTACATCGTTGATCCGTTGTTTAGAACCAGAGGTCCCAACAACGTCCCAACAGTTTCCCCCTTTTTGATGATGACAAACCCATCACAAAATATGCAAGTATTTCAATGAATGATATGTTGATGAGTTCCTAAGTATGATTTTGGGAAGTCACTTTTAGTGAAACAATTAGATTTAGGGAACCACTTCTGGTGAGACATTTAGTTCTTACTAAGCTTTTTATGCACTTGTTCCCCCTTAGCTTATGCGTGGTCTGTGATAACTTAAACTTTTAACTCATCTTGCATTTTTTGTCTTTCCCCCTTTTGACATCATCGAAAACAAGCAAAGCAATAATAGGAAAGAAGGGAACACACAATCAAAATAAAGACCATTTCATTACTTAAGATAATATATACAATGGGAACCCAAGTATAATTTTGTGCAAATTTTTGGATTTAAGGGAAGAAGAAGGGAGAGATCATGGGTCTTGAGGGAACAGGGCGTCACAGAGGCGCGTAAGGACTTGTGTAAGCTTTTCTTGTCCTTTGGCCAACGCTGCTTGGTCCCTGGCAATCTGGTCGAGGGTGTTGGAAATGCGTAGCAACACTTGAGAGTTCCCCTCTTGTTCACCAGACTCCAGTGGAGCCGCTTCCTCTACAGGCTCAGAGTGCCTCATCTTCTGGACAACGGAAATGTCCAGTTCCCTTCCAAGCTCTATTTCGTCCTTAGAGGCGTCGTAGAGACCCTCTTTTTGTAGGAGCTTCTTGATCAGGCCAGAATAGGGAAGGGAATGGTACTTGGAAGCCATGCACTTCTCCATGTGCCCAAGGATGATTCTGGGAAGATTGATGGGCTTCTTGAGGAGGAAGTGATAGAGAATGATGGCATCAGGGATGTTGACGACCAGACGCTTCTCCTGGCGAGGGATCACCACATTGATGATGAATTGGTGAGCAAGCTTGGCGACCAGGGAGAGATGGTGCGTCGAGGGAACTTTGGAGGGAACCCGACCCTCAAAGATGGTGTTGTACACTTCAACGCTATTGAAGTCCCCCCAGAGCTTGTTGGGCAACTCATTGAGCCCTTGACCTGGGACCTGGAGCTGAAGGCGGATTATCGACGTTGTGAAAATAAACTCGTAGCCTTCATGGGAGAGAGTTCCCTGAGTGCAGTCGTTGGTGATAGTGAAATTGTTGTAAAATTGACGCACTTGTGAGGGATCTACGCTCACAGTCTCTTTGCAGAGGTTCTCCCAGCCCTGGGCCTTGATCAGGTCCCACAGTTCCCCTAGGCCGTTGTCAATCAACACGTCCTCACTGATGATGAGCGGAGGGAGGAGCTTTCGGCGTTCATCCACTGGATGCTTTGTAGAAGAGGTCCCCTTTCCCTTCTTTGTGGTGCTCCTAGACGTGTTCCCCCTAGAGACCGTGCGAGGTCCTTTCTGCTGAGGGGGTGCAGCCGTTTCGATCATGAGCACGTGGTCCCTTGGCGGTTGGGAACTCGTGGACACCACCATTTGGTGTCCAGGGGTTGGGATCCGTGCTTGCTCCTTAGCAGCTGGAGCTTCTTCTTCTTCTTCGACCTCATCCTGGGAGGTCCCTTCTTCCTCGTAGGGGCTCAAGCTTGAGCCCTCCGCGTCACCCTGGGGATGACTTGTTGTTTCCCCAGCACCACCAGCTGGTGCGGGGTCCCTTCTCTCCGTGGGCTCTTCCGGAGCCACCTTCTCTGGAGACTTTGCCCCTTGGTGGGCTGTGTGCTCAGAGGAGTCCCTGTTGAGCTCTTATTCTATTGCCTTGAGCTGGGCCTCCTCCTCCACAGTTCCCATTATGATAGGAGGAGGGTCCTTGGTCATTTTGCCTATGACCACGGAGAGAGGGAGATCATCGTCGTCGGAGGTAAGAGTGACGGTACTTTTGGATGGTGAGGGAGAGGGAAGTTTGGTGGTGGTGGGGGATGTGGTGGAAGAGGGAAGAGAAGAAGAAGGAAGAGGAGTGGAGAGTTGTGTAGAAGGGGGAGGAATGGTTGTGGTGACTTGGGGAGTAGAGATCCCCGAAGTAGAAATGGGAGAGGTAGAGATGTGTTGTGGTGTGGAAGGAGGAGAAGGAGTTTTGTGAGGTAGAGGTGGAGTTTGAGTTCCCGTAGTTATGGGAACGGAAGGAAGTGAAGAAGGTGGAGTTCCCTTTGAGGTGGGAACTGAAGGAGGTGGTGGAGGAGGAGTCGGCTGTTTTGTGGGAGGAGGTTTGGGAGGTCCCTCGGTTAGAAGAGGAGGGAGGGAGGAGGAAGAGGGGAGTAGACTCTGGGGTTGAGAGGTCCCATCGTCGGAAGGGAAAGGGAAAGGAGGTTTGGGAGCACAGGAACTCTCCTTGGAGCAGTTCAAGTAGTCCTCAAACTTGAAGAAGGCTTTCTTTCTAGGCTCCGAAAATTCAGAGACCTCAGAATGTTTGCGTTTTTTGGATTTGGAGGGATCGTGGGAATGTTTGGATTTTTTGGGTTTTGAGGGGTCTTTTGAGGAGTGGCGTCGTTTGGATGAATGGCGGTGTTTGGATTTTCGGGGTTTTTCATTGATGGAAGGGCGAGCGTCTCCGAAATTGTCAACGATGACAACTCCGGAGGAGGTGTTGGTGGTAGAAGGAGGAGGAAGGGATTCAGAAGAGGAAGAAGTCCAGGCGACAGTTTCGTCGACCGGAGGAGGAGGAGGAGGCAAGAAAGGGCTTACTTGGTTGTATAGCCCTTGGATAAGAACATCCTTCATGGTTGGGTCTTGTTCTTGCTCAATCTCTTTTAATTGAGAGATGAAGAGGATGCGAGGATTGGCATGTACCCACGCTTTGATCTGGGCAAATGTGTGTTGAGGAGCCATTTTTGTAAGGTTGAAGGTTTTGGAGGTTTCTTGAAAAAGGGAGTGAAAGGGATGTGGAGAAGAAGAATGGCAGAGATGGAAGATGGAATAAGATCCCAAAAATGGAAAATGAGGGTTTTAAGGAGAGAAGGGGCGAAGGGTAGAAAGGGAAGTGGAAAACCTCGATAACCGTTGCCCAATGAACGTGGGGCGTCGTTTCAACTTCCATAGCACGCCTCTGGACACGCGTCACGATCTCTTGGGTAGTCCTTTTCAAAATTTGAATACTTGGCCCTTAGCGCTTCAGAGCCTCTGACACAAAAGTCCGCATCCCAAGTGACGGTTTTTCTTTGTAGATGAGTCAGCGTTCCCTTTGTAGATGCATCAGTTCCCATGATCTTATCAAGGTCAGGGAGAGTGAAGTGGTTAAGGGAACTTCACACTCATCCTTTTGTGATGCATCAGTTCCCATGATCTTATCAGGATTTTTGGAAATGTTTATGGCACTAGTGTTATCACAAAGTATGGGAACTGGGCCAAAAGACATACCGTAATCCTGGAGTTGTGACTTAAGCCATAGAACTTGGGAACAACACGATGCGACATCCACATATTCGGCTTCAGCTGTGGAGAGTGCCACTGAGTTTTGCTTTTTAGATCCCCACGAGACTAAGCATGACCCTAGGAACTGGGCCATTCCTGATGTGCTCTTTCTATCAACCAAGTGCCCTGCAAAATCTGCATCTGTGTATGCAATGAGCTCAAGGGAACTGTTCCTTGGATACCATAGGCACAAGTTATCGTTCCCTTTGAGATACCTGAAAATTCTCTTCACCTCTTTCAGGTGTGATTCCATAGGGTTAGCTTGAAAACGAGCACAAAGACATACGGAGAACATGATATCAGGTCTACTAGCTGTTAAGTAAAGGAGGGACCCAATCATACCTCGATAGTTCCTTTGGTCCACACTTATACCTGTTTCATCCGCATTGAGCCTTGAATTTGGAGAGATGGGAGTGTCGATGGGCTTGGAGTGTTCCATCCCATACTTTACGAGCATTTCCTTGATGTATTTTTGTTGATGAATCTTTGTTCCCTCCTTGGTTTGGGATATTTGGAGTCCCAAGAAGAACGTGAGTTCCCCAATGAGACTCATCTCAAACTCACTGCTCATGAGGTCCTTAAATTTCTCTACAAGAGTTTCGTTAGTTGCTCCAAACACAATGTCATCAACATATACTTGCACAATCAAAATGTCTTTAGACTCTTTCTTCAAAAACAAAGTCTTGTTTATGGAACCGCGAAGGTATCCATGGGACAAGAGGAATTGAGCAAACTTGTCATACCAAGCTCGGGGACTTGTTTGAGTCCGTAGAAGGCCCTCTCCAGGAAATAGACATGGTTGGGTAGCTTCTCATCTTCGAATCCTGGAGGTTGGGCCACATACACTTCTTCCTTGAGATGTCCATTGAGGAAGGCTGTTTTCACATCCATTTGATACAGCTTGAATCCCTTGTGAGCAGCATAGGCGATTAAGAGTCTGATGGCCTCGATCCTTGCAACCGGTGCGAAGGTCTCATCGTAGTCGATTCCTTCCTCTTGCCTGTAGCCTTGTGCCACTAACCTAGCCTTGTTCCTTGCTACAACCCCAGTATCATCGAGCTTGTTCCTAAAAACCCATCGAGTTCCTATGATGTTCTTGTTTTTGGGCCTAGGAACTAGCTTCCAAACTTTGTTCCTCTCTAATTGGTGGAGTTCCTCTTGCATGGCTTGAATCCAATCTGGGTCCTTCAAAGCTTCTTTGATATTTTTGGGTTCCACCATTGAAACAAACGCGTTAAAAGCACAAAAATTATTGAGAGAGGAACGAGTTTGTACACCTTTATCATAAGGGGAGATGATGTTCTCAATGGGGTGGTCCTTCCTTTGTTGAAAGGTTCTTGTATGAGTGGGTTCCCTTGCATGTGTGTCATCTTCAGTAGCTGTTTCTTTGTCATGGGAACACTCATCCTCAGCTTCTTCATTTGATGTTTCTTCAGAGATTTCTGGCAGGTTCCCTCTTTGTTCCCCCTGAATACTGGATTCTGGCAGGGTACTGTTTTGTGGGACAACAGAGTTGTTCCCTGAAGAGGGAACATCGAGAGAGTTGGAGGTGTCTTGTAGTTCTTCTGAGGAGGGAGCCTCGAGGGAGATTTGATCAGTGAGAGTTGGATCTCCGTCGTTGTTCCCTGGTTGTGGGATGTTGCTTGCACTTGGATAGTCTTCATCCCTTTTCCTTGGCTCATCATCGTCATCATCATCGTCTTCTTGTCTGACTAGTTTGAACAGAGTTCCCTTCCCTTGGGTCTCTGTTCCCATCTTTACAGATTTTTCGTTGAAGACGACATGAATGCTTTCTTCTATCTTCTTGGTCCTCTTATTGTAGACCCTGTAAGCCTTGCTTTGTGATGAATATCCCAGGAAGATCCCTTCATCGCTTCTGGGGTCGAATTTTCCAAGGTTGTCTTTGTCATTATTGTGTACAAAGCACGTGCAACCAAATGTTCTCAAGTGTGAGATGTTTGGTTTTCTTCCTTTGATGAGCTCATAGGACGTTTTGTTGATCAGGGGCCTTGTCATGGATCGGTTCAGGATGTATGTAGCTGTGGAGATGGCTTCAGTCCAGAAGTACTCAGGAACTCCACTTTCAATCATCATGGTTCTAGCCATGTCCTCCAGAGTTCTGTTCTTTCTCTCGACCACTCCATTTTGCTGAGGAGTGCGAGGAGCTGATAAGTTGTGAGAGATCCCATTTTTCTCACAGAAGTTTAGGAACTCTGAGTTTTGAAACTCAATTCCGTGATCAGATCTGATTGCTTTCAGTTTTAGCCCCAAGCTTACTTCTGTTCTTTTGATGAAGGGCTCAAATTCTTCAAATGCTTGTGATTTTGCCTTCAAGAAAATAACCCAGGTGAATCTTGAAAAATCGTCAATTAAAACATACATGTACCTTTTTCCACGTAGCTAACCGTTCTCATGGGACCACAGAGATCCATGTGAATTAGCTCTAGGGACCTGGTTGTGCTCACCACCTTCTTGGGTTTAAAGGAGTTCCTGGTCTGTTTCCCTCGAACACATGCTTCACACATTTTGACTCCTTCGAGATTGATCCGTGGAAGACCAATGACCAGATCCTGTAGATAAAGCTTCAGGATTTGATTTACACCAGCATGTCCCAGTCTTCGATGCCAGAGTTTCGTGTCATCTTGGGAACTCGCAAGGCACAGCTTCATTGGTGGTTCAAAGTTAGTGTCAACCACATACACATTGTTGTATCTTCTTCCTCTCAGAATTACTGTGTTGGTCTTCTTGTTGATGACGAGACATTCATCTGAGTCGAAAGTGACGATGTTGTTCCCTTGATCACACATCTGGGAGACACTCAACAGATTGTATCCCAGATCCTTTACCAAATTTACGTTGCTAACTTTGATAGATCTATTGAGCAACACTTCTACTTTTCCAATAACTTCTCCCTTGTTTTTGTTGCCAAATGACGTGGCCTCCTTCGGCATGAGTGTGGAGTGAGATGCGGATATCCTTGTTTCCTGTCATATGGTTCGAGCATCCGCTATCTATGAACCATTTATTGTTCCCTCTCACTGCCACCTCACTGGGTTGTTCCCCAGTGGTTTCTCCTATGGCCATGCCACACATGTCTGGGAGTGCCAATGACTCGGAATCTTCGTCTTCATCATCGCTCCAGGTAGCGATGTAGGCCTTTTTTCCGTGCTTCCGGCCGTCAGTTCCCTGTGGGCATTCCTTCGCGAAGTGTCCTTTCCTGTTGCACTTATAGCATGTGACATCCGAGAGATCCTTCTTTGCGGGTTTTCTTTGGGAACTCTGTCCTTTTCCCCAGTTCCCACTGTTCCTTTAGGACTTCCCTTTGTAGAAGTTTCGAAGAGCCTTTGTTACGAGAACTAGCTCCTCATCCTCTTCTTCTTCGGAGTCTTCGTGTTTCTCTTGGGTTGATTTGAGCATCTTCTCGATCTTGAGTGCGATCCCTTGATGAGCTCGAATATGTTCCTTATCATCGATCTTTCTCTTCTCGTGTCCCACTAGCTTTCCAAACACTCGATGGAGCATGAGTGTTCGATTTTCTGGATTTTCCTTGAACATTGTTCTCTCGTTTGCCCATTCTCCAGTCAATCCGTTGAAGAGTTGTTGGACCTTCATCTTTTGGGTGATTTCTTCTTTGGTGATCCCCAAGCCTTCCATTTTGGTGCAAAGTCCTTCAAATCGGGATTGGTAGCTATCGACAGACTCTCCCATCTCCATTTGGAAGTTGTAGAACTCCCTTTTTGCATTCATCTGAAGATCTTCTCGGAGATCTGAGTTCCCAACGTGCATTTGTTGGATGGCTTCCCACATTTTCTTAGTTGTGTCAAGGTTTGCTACCCTGTCACAATCTTGTACGCACATGGACCTCTTTAGGTACTGTTTGGCTTTGTAGTTTGCCTCCACACACTTGTACTCGTTGGGTCCGCACTTTGAGAGGTCATTAACTATGGCTGGATCGATTTCGAAGTTGCCTCTCTCGATAACACACCAGGCTTGGTAGTCTTGGCCACGCATCCAATCCTTCATGTCGCGTTGCCAGCTTTCATATCTTCTTGTAATAAGCCTTGGCGGCTTACTTGTGTTGTTCCCCACCTGAGTAAGTTCCTGAGCCATCTGATACATGCGATGCTAACACAAATCTAGAGCAACCTTGCTATGATACCAATTGTTGGATCGTAAACGTTAGCAAAGAGCTTGGGAACTGGCAGTTAAGCTGTTCCTAAGGCAGCGGAAGTAAACAATTCGCAAGTAATAAAAACAGTAAAGAACGCAGTTCCCTTATAGAGGAACCCCACTACAACCAACTAGTTGTATGGGTAAACCTCTACCTCCGCTTGGAGGATTTTGAATGACTTACTTATATTAATTGCTTTGTTCCTTAGTTACACAGCCGGATTCACACTTCTCTGTTCCTACGAGTTCTTCCTAACTCTAGCAACACTAGTAAATCCTCTCAACTGAGTTCCTAAGCTCACAACAGCAAAATACAAGTAACTCAAACCTTACACCGACTTCTCAGTTCCCTTGCTCCTGGGAACTTCGGTTTCACCGTCGTCGAGATCACACACTCGCCGGCGGGGACTTCTCTTCCTTTTCTTTCTTTTCTCTGGTGTGGGTGTTTGTGAGTTCTGGGAGAAGTACTCAGACCGAGTACTATTCATTTGGCTTTATAGTCCAGGTGAGCTTGGGCAATTACATCTTTCGTTTGTGTCCAAAATGCCCTTTGCTTGATGCCCAAGTTGTACTTTCTTCACATGTGACTTTGGTTTGAACTAGGTCAACTTCTTGGATCAATCGGACCGTTGGATGAAGCGTGACAGTCTGATCCTCAGACTGTTCCTTCGGGCTGTCTGAGACAGAATCCCGCGATCTGCGCTGAGCGGTCGTTGTCCTCACATGTGAGTTCCCATTTCATGGGAACTGTCTTGTTCAGAGTTCCCTTGATGGAAACTCTTCATCGTTGTAAGCTTGTGTGCTCTTGATCATTTCTGGGAGTTCCCACTTCATGGGAACTTCCCTCTTTAGAGTTCCCTTGATGGAAACTCTGCATTGTAGGCTTTTGTGGCTTTTGGTCATTCATGAGAGTTCTTGGCTGTACCTGCGTTCCTTAGAAATACTTGAACAAACCACATTAGTTCCCTATGGTGTTTGTCATTATCAAAACTTAAGAGAATTACATCGTTGATCCGTTGTTTAGAACCAGAGGTCCCAACAACGTCCCAACACTAGTATCAATATTTTTACCAACTAAAGACAAGGGGAAATCAAGAGAAAGATCTAAACTAAACTAAACTAAGAAACAAATAACAAACAATCAAACAAAGCAATAGAGAAACAAGTTTATTCAAAAGATCCACTCTGAAATAATCATTCGATCACAGATTCATCCACTGATTCCTTTTACACCTATGGTTAATTCCTATTAATCATTAGCAATCGCAAGTCCACGGTCCAAGCAATTCTTTAACCCAGGTAAGGACGCCTAACCTAGGATTAGCATAGAGAACAAGGATATGCAGGATATTGATTCAAGCAATCAAGTTACGAGTCAATTGCAAGAACAAACAATCAAATCTCTTTCTCAATTCCTAGTCCACGGTCCTAGAAATTAAGTTGTTTCATAGATCAAGTAAGATCACATAGACAATGATTCAAACCTAATCAAACTGTAAAATATCAATCAAATTAAACAAGTTGCGCACCAAGTGAAATCAATTGATAATCATGAAATTAAGCACCAAGAGAAAAGATAGAAATCAAAGGATAGAAATCAATTACCAAAACCTCACGAGTCCATACATCAAAGCTTCACCATCAAACAAACCCCAAAGGGTTTAGTCCTCCATAAAAACTGAAATAATCTCTAGGGTAAACTAAAAGGAGGCTCTCCCCCAACTAAATACGAAACTAGGTCTTAAATACTAAAAAAACTGAATAAAACTAAATATAAAAATATAATAAAACATAAGATAAAAGAAAACAAAGTCTGCGCGGAGAAACAACCACCAGTGAGCGCGGGTCATAGGCCGCGGGCGCGGCACCGGCGTCTACACATGATCGCGGATAAGGACATCACCGCGGGCGCGGGTCGAAAACCGCAGGCGCGGGTCGTCTTCTGACAACTTTCTAGTTTTATATTCGGAGGTGGTTTTGACCCACATAGATTTGGAATTTGAACTCGCTGTAAAAACATGAATTGTATCTCTTCGAGTTAGCTTTCCAATGATATCAATTCCAGCTTCATCCGATCACCGTAGCTCCCGAACGATGCGTCACAAGAAAATGGTGTCAAAACAACTCCAAATCAACACTTGTCTTCAAAACACTTACAATTTTTCAAATCGTGTCTTCGGTCTTCATATTACAATTATGCTCACAAATACATTGTAGTAAATTTTCGCATTTGATCGCAATTCTAAAATAAATAACATCACAATATAAAATTTCATTAAAATTCTTCGTAATCCAAATAAGCCCTTAATTACTAGAAAATTATTCAATTTAGGAATGAAAATTAATTTCATATACATCCAAGTACAATCGATTGTCAAATCTATTGCACGCATTTATATATTTCCCAAACTTTATAATGGTACATGGTATGTGGTCGGGGTTTGAAAAATGGAGATGAATGAAGTATACATTTTAATGTAAATAAATTTCGTTTATTTTTCGAAAAAATAGACGTTTTAGATTGAACTTTCATTAAAAAGAATAAAGCGGGTATATCATATATGTGTACTTTTCTTGAATTGGTCGTGTGTTATTTAAAAATTCCGTTTATGGGAGTCACACATGTCTTTTGCATATATTTTACTTTGTGTACTAAAATTTACTTTATGTGCATCAATTAGTTAAATATGATTTCAAATTTTTTATTTTATATTATATTGTAAATTTTGATGTATGTACATAAATAAGATGACCTTTTTGATCATTTGATGCACAAATATATATATATATATATATATATATATATATATATATATATATATATATATGCACACAATTTTGATGTATATATATTGAACTAATTTTAATTTACACATATATGCACTTTTAGTTATTTTGATGTACATACATTTGGTTTTGATGTATAAATATATGTATCTGTGCACATAGTTTTGATGTACAATTAAGTAATTTTTATACCAATGGAGTTGGCTCAGGTGGTAAGCGGGCTGTTCCACATCCACGAGGTCCGAAGTTCAACTCCAATAGATGTAAAAAAATTTCTTTAGGAGACCTACCAACCAAAGCTAAGTGCGCAACTCGGATCGAGTTAGATGTAGTTAAGACGAAACTCTGGTGAACTATCAGGCAACCAAAAAAAATGAATTAATTTTTAATTATTTTAATATACATACATCTCGTTTTGATGCACAAATATCCACACAACCAATTTTATTGCAAAAAAATCAATTTTAATATACACTCTACACGTATTTTTTATGTCCGTTCTATTTTAAAAAATATGCGAATAATCTCAAAAGGTTCGATTGTACCTTAATTTTTCCTTTGTATAACAAAACTATATGCATCACATATTCCTCTCTATTTATTACCTCTCTTATTCACGTTTTTAACACGCAAACGTTCACACGGAATCTCAAACCTTAATAAATTACAATTATGATTCAATATAGCCAGCCATCTAGGACATTCTAAGTGGGTGAGGCCGTGAGGGTATTGTGGTAAATATAACATAAAATGGCATTTCCCTATTATATTTGTCCCACATCGGTGAATGAGCTCTGGTGCAAAGGATATTACGTCTATAAGACATGAGTGCAGGGACAACAACTCGATACTTTTCCTCAAAATACACACAATATAAAAAGTCAAAGTTGACCAAAGAAAGGAACTGTGAAGAGGACATGCATATTTCAGGGATTCGTGCATAGGATTGTGGTACGTCAACTTTACTTTCTCCCTATAGCTTAATTAGGCTTCAATTAATCTTGTCTGATCACGGTTGGTAGTATATATAATTTTGATGCACTCGTACTTAGTGCAGGGTGGACAATACCAATTGTTTGATTTTGTTGAGTTAACCTCACAACAACAATCGGTCCCACAATCTTCCAAGGTGTTGGCACGTTTTATAGTAACATTTTACTAATCTTGTAGTAGATTCTTATTGTTAAATCTTTGTAAATATATTAATACTCTTACTTTGCTATATGGTTTATATGGTAGATGACACCTCTAGATCAGTACGTCCTAGAAGGAAAGGAGTATGAAGATTTTATTCCGGCTCCTGTGGGTATTAGACCAGAAGAGGTTCCACCAGGCGCCCTTCCTATTCCAAGATTGTCTAAAAAGCAATGTCAATTACATCCTAATGGTATTTTTTGGCCTAGTGAAGAATTAGTTGTAATTAAAGACTTGGACAAACCAAACTATATTCCCCAACCGCCTAGTATAAATCTTCCGCCAGAAGGGACATATACTCCAACAAACCGAGTACTCTAGTCGCCCGTTTTTGGTTTGACCCAATATCCTCATTAGTTATCATGTGTTATGATTCTGTTGTACCCGATTGGGCTTGTAAACCGGCTGGGAAATGTAGCTTAAACCAATGAGTTGTATCAAATGGTTTAGCTGCGTGTTTTGTAGCTAACAAGAAAATAACGTACCCGATTTTCTCTCTATCTCTGTCTCTTGATTCTTCTTTTGCACAAAAAAGCCTCTTGGCCATAACAATTGGTATCAAAGTGATGGGATGATCCAAAATCACGGCGGATGGAACTCGGTTTTGTATAAAGGAACTATTCGTAAGAACAAAGCTCGGATTCAACAGCTACATCAATTGGTGATGGAAACTCAGAAGGAAGGAAGGCAATTTATGGATTCCACTGAAGAATTCATGGCGGAAACCGTAATGTGCCTCCGTCTTCTCTCAGCATTGGAAAGCACTCCTCCCTTGCTTTCCAACCACACAAAGCTGCGAATTTTATCCGGGGCCGAGATTTTCCAAATTTTGTTGAAGAAGCACGAGTCCATGCCCATCAAATCTTTAGACTTCAGCAGCAGCTTGTAACCTGTTGAGATTGAGTAATTGTCATCCGATGAACATCCCCAGCTGAGCTCATCATTCGAATCCTCCTCACCCAATGTGGCAGCTGTAGCAGAAAGATGAAGCAGAATCGAGTTCGGCAGTAACGACTCCAAAACAGTCCAGTTCCAGCCAGTGTCAAGCGACCAGAAATCAGCAACAAGCGCCTGTTTTTAAGCTTCACTGATCGATCTTCTAGCAAAATTCAGCAAGGGTGTATCAAGTAACCAAGAGTCCATCCAGAACCGAATGCTCTTGCCATCCCTTAGCAACCATCTGGATCCTTTGACAATCACCTCAGAAATACCAGTTCTAATTGCCTTCCAAATATGAGAACAAGCGGCAAATCTACCAAGAGCGGAATCCACATACTTATGCTTGAGAACCGACGTCCAAATGTCCCCATCTTCCATCACAAATCTCCACCCGAGTTTTCCCACCAAAGCAAGGTTAAGCTTCTTCATGGTTCGGATACCCAATCCGCCTTGAGCTTCGGTTTAGTAACCTCACACCAAGCAACCTTATGCATTTTTCTTCTCTCATGACTACTGCCCTAAAGAAACCCACGGTTCAATTTATCAATCCTTGCACACAAGCTGTCCGGAATAATCATCGTTTGCATCGAGTAAACCGGAAGGGAGGTGAGAACGGAATTAATAAGGGTGGTCCTGCCCGCAATATTGAGCAATGCCGCCTTCCAGCCTGTAAGTTTAGACTTGAATTTATCCATGAGCCCCTCATAGGTGTTCTTATTGATGGGTTTGTGAATAACTTACATTCCAAGATAATTACCCAAATCGCTAGTGACCGAAAACCCACTAACTTCCGCAAGGCGAACCCGAAGATTACTCCTCACATTCTTGGACACAAAGATTTTGGACTTGGCATGGTTAATCTTTTGTCCCGAGGCCTTACAGAACTGATCCAAGCATCTCAAAATAACCTTCATTTGATCAATCGACGCCTCAGCAAAAAGGACAATGTCATCGGCGAAAAACAAATGTGAAAGATAGGGACCGGTTCTGGTGATTTTTATCGGCTTCCACTCTTCATTTTCCACAACTTCAAGGATCAAATGACTTAGTCTTTCCACACAAAGGATAAATAAATAGGGGGAGATAGGGTCTCCTTGTCAGACCCCCTAGAAGTCGTAAATTGGGGCGTCACTTCTCCATTCCAAAGGACTTGCATCCGGGGCGAAGTCACACAAGCCATAACCCTCCTAACACAATAATCCGGAAACCCCGCTGCCATCAACGATGACTCGATGAAACTCCAACTCAGCCTATCATAGGCTTTTTCAAGGTCCAACTTAAGCGCCATCCACCCGGAAGCCCCTTGTTTTCTCCTCATCGAGTGAACAACCTCTTGAACCACAACAATGTTATTCGTTATCATTCTACCCAGAAGGAATCTTCCTTGATTAGGCCCAATGATCGTAGGCATAATGGGTTCAATTCTGTTCACTAGCACATTGGTGACGATTTTGTATAACACGTTGCACAAACTGATTGGTCTGAATTGCCCAATACTCCCCGGTTTCCCAACTTTGGCTAGCAACACAACGAGCGTGTCGTTTACACCCTCGGGAAGAACCCCATACTGGAAGAAGTCCCTAACAAAGCAAGTCACAAAATCACCAACCGTCGACCAACAACGCTGAAAGAAACCAGGGTGAAACCCATCAATCCCAGGAGATTTAAGAGAACCCATACTTTTAACAGCCCGCCAAATCTCGTCCCTCGTAACCGGCCTCTCGAGCTCACTAAAAACGGCTGGATCACCCATGGGAAACCCGTAGCTACATGCCGGAACACGGTCCAACTCTGACCCAACATCACTGTACAACTCCCTGAAATAATTGGTGGCAATTTTTTCTAAATCAGCTTTGCTTTCAACCCAAATTTCGTCTCCATTACGCAGTCCCTCCACCCGATTCTGTTTCCGGCGAATGATAGTCGAAGCATGGAAGAAAGCGGTGTTCCGATCCCCACCACGAAGCCACTGTTCACGCGACTTTTGGAGCCAAAGTGTCTCTTCTTGTTCAAGGGTCTTTTCAAGATCTCTCCTAGCAGCAACTTCCAACATAACTAACTGTTCAGACATGTTTGAAGCCATATTAAGTTGGATATCATCAAGCCTGTCCAAAAAATCTCTCTTACGTTGGTGGATATTCCCAAACACATTTTTGTTCCAAGAAATCAACTCATTTTTTAACACGTCTAGGGCACTGGGTGTATCCACATCCACACACTAACTATCATTGACTTTTTCAAAAAAACCGGGGTGAGAAAGCCACGCCTCCTCACAACGGAAGGGTCTCCTCTTTCTATTGAACTCCGTATTAGGCTCCATCGAAAGGAGGAGAGGGCAATGATCAGACGAGAACTTCGGGAGATGACGAACCCGGGCTTCTGGCCACGTTAAGCGCCCTTCCATATTAACAAAAACCTTATCAAGTCTTTTGTGAACCACCGATGTCTCGGAAAGCCTTCTACTCCATGTAAAATCTTGTCCCGTAAACCCCATGTCAATCAATTGATTCTTATTCATCCATTCCTCAAACACCGAAGAGTCAGCGTGCAGACCCCCAACACCCTCGCTCCTCTCATGTTGATAAAGAATACAGTTGAAATCCCCACTGATAAAAGCCGGACCTGAGATTCTAGCAAGCGACTCATCATTATCTTTCCAGAAGCCGACTCTACGAGAAACCGAAGGTGGACCATAAACATCAAATAAATGTGTCGTAACCCCTGTCTGGACCACACCGACATGAATAAAGTTTCTGTTCAACTCCATTACGTCAACCTGCATATTGGTATCCTTCCAGAAAAGCCAAATTCTGCCTGCAAACCCGATAGCTTCAACTCTACGGTAGCAATTGAAATCCGATCTAGTCAGCTTATCGCAAACGGCTTGGGCTCTATCCCCGGAAACTTTAGTTTCAAAAAGTGCAACCATGTTCACTTTATGACTTCGACAAAGATAGTGTATTGCTCTTTGAAAACCTGGCTTACCTGCACCCATACAATTCCATAGTAAGATATTCATAATAAACAGAGGCGATGAGTCGATGAGTCGTGCCCTTGAGCTTAAACGCTCTCCGCCATAGTGGCATCTCGCGCAATGAACAGAGCCGATGAGTCGTGCCCTTCATCCTCGCCTTCACGCTGGTTCTTATTCTCTGAAGAAACGATGACCTGGTGAGCCTGAGTGATCCCATTCTCATTGCAAATAAAGTTCCTCTAATCGTTGCGAGTACAATTTTTCAGTAGATCAGGATCGAGAATTTCAATCTCTTGAGGGTTCTCAATACTATGTTGACTGCCTTGAATTTGTTCAGCATTCCTCTGTCTCTTTTTGTGCCCGTTTGGGCTATCGGAGGCAGATTTGCTTGGCCCACCAGTGTTGTTATTCTTGGGTGAGAATATACCCACTTTCCTGCCAAGTTTGATCTTCTTCTTATCGACTTGGGCCTTAGAGCCCATTAGTCCATTCGATTTTCCCATGCCAAACACAAGAGCTTCATTATCCTTCACATTACTAAATTGAACTGTCATTAAACTCTGGGAATGACTCGCAATTTTTTCTGGACATTGATCCTGTTGCTTATTCTTTATAACATTAGCTACAATTTCCTCAAATCCTTTTTCTGTGACCGTTGGAGAGATCTCCTTCTCTTTCTTATTCGTTCCCTTAATTCTAGGAGCCTTTGATTGTGTTGTAATCTTTACCCCAGATTCCACCAAATTATCCTTATCACCTTCCTTTCCCGAAATGATCAGAGTCTCAAATCGATTCATTGGCCTAAATAGCGTCCTTGAATCCGGAAACATAATATCCTTTCCTTTTCCGTTTTGATTCTCCAACCTTCGATGGTCGCCGGTGTTCCCTGGTTCGTCGGTCAACGATCTCTGCTCCTCGGATTTTGCATTGGCCTTCACCGGCCTTGGTTTCCTAGCGACTATCATCCACTTGCCATACGATCCGTTGGAGTTCAGATCCACTCTTTGAGACTAGTTATTGTTACTGGCATTGCTAGTAGGCATTTCTACCCCATTGAATTGGGTTTTCTCCGAATTATTTCCCTTAATCTGCTCATTACCAGTGAATATGGAATCTGGCGGACATGAAGGGCAGTTTGTCTTGACATGGCCATACCTACCACACCTGAAGCAAATAGTAGGTATACCCTCGTATTCGATGAGAAAACGATCACCATTGATAATTATCGAACCTTTAAGGGATCTCTCCAAGTCGACCTCAACACATATTCTTGCAAATTTGCCTCTGTTGGTGTACATTGTCTTAGGGTCGACTCTTATCGGTCTTCCTATTCTCGTAGCAATTTGGAGGAGGATATTTTCTTCATATAAAGTAACCGGAAGGCCCACTAACCTGATCCACACTGGCGCTGTTGTGATTGGATCTGTAGTGTGAAACGTCGGAGTCCAACTTCAAACCGATAAACATCTACCAAATACCGTCCATGGGCCGCCAGTAAGGGCCATCAAGAAGTCTTCTTCACGATCGAATCTAACGAGGAAGCATCCATTTTCAAGATCAAGGATTTGAAAACGAGTAGATGTCCTCCACATCTCACGAATTTTTCTTTCCATAACATGGAACGCGATTGGCGATCCTAACAACTTGATCGCCACTGAGCATGACCAGACAGATGCAAATGCTTCCATTACATCTTCGGCTATGGTAACAGCAGGATCACCATCCACCCCTCCTGGAAACGACACCGTCACTTTCCCACGCAAAAACTCATCGTCTAAGGTCGTTTTTTGGTGATAAGCACCTCCGACCATGAGACTTTTTTATCCGGTGGGTCTCTTGGAGGTCTACCCTCAATCGATCCATCAACTTGCATTCCATCGTTAATTGTTTGTTGAGTTTCCGGTGCGACACCGGATTCGACACAACGTTCATGAAACTTTGAAAACCAGAGAGGGTGTTTTTTGAAAAAATCAGAGCGTCCATACTAGTATAGATATCTTATTCAAAGAGCGTAAAATTTCTAACATTACTAACAACTAAGAGAAGCCAATTTGACGAAAAAAGAAAATTAAAGCCAAATCACCAATCATACAGAGTTACAACTCCATATCCAACAGAAAACTCCTAATTGTTTCAACATCTAATTGAACTATTGAAGTCCACCGAATTCACACTAGAGAAAAAAATCTCAAACTGAATTAGATAACTCGGCAGAAGAACCAGCGAGAATAGAATAATCAAACTGACTTTAACCAGGAAGTGTCATCGTCTTTGGAATTGAGATCCCTGGAAAATGAGAACGAGGAAGACGAAGAACCACAACCGACGACAACGGGCTGATGAGGCTGGGAGCCGGAAGCAGAGGTAGAAATCGATCTGAATAGGAGCGCAGAGGAGGAGAGAAGGTGGGTATGCAACTGCGGCAACGGAGAAGGCGGAGGAGTCCGAGAAGAGGATGAGGAGGAGAAGGAAGGAGAGGTGGGGAGGGTTAGCTCCATGGAAGACTCGCCGTTCCTCTGTTCAATCTGGGAAGAACTTGCTAATTAAGCCCTCAAATTAGGGCAAAATTTTATTTTATTTGTAAATGAGTAGAAAAATGGATTTTTATTTTTATTTATTTATTTATTTGACCGAAATAAGTTAAAATAGATGGACAATTTGAATTTGCATGAATTTAGGTTACTAAAGGTATTTTGTATAAAGTATAAAAGCACCAAAGGGAAACAAAAATTTGTTTTTTTTTTTATCAGAAAGAGGGCTTAGCCCTTTTATTAGAGCAAATTAAGCAACATTCCCCATAGGGGTTACATCATGAGATAAAGCAGAAAGAATACAAGCAGGGGGATCAAGAAAAATAGTAAAATTAGTGCTCAGCTCAAGAGAGTAGTTGGCAAGTTTATCAGCAACCTGGTTATTGTCACGTGGTGTATACAATATGGAGGTGTTCCAGTGGTCCTCATGAAGTAGCTTATGACACTGCTCGAGAAGATGGTAATCCGCATCTGCTGGGGGCATAGGCTTGGACAACAACTTCCAAATTTCCATTGCATCCGTTTCAACCAAGAGTTTAGGGATTTCCATTGATTTTGTTAATTTAAGGCCATGAAAAATGGCCCAAAGCTCTGTTGTTCGAGCTTTGCAGACGCCGCAGGAAAAAGCAAAAGTACGACAGAAATTTCCCGCAGTATCTCGAAGAACGCCTCCTCCACCAGCAATTCCGGGGTTCCCTTTCGACACTGCATCGATGTTCAGTTTAATAACATCAACAGGTGGTGAAATCCATCCAGTTCGAGACCGTTCACATGGGTTTCAAGCTGCACACGAGTAACATTGCGAGCAACCTCAGCATCTTTATAGTGGCGCATGGCCTGTTGCACGGCTGGAATAATGTGGCCAATATTGTCCTCCCCATCAAACACAAGTTTGTTAAGATTTTTCCAGATTTTCCACAACATATTAGTAAAAATTGAGTAGGAATCTCCCCTGTTACTGATGTACCTAAGAACCCACTCTCGAATATTGACATCATTGAAAAAGTTGTCATCAACGAAATCAAATTCTCCTTGCCTCCACAAAGAAGTAATGTCAGCACAATCTCTGAGGAGATGGACAACAGTTTTCGGCAAACCACAACGAGGACAGTCAGGCGATGGTGCAATCTGGCGTCGAAACCTGGTGTCATTGCACAGGATTGCATCATGGCAAGCCAAATAGAGGAAATGTCTCGCGCGTTGTTGAGCGGGACACCTCCATATGCGAGACCACACCTGTGATTGTGGAGTCTCGGAAGGAGGACGGATCAGATTTCTAGCCGAGGTAGTCAAAAATGTACCTGAAGGCGTGGGCTCCAAAACAAGTTGTCGACCGCAGTAGTAGAAGTTCTAATCCTTATTGCATTCAATTCCAGGCAGATATTTGGCGGGAGCTTTGTCTTAAGAGTACTCCAATTCCAACCAGATTCGTGCCAATAAATTGCCACCACAACACCAAAATCCTCTTCCGTCAAGTTGCTGGTTGCATAAACAGACAGAGCTTGGTCCCGAAGCGAATTATGGACCCAAAATAACGTATTTAGTCCATTACCAACAGAGGCACAAACCCCTTTTGCGAGGAGTTGTCCACCATGAACTTAACTTTTCCATGTGTGGGATTGTCTGGGCCTTCGAACAAACATATCAACATCGGCTCTGTGATTGCAATATTTCCCTCTAATTATCCGACTCCATAAAGAAGTTGGTTCCTTAAGAGCTCTCCAACTGAGTTTGCCTAGAAGAGCTGAATTCGACTCCCTCATACTGCGTACACCAAGGCCCCCCATACTGCGTGGTTGTGTTATTTTCTCCCAAGAAACAAGATGTATTTTCCTGGCTTCATTTGTGGAACCCCAAATAAAACCCCGGATACTCTTATCAATAGCATCGCACGTGGATCTTAGCAAGAGCGTCGATTGCATTGCATAGACTGGAAGACTCGAAAGCACCGAGTTAGCAAGAGTTACTCTGCCTGCCATAGAGAGAGTTCGGGACTGTCATCCGCTCAATTTAGAGGTAATTTTGTCAAGAATATACTGGTAGTTCTCTTTTTGAGCTCTCCCATGAAGTATCAGAACACCTAAATACCGACCAAGATCTAGCGCAACCGGAATATGTAGTCGTTCTCCAAGGTCAACAGCGTGGATTGAAGGACCGCTTTGGAGAAGCAAACAGAGCTCTTATCAAAGTTGATTTTCTCTCCGGATTGGGAACAAAACTGTTCAAGGCACGCCTGAATAATGGCCACCTGAGAGGCGGAAGCTTCAGCAAAAAGAAGTAGATCGTCAGCAAAAAAGAGGTGTGAGATTGAAACACCCCCACAATAATAGGCTTCCATAAACCTGTAGAAACCGCAGATTGGATAATATGGGATAGTCTTTCCATACAAAGTACGAAAAGATAAGGTGATAAAGGATCACCTTGTCGAATCCCCCGGGATGGCTTGAAAGAACCACTATATTCACCATTCCATAGCAAGGTTGTGTTTCCGGAAGATTGCCCCATCATAATCACATCAGTCATGCGATCCGGAAACCCCGCCTCTTGTAAAATTTCTTTGAGGAAAGCCCAGCGTACCCTGTCGTAAGCTTTATCATGGTCAGTTTTCAACACCATCCATTTATCATTTGATGCTCGATTTTCAATGCTATGCATAATCTCTTGCACGATGACGATGTTATCGATAATCTGCCTTCCCGGTATAAAGCTAGATTGCATCGGAGATACCATATCTGCAATATGCGGTTTGAGCCTATTCACGATCATCTTCGTGCTGATTTTAAAGATGACGTTCAAGAGTGAGATAGGCCGAAAATGAGTCGGCCTAGAGGGGTTATCCATTTTTGGGATAGGGACAAGAAGAGCATTTGTAAACCCCGGTTCCATGTGGCGGGTATTAAGGAAATTCAGCACCGTCTCTGTCACTTTAGCACCAACAGTGGACCAACTTTTTTGATAAAACACCGCCGGGAAACCGTCCGGCCCAGGGGCTTTGAAAGGGCCAATTGCTTTGACATCTTGCCACAATTCCGCAGCAGAGAAAGGGGCCGAAAGATCTTCAGTCAGGCCAGGCGAGGGTAATGGAAATCTGCAGTTAATCTGGAAGGGCAAAGGATCAACAAGCGGCGGTGTGGATTCTTCTGAGTACAAAGACGCAAAGAAATTGTGTGTTAAGGCTGCTACTTATGTTCTATTGCTAATCCAGACATCAGCTTGATCTAAAAGTCTCTCAACTCTGTTCGCCCTGCGTCTGATGATAGTAGATAGGTGGTAGAAGCGAGTATTCCTGTCCCCATCTAGAAGGAACGAAGCTCGGGACTTTTGGAACCACAAAAGTTGCTCTTGTTCCAGGACTGCTTCAAGCTCACGTATGAGATCTTTTTTCATTCGAATTAGCCTATCAGTCACATAAAACGTCAAGCATCTACGAACACCTGCTAATCGTGACCAAAGTTTCTGCTTCTTCCGAAAAATATTCCCAAACACATCTTTGTTCCATGCTTTTAATTTGTTTGCCATATCCTCCAACGCTTTCATACCACTAAAGCTTGTATTCCAGACCGTTGATATAAACTCATGATAACAGTTATGTAGAGCCCAGGCCGCTTGGAAACGGAAAGGTCGGTTTCTCCTACTGTCATTGCTCTAAGTCTGTAGATGTAAAATAATTGGCGAATGATCTGAATGCGGCGCTGTACCATGTTCTACCCAAGCATCACCGAATTGGAGGCGCCATAATTCATTGCATAAAACACGGTCCAGTCTAGCGGCCTTTCATGTTCTACTGGAGTTTCCGGTCTGCCAAGTAAACGGTTGGCCAGAGAACTCGAGATCAATGAGCTGCAATTCATTCACCCACTCCCAGAATTGTCGTGAATTGGAATTTGAGCTGACGGAAGATGGCATACGCTCATGTGGATGTAGTGTCGCATTAAAATCACCCACCAAGGCCCACGGACGATTATGTGAACGAGCAAAGGCCTCCAGCTCATTCCAAAGGTTGGTGCGGGTTACCGCATCGGGAGAAGCATATATTGCCGAGATGTACCACGGATCTTCCCTGATTCTTGATATCTCTACTGTCAGATGTTGAGGATGGAGAGAAATAGGGACTACCCTGACTTCAGCTGTACGCCAAAGTATCCAAATACTGCCCGAGAATCCTTCAGCTTTAACTCGGAGTCTTCCATCAAAGCCAATACGGTTGCAAGTTCTATCTGCTTGAACTGATATGTGGTTCAACCAGAAACAAGACTCTAGGATCATGCATTCGAATGAGTTCTCGCATAGTCGAGATGAAGTGATCGCTAGCAGCTCCACGGACATTCCAGATTAAAAAATTGAGATCAATCATATTCAAAAGAGAAGAGTTAATGAAGCCAAATAAAAGCAGCATGTCGTGCGACATTCTCAAAGAAAAAGCGAGAATTGCGTCAGACAAGAGGATTGACGCGTCCTGAATCACCGGTGGTATTGAGACCTTGCATAGTATCGGGTTCGTTTCCGTTGTCATGGGAAAGAGCTCGACTCTCACCATTCTGGTCACCACATTTGGAATTCTGTCTTGTAGCGCCAATGAGCGCACTTTCAGGGGCCGTGTCTTCGAACAAAGGATTGTTAGTGAGCTTTTGTTTTTCCTCTGCCAATTTCCTGACCGTCTCTCTGAGTTTCTTTTTCAAACTGGTAGACTGAACTTGAGGGGAGGCGGCATTCAAGTTGATTGGCTTCGTAAGTTCAACTACGGAAATTTTATCAAGAAGATTATGTGAAGATATCAAATCTTCGTTACCCGGGAGAGAATCTGAAATCGGAAAAGGTTGATATCTATTAAGGGCAGTTTTTTTATTTTTCAAGATTTACGAAGATCTTATTTTCATAGGCGGGCCCCTTACAGTTGGAACACCTTCCTTCTGTGCACATGAATCTTCCTTTCCTATCAAGGAGGAACTTGCCAAGCTAAAAGGAAGGGAAATATTTTTTGGGGTTGGCTGGGGTCTGCTTTCCATAGGGGTTATCTGTGGAATAGCATCCATGTCTGACGTGGCAACAGAAGGGAGTGGATTCTTTCCAATATTTAAGGAAGCCGTTTTCTTTTCTAGGATAATATCTTGGACTGCCTTAGATATTTGATCATCCTTTCCATCTTCAAGCAAATCAAGAGCTTCAAGCGGATTTTTCGGCAAGAATAATGGCTTCTGCGGCTGGTGGGATTTCGATTTTCATCTTTTCTATGCCCTATCTTTCTTTTGCATCTTTTCATCTGTGTTCATTGGCGTCTTTGCTATCTCACATTCTTCCATGTGAAATTTCTTGAGCAAATCCTTGGCAATTGGTATACTTTCTCTAGCACAAGAAAATTCCATCCTTTTCTTATCTCACATCCAAACTGAGGAAGTATTTCAGAACTCCCAAGTCAGTCATCTCAAATAATCCATCCATCGTTGAGATATTGAACTCATCTAGCATTCTTTGTGAAGAGCTAAAGTATATTATATCATCAACATAATGACATACTACTATGAACTCATGAATACCTTGCCTTTTGACATACAAGGTGGGATCATTTTCACTCCTTTAACAGACATTATTGATGAAGAAAGCACCTATCTTGCTATAGCAGGCCCTTGGAGCTTGCTTCAAGCATTGAGATCCTTTCTTAACTTGTACACCTTTCCTTTTTCTCCATCTTTGACAAATCATTGTGGTTGCTCAACAAATACTTCCTCTTGCAATTCCCCATTGAGAAATGCAAACTTTACATCAAGTTGGAACACTAGTAGTCCCCATTGTGCAGGCTATCAAAATCATGAGCATCAACATGTAGATTCCAAATCTAAGTTGTAGTTTCAAAGCCAAAACAAATATCACTGTTTCAAACCTTACAACAAGTGAGAAAGTCTTCTCATAACCAATTCCCTCTTGTTGAGCATACTCTTTTGCTACTAGTCGTACCTTGTGTTTCAGAATGCTCCCATATGAGTTATACTTGGTTTGAACACCCACTTCAAGTCAATTACATTCTTGTCTTCTGGTAGACTCACCAACTCCCATGTCCCATTCTTTTGGATGGACCACTGCTATTCTTTCATTTCCCTTTTCCACTCAGCTTTGTTGACATGCAGCTTCATTAAAGCTTGCAAGTTCTGTGACAACTAGAGCAAAGTCACAACTCTCATATATCTTAACTAAGGATCTTACACGTCTTGGTGGTGAGTCGCTTGATGAGCTTGGAGAGGACAGGGAACTCATATTGCTTGAAGATGTTTATGATGATTCTAGTGTTGATGGCGGACTTGGCATGGATTGAGTAATGATAGTTTCATCAAACTCTTCTTCAAGTGTGATTGATCTCTAAACATTATTTCCACTATCCTTCTTTTTCTCCCATCCCCATCTTTCATTCTCATCAAAGACTACATTTCTACCTATGATAACCTTACCACTAAGAGGTTTGCACAATCTATATACTTTAGATTGAATTTTGTAGCCAATGAAAATGCACTTCTCAGTTTTTTCATCAAGCTTGGATCTCAAATTTACTAAAGCATATGCCATATAACCAAAAACTCTTAGATGATTTACAAAGGGTTTCTTCTTTCTCCAAGCTTCAAATGGAGTTGAATTCATGACAACTTTTGTTGGAGACACATTGAGAATATAGACAATTATTGCAACTGCCTCACTCCAGAACTCATTTTTTTTCCTTGGCCTTTAGCATACTCCTTGACATTTCAACCGCAGTTCTATTTTCCCTCTCTACCATGCCATTATGCTCTAATGTATATGTTACAGTGAGTTCTCTTCTAATGCCTTGATCTTCATGGAATTTAATGAACTCATGTGACACAGATTCCCCTCCTATGTTAGTTCTCAATGCTTTTTTGACATTTTCCACTTTGTTTCTCCACCATGGCTTTGAACTTCTTGAAGTTCTTAAACGATTCTGGCTTTCCTTATTGAAAGTATACCCACCTCATCCCGATGTAATCATCCGTGATTAGAAAAAAATACTTGCTACCACTAAGAGATTGTGTTTGCATAGGTCCACATATATCAACATGGACTAGATCCAAACACTCACTTGCTCTTCATGACTTCCACTTGGAAAGGATCCTTTTGCCTGCTTTCTATATACACACCCTTTACAGAATTCTAGATCACCAATTGTTGGCAATCCTTGCACCAACTCCTTTGCATTCAAAAGTCTCAAACCCTGAGCATTTAGATGCCCGTATATGAGATGCCATAGCTTGGCGTCTTCATCAAATCTGACAACAAGTGATTCGCCTGGACTTCCTATCAAGTATAGTGGGACAACCTTTTTCTTTCCCATGGAAATCCTCATCAGGGCTACATTGCTTTTCTTTTCCTTGATGGCACACATGTAATCCTCAAACACAACAGTGTAGCCACCACATACTAACTGACCAACAGTTAACAAATTGTGTGCAAGCTTAGGAACATACTGACCATTTTATAACAATTAATTTTTTTGTTCATTTTTTTATTACAATTGTTCCTAATTCTTCTACATTCAATTGCTTTCCATTTCCGAGTCTTGCAATGCTTTTCTTTGAGTCATCCAACTCCTTGAACATGCGTTTTGAACTTGTCACGTGGTTGGAACATCCACTATCAACATGCATACCATAGTGAACTTCCTTCACTTTCATAATTGTGTTGAGCCAAGAACATGTTTTTGTGCTCAATATAATTGGACTTTTGTTCTTGCTTTCCCTCAGCTTTGTCTTCATCTTTCTTCCAAAATGAAGCCTCCTTGTGGCCAGGCTTGATGCAATAGTAGCACTTGATAGGATTCTTGTAGTTCTTGGAAGATTCATCTCTTCCATCACCACCTTGTCCTCTTTCATGGCCTCTACCTCTGTAACCTCCTCTTCCTCTACCTTTGTTTGAGTTTTGTTGGAACTTCTCCTTGCTTGATGACTCTCCTATGACATGGAAAACTTTTTCTTCTTTCTTGTCATCAAACTTGCACATCCTTTCTTCATGGGCCTGTAGTGGCCCCATCAATTCATCAGAAGTGTAGGTCTCCATGTCTCTGGACTCTTCAATTGTAGTTACGTCATGATCATACTTCTTGGTAAGGCTTTTGAGCACCTTACTCACCACTTGTGTAGTTTTGATCTACTCTCCATAGGATCTCATTTGTCGCTCAGTGCTTGACAATCTTGATAGGTACTCTTGAACTGTCTTCTTGTCTTTCATTTGAGATGTCTCAAATTATCCTCTAAGAGACTATACTCTCACTATGATCACCTTCTTTTCCCCATATATTCTTTTTGAAGAGTATTCTAAACTTTCTTTTTTGTTGAAGCTGGTGTAGTTCAATAAAAACACATCATCATCCAATGGTTGTTGGATCATGAAAAGTGCTTTTGCATCTTTTTTTCCTCCCTTAGTGCTTCATTTGGCTCCTCAATTCCATTATCTTCGAAGCCATTCTCAACAAGGCACCAAAGCTCTTGAGCTTTGAAACGAGTTTTCATTTTCAAACCCCAAAAGTGATAATTCACCCCTTTGAATATCAGCGACTAAGGTGTTGAGTTTCCATACCATTGTTGTTTTGCATGAGGAATGTTGCACTCAAAACCCTATGTTTCCCTTGTGTTTTTTTTTCCTCACACAAAACACTCACTAAACCTACAACCTGATTTTTTTCTCTCTCACTCTGATACCAAAATTGTTGGAAAAGAAGAAAAGATTTCACTCAATTGCATGCATCATTCATTGACAAAACAAGGCAATAAATAGCCATTACAAGGTACTAACAAAGCTTATAATTTTCAATAACATTGAGGCCTAGAAATGTGGCTTAAATACTCAACAAACATGACTAACTAACTCAATTAATCCAGCTAACAAACTTGACATAACTATCTCCAAAAAACCAGCACAAATTACTTGACTAATTCAACTAGGCTCAAAACATATACATCCCCCTGTACTTGTGCAAATTGATCACTTAGACACCCCACCTTTACTTTGGACCAATTGAGCACTTAAACTTAACAATTTGGACCAATTAAACACTTGGTCGTTGACAATCTCGTTGAGTGTAACACATGCGCGCTGACATATCCCAAAATTTTGCCTAGATGTATGCAACATAAGCTTATTTTTCCACATAAGATGCCACATAAGATGCCACATAAGCCCAATGTTAACACCATTATATTAATAAAATATAAAAATATAAAAAAAATACAAAAAGAAAAAATAGACCAGATCCATGAATGCCCACCCCCAATTTTCTCGAGCACAATACCGCCACCACCGCCCATCATCTCATGGAGCGATAGAAGATGAATGGGTCGCCGTCGTGCCGAATCGCTGCCATTCACCCTTACTCTAGTTTGCTCATGGGAGGTAGAAGATGAACGAGCCCCTCTCTTCCCGTTCATCTTCATCTGCGCTTGAACCATCGACCACCGCCCAAAACTCCAAAACACCCTAACTTGCTAGATCCGGCGATTTTGCCACCCAATCGCGGATCCGGGTGCCATTGACCCACCTAGAAAGCGTCCAGGGGTCTCCCCCACCCCCATAGGCCAAGTTTCGTAGACCCTTGCAGCTCCAACGACAACTCACCCCGGATCTAGGCTCCAAGTACGCCCGTTCTCAGACCGGAATCTCCGACTTTCCTTGCCAATGAACGGCCGCCCTACCAAATTAAAGGCCCGATGACCCCACTAAGCTCTTGGGAGAGGCCAAATTTGGTGGGAAGTAAAGCTTTTATGTACCGGTGGCCCCATTGAAAGATGTTAAGAGTTTTGATTTATAGATCTGATTCTGAAGGTTGAAGATGATGGCTATTTTTTTTATTTTGTTTATTGTTGTAAATTATAAGCCTAAAACGGTGTCATTTTGGGTCTCCGTACTTTATGTTTTTTTATTAAATAAATTCAATGTTAGCTTAAATACGATCCTTCACTTGCACATGTGCGTTTGAATTACACGCACTTCACCACATCAACGAAGAGGTGTTTAATAGGTTCAAATTGTTAAGTTTAAGTGTTCAATATGTCCAAATCAAAGGTGGGGTGTCTAAATGACCAATTTTCTTAAGTACAGGGGACTGTATATGTTTTGAGCCAATTCAACTACATTGCACACCTTAATTCTACTGAAATTCCTAGACATATAAATGGACACAATTTAAAACTTCAAACGCCTAGCTACAAGCCAACATTGCACAACCTAACTTGATCCTGATTCTTGCATAATATTTGTGCAGCTTGATCACTTTCAATATATTCTTAAGACATAATACATGTATCTCTATTGTATAGATGGAGTTCTACTTTATTTTTTGGTTGAAAAAATATATATAGAAATGGTTCAAATTGGCTTGAGGCTTCAATACCATGAAAACTTTGTAAACCGTTACGTGGGATAGACTTGGGACGTGTTCATATGAGAACACATCTTGTACTCAATAGGCTCATCACATAAGTATAGTAGGATTTTATCGTAAAATTAATTTACAATACGAGGAGTAACCTATTATACTTGTATGCTAGACATTTTATTATTGATTTTTCCATGTGAGAAAATCTTAGTTTCCAACAAAAAGATTGTGTTGAGATTAAATGTTGTCACATTTAGCAAAGTTCAATATTATTAGATGTATGATCTTGTGAACTATTTAGTGCCAGAACCAGTAGCCGACTAATTTGGATTTGAATACAATAAAGGCCTCTTTGGAAGCGATCTTTCCAATCTGATGGAATATAAGTTCTTGCAACAAAAAATTGGGACTAATAAAGTGTAGTATATGAGTTTGATGAGTTAAACCTCTCATTGCTAATTGATATTAGAATAGAATCTTATTAGATTTATACATTGAACTTACATGTGTATGACTTCTAGTTTTTCAATCCACATGCGATTTGCATAGTCCAATTATACTACACTCTTTTTAGTTTAAAGAGTTTTGACCTATGAATTCCCAATCATCACCATGGGCGGATCTAGGCGGGGTGGCCGCTCCCGCATTTGGCCGGTGGAGCGACGAGTTTACGCGCGAAGGTTCAGGAATAAAGGAAAATTTTTGGAATTTCGCCCCCATAGGCTGGCCCAGGTGGGGGTGGGGGTGGAGGTGGAGGCGAGCGATGGAAGGCGAGGATGGCTGGAGGAGGAAGAGGCAGAGGGATGTGTACAAATTTACAAGTTCAATGAAGGCGAGAGACGAACAAGATGAAGATTGAGGACGAAAATAATACAACGTCATTTTGGTTCATGAATTGTTTATAAAAATTTGACTGTTAGCCCAAATTTTAGGATTTATTATTCAACCATTCCTACTCAATTCTCATTTTCCCCCAATGTATGTGTTAATTTATTAAGGTATAAGTTGTAATTCAATTAATTTAATTTGTTCTTCTACCAAAAAAAATTAATTTAATATGTTAATGTGTGGGAAATTTTGAAATATTTAACAATTTGTTAACCTCATTCGGATAGGTGTTGTTGATATAGGTTTTGTTATGAAATATTTGATAATCTTAACAACCTATAAAGTTCTCCCTCACAACCTCATAAATGTTCTACTCCCTACGATTCAAATTAATTGTCGTTTTAGCATTTTAAATTTGATCCATTTTATATGTCGTTTTAGGTTTTCTAGGCAATTGATTAGGAGTGAGTTATGAGAATTGTTATTGGAATGTGTTTTTATTAATTAATGTTATTCATTCATTGGTTGAAAAAAGGTGATGAGTGGTAAATTTTATAAAAAAATTACCTTTTTGAGTTTAGTTAATGCTTTTCTTAATTCTTGTATCGAAAACTAAAACGACATTTATTTTGGATCGGAGGGAGTATCAATTTTCAAAATTCTATTATCTTATCTTATCTTATCTTAACAACCTATAAAGTTCTCCCTCACAACCTCATAAATGTTCTATCAATTTTCAATATTCTATTAATAAATTAATTTTTACCAACATAAATTCACTACTAATTAAAGATAAGAGATGAAACCAATACTTTTTTCTGTAATAAATACTTTTATTTAAGAGAGAAGATAAAAGAACATTTTCATGGAGACCTTTTATTAAATAATTTATATTAATTTATAAAATTTTTATTAAAGAAAGTATGTGGTAAATCTATAGATTTAAATAGTATAACTTAAAAATCTATAATTAATTATCTTAATGGTACCTTTTAGTATATGTAATTCAATTGTAATTTATAAAAATAAAATTCAAATTTGTATTTACTTGTCTATGTATGTATATCATAATAAAATTATTTAAAAAATTAAAATAATATCTAAATCTTCTTATGAAAAACTAAATAAAAATTATTAATTAATTAAAATTAAATTAAATCTTAGTAAAACCATTCATTTTGGGAAAACAAATACACTTCCATTTTTTTTATTGATTTTCACAAATGTTGAAATATAATAAGTATGTAATGACTTATATGAAAAAAAATTAAATATTTATAATTGATTATTCATCTTATTTCAAAGACTACAAATTTCCTTATTCCAAATATAAATATAAATAAAAATTGTATCATATAGAAATCATATGAAAGATAAAGTTATGATTATTCACAATGTTATATGCATGAGAACCACATTAATTAAATGTGAAAACAAATCATTGATAGATTAAGTATGTAGAATTAAAACTATACTTCAACTATCAAATTGAGGTTGATAAGAAATTTCTATATCTTAAATTGGTATGTGTCGTTTAAATGATCAAATTATTTATATAATTACAATTTTTAGCATTTTATTTTTTTGTTATACTAAAAATATTTATGGTATTTTATATTGTAATTCAATTGAATCTAATTTAGTATGCTTGATCACATATTTTGATTTTTAAAAACCTAAATACTTTAATTATATAGCATGGAATACAAACTTTGTCCCTTCCAAAGGACGTAATTAGAACTCTAGTTAATTTTTTAAATTCCAATCCTTAATAATTGATTAATTTAATTGATAGGTTCAATAAAAAAATGTAAATTTGATAAGTTAATATTGAAAAGTTTGAAAATTTTAACTAATTTGATTTGTCTGAAGTTAATTTTTATGTACTAACTTGATATATTATCTATTCAAAGTCCGCCCCACAATTAGACGATCCTGGTCATCAACAAACAGATTTTCAGGAAGATTAGTCGGCCCTAAAATCCGCTCTCTTCTGTCTCCAAATAACTGATGTTTGCATTTCTAGTATAGTTTTTAGTAGGTTTTCTTTGTTTATTAGGTTTAGTTTTGTTAAGTTTAGGTTTAGTTTTGAGTGTTTTTAGATAGTCTTGCATATTTCTATGAAAAGAGTGGAAGCTACGCTATTTTGCGTATTTTGTAGGTTTTAGCAAGGAAAAGTGCTATATGGAGCTGAATTTGGAGCGTTGCAGTGAAAGACAGAGGAATACAAGAATGAATAAGTCAGAGTTCAAGATTTACGAGAGGAAGTGTGGAAGAAAACCAAGCCTAGGCTCGTTAACGAGGCTGTGAGGTCTCGTTAACGAGGCCACGAAAGAGAAGATTTGAAGGTTGGCTTTATGATTCACCGATCCTGAGCGGGAGTATATTTCCGTGTCGGTTGAGTATCTTTTTAGAATCTTTTAGGGTTATTAGAGTATGTATTTTAGGTCTTATTATCTTCTTAGATTTTGTTTCTATCTTTTAGAGTTTTATTTCTATATTTTAAGGAAAGTTTATATCTTTTTGCCTTTTTAGTTTTTAGCTTTTTAGTATAAATACCCTTCTATCTAGCATAGAGAGGGAGACACATTCGGTGAGTCGAATTAGAAGAGAAGAAGAGGAAGAACTGAGGGGGCGAGTCGATCGAAGTCGAGTTCGAAGGTCGGTGGACGAAAGTTACCGAGTTCATTGATCGAGGTTTTGGTTCGGTGTTTGGTTCTTTTTCGGTTTTCTTCTTAACTTCTGTAAGACAGATTTTTCTATTTAATTTAGTAGTGATTTGTTTTCAATGTTTTCTGATAATGAGTTTATTTGTTTAGTAATTATGATTAGTGAGTAGTCTTCTTTTCTAGGATCGGGGTTAAGCCCGACATAGTTGAGCATGTTTGATAAGTAAGATTGTGTGTTGAATGCCTTTTATCTTTTATTGAGATTGTTTGTTGTGCTTATACCGAAACGAAAGTCGAGGTAATTTGAGTTTTTAACTTAATTGAAAGAGAAAGTTAGTAACTTGAAGGTTGATATTGTTTGAATACGAAAGTTTCAAGCTTTAGATCCAAAACAAGCAATTAAGTGAATTAGGATGCGAAAGTTGGTTAATTTACTTGATAGTCAACGAAAGTTGATGACTCTATCTGTTTAAAGGCATGATCTTATCTAATTACGAGTTTATATGCTTAGTTATGTTGTGGTGTCCCTAATCCTAGATCTTTGTTTTATCTGAATTATTTTAAGTGAATTTTCGTTGCTGAGTTACTTGCCTCGGTACCGAATTTATTTAGGTCGATTATTTGAGTATTTTTGTTTACGGTGGTTCGTTAGCGACCCTGACAACGTCGTTAACGAGGCTACTTGTGAGTGTTTTGTTTGTTTCTGTTTGCTTTTTAATAGATTGATAAACGAACAACCTTGCTTCCTGTGGAACGATCCTGACTTCGCTGTACTCAGCGGGATTTTGACTATAAATTTATTTGTTGTCAATTAAAACTCTCTCAACAATAACCTATCCAAACCCGCCACCAATATCAGTGTGGTGTAGGGGGAGAGGGTGCCGACCCTAAAATTAGTAAAATCTCTTGGGTGCCCTTCTCCTTCACCGCTTTTCTAGGAATTTTTGCTTCTCATTTCTCCATTAGATGCCTTCTCTTCCATCTGTAAATTTTGTTCTTCTCTTATCCCCTTTTTCGACTTCTCAAATAAAATTAATTTTAGGGTTCAGGTTTATTGTTGGTCCATTTCCTTGTGGATCTGATCTTGCTCGTTGCTCTTTTGCCCCTTCTCGGATTGATTTTCAGATTGACTTCTCTTTGTTGGTTTGCTTAGTTGAAGTGATTTGGTGTGCCCTCTTAATCTAGTGGCATTTTGCTATAGATTACTCTTTTTTGAGAGATCTATGGCCAAGATTTGTATTGTTCTTGGACTTCTGTTGAAGGGGAAGATTTTTTTCTTGCCCTTCTTCTTGCTTATGGATATCGACACCTACAAACTTGAAGATTTGAAGATTAAAGATTGAAGTTTTGAAGTTTTAAAGATTTGAAACCTTAATATTTGTTATGTCCAGGTTTGGTTTGTTGTTGTTGTTTCAAGATCACCATCAGTAGATGGTGATTTAGGCTAGTCTTGTTTTTTGTTGGTAGCCTAGTTTTTACCATGGTTGTTGATGTTACAATAACTTGTCAAGAAAGCAAGAAAAAAAAAACGGATTTTCACACCTAGCTTGAACAAGGGACCCAATTCATCCAACTCCTCCCCTCCCCGGGAAATCTACTATATATATAAAATTAATAAGGTTTGGAGTCACCACATTGCGCCACCTCAGCTTTTAACACATGACATCCTATTATTAATCCACATAGGATTTTGCACATGTCATTTAATTCTTGCTCCATAAAAATTATATATTAATTATTTTTTCCACTTCATATTCTACATGATAAATTTTTTCCACTTAATTAAAATTCATTTATGTTTTAAATTTAGATAATATCTTAATTTTTAGTAGGAGACAATATCTTAACTAAAAAAATTTAACTAATAGTTGATTATTTTTTTTGGTAGGTGATGTTTGGCAGAAAACATATGTATTTGCTTTTTTTTTTTTTGGTCTTGATATCATGATATGTATTTGCTTTTTAAGAGATGTGGAGCCAACAAAAAGATGGAGACGAATAAGTACGGTACGTAGTACAAGTATACAACTATATGATGGTAATAAGACTATAAGAGAGTGCTCTGCTTCTCTATAAAACCACTTGTTAGATACCCTCATTTACAACTTAATTATCTCATCTTTCTCTTCGATCAAAATCGAAAGAGAGGAGGAGAGACAGGTGCTGCATTGTCCAATGGCTGCCTTCAATGCGTTCTACTCTGCTCTACTATTTATCCTTCTGGCTTTCGTCGGAGCAACGGCGGCCATTGTTTCCGGCGAACAGGTGCCTTCCGTCACCAGGTCAGCTAGCTTGTTCTTTTTGTATCTTTCTCTCGATCATATATCCTCCTCGTTTATAATTATTTTTCGAAGTTGATTTCTGCCCTCCAATTCAAGCTTTGTCGATTTCAGCCACATTTGTTTATCTTTTTTGGATCCCTAGTATTACATTATTTTAGGAGTCGAGAGCGATTTTATATTCACCGTTATAGTATCATAATGCTGTGATTCATGTAGGCAAGAGCTCAGTATAGTCATTCTTGTTTTCATGGATTGAATTATAGGAGAAGCATGTCGGGGAGGATGATGAACTCCAAGGACTCGTCGTCCATGGCGGAAAGGTAAATCAAGATTCTCCCTCCACTTTAATGGTTTCGACTTCAACTTGTTCGATACGTAGGATTAGGGGCGAGGATAGCCATTGATCGATTTCAAACTGTTTGATTCGCTAATTCATCAAACTCCGTGGGATTTTATTTATTTATTTTAAATTATTGAAGATCCAAATGAAGCCAATTCCGTATGATTTGATCACTTCGACCGTGTTACATTACAATACATTAATTATAATATTTGATGGTACAAATTAATTTGTACATTTCCCGCCGACGCTCTCACCTCTCTCCCTGATACACGGATAATATGAAATGACCACAATACCCCGCCCATCATTGTCAAGCAAAAAGTTTTAACCCAAGTGGGACCTAAAAATGGATTATTTTTCTGATGAAAAGGTCAGACTCTAATGACTCAAAATACCTGTGCTTGTGCTTGTGCTTGTACTTGTGGGGGAAATCAACATGTCTACCCCACACCCCATACTGATTATTATGAATGTAGTACTATTTATTATACTCGACTGTACAAAATCTGGTTGGTTGCCACAACTTGTATCCGTCCGCATTTAATTTTATTCATCTTTATTTATACTTGTTTAGGTAAGAAGAATAAAAAGTAAATACTTAGGCAGTGTAAGTGTGTAAATGTATTTTTTCCAGGTCGTCGGAGGATTTGTTTAATGTGGACGCGGCTACCGACCCTGAAGAGGTTGTGTCCATGGTTCACATGTAAGTACTCCATCTCCCATCCATCTCCCGCATTCAATTCTTCTTAAAATACAATTACCAAGGAAAGGGAGTTATTTATGTTACCTTCGTCCAGGCCCATGATGCCCGTAATTATATGTGGATCTTTAACTGATTATTGTGTTAAATAAAGTTGTTGATTGCCTCTTCCTGTTTTGCATACTAATTTAAAATATTGACATTGCTTATCTCTCTACCACCTAACGTTACTTTCAGCCTGTGACATTACGTACAGTAAAATTCTCATGTGTCAGCGTGTCACGCACTATACATATGTGTATCTTGTTTTAGCTATATTGGTTGTTCTTTTACTCTTATAATATCTAAATAACATACTCTATTTCTTATGTACGTATATATTTTGAAAATCAGATACATAATCATAAGAGTTATTCAACAAATAAATGTGTTTTTCCTCTCTCGCCTAGGTGGAGAGTTTTGCAAATTACGGACCGTACATCGATCAGTACATGTACAAATATGGCATAGTTTTGGTTGAGTACGATACTACCGATCGGTAAAATATTGATCACTTAGTTATTACTATATGCATACAAGCCGTAAAATTTCCCAAGCCCATCGTCATCCTTTTGGAATAATTATTTGGTAGTGGCATTGGCATGCATTGAGTGAAACCTTGCAATTTAGTAAATCAGATATGATGAACCCAAAGTTAATACTATTATTCTTACTAAGAACAATAGAAAAGTACTTATGTGGAATATATAACTAGCTAGAATTATTTTTTACATGACGTAAGAATCCCGTGGATTTTTCAAACCAATCATTTAATGTCATCACATGCTTCACCTTCATCCTGTGCTCATTGGTTCCACAGTCCACACCCTGTAGGGTAAATTAGCTAGATTTGTATTATTGGTCTAAAACTCAGCCAACTATTGAATGTACGCTCAGCATGATCGGCCCACACAGTTACAATTGTCTGCATACCGAGACACAGCCAACTTTGTCATGTTCCAATCTTCCACAAACTTTATAAACTGCAAAAAGTTTGACCAATATATACATCATCAAATAATTGATAACAGAAGACACCTTGTCATAAAAACAGATCACATTTTCTTAACTTTACCCTCAATGTTTTCACTCCACCATAATTAACTGATTCATTTAAAAAATAAAAATTGCTTGTAATTGTGGGGTTTAATTAAAAATATGCTTTACATTCTTATGTTAAAAAAAATATATTCAGGATCATACGGAACAGTACGGAGCGGAGGAGGAAGCTAGGCTACTTGACGTCATCATGCGTAACGGGCAACCCGATCGACGACTGCTGGCGGTGCGACCCACACTGGCACCTCAACCGCAAGCGCTTGGCGGATTGCGGGATCGGATTCGGCCGTAACGCCATCGGAGGTCGAAACGGTCGTTTCTACGTGGTCAACGACCCGAGCGACCATGACCTGGCAAACCCGACACCTGGCACCCTCCGCCACGCTGTCATCCAGGAGGAGCCGCTCTGGATCATCTTCGAGCGCGACATGTCGATCCGTCTCAAGGAGGAGCTCCTCGTCAACAGCTTTAAGACCATCGACGGACGAGGAGCGAACGTGCACATTGCCAATGGAGGGTGCATAACTTTGCAGTTTGTGACCAATGTGATCATCCATGGAGTTCATATTCATGATTGCAAGCCCACTGGGAATCATTTGGTCAGGAGCTCGCCTTCATTGGATGGGTGGATTACCAAGGCGGATGGCGATGGGATCTCGGTGTTTGGTTCGAGCTTGATTTGGATTGACCATAGTTCGCTTGCGCGGTGTGCCGATGGGCTTATTGATGCTATCATGGGTTCGACTGCTATTAGTATTACTAACAACCACTTTGCCCATCATAATGAGGTGCCTTGATTTGATGCATATGGTCATCTTTGATTAATTTTAATTAATTTGTACTAACTAACAAATTTACTTGTAAATTGTACGTGTTTGCTTAATTAGGTGATGCTGTTGGGTCATAGCGATTCTTATGTGAAAGACAAGCAAATGCAAGTGACGATTGCTTTCAACCATTTTGGAGAAGGCCTAATACAGAGAATGCCAAGGTACATATATATATATATATATATAAATAGCTGATCAAGCTTAAGCTAATGTACTGGGGCTTCAATATTGTACATGGATGCATATGAGTTCATATTATGTAACAATTTATATACATATACAGGTGCAGGCATGGATACTTCCATGTGGTGAACAATGACTACACTCATTGGGAGATGTACGCCATTGGAGGGAGTGCAAGTCCAACCATCAATAGCCAGGGCAACAGATACCTTGCCCCATCAAACACAAATGCAAAAGAGGTGACAAAGAGGGTGGACACGGAGGAAGGTGAATGGAAGGGGTGGAATTGGAGGTCAGAGGGAGACTTGATGCTCAACGGCGCCTTCTTTACCTCGTCGGGGGCGGGGGCGTCGTCCAACTACGCAAAGGCGTCGAGCCTGGGGGCGAAGACGTCGTCCATGGTCGCAGACATGACTGCTCATGCTGGCCCGCTCTCCTGCCGTAAAGACCACCCCTGTTACAACTAGCTAATTCATTACCCGGCCTTCAATTACTCCTGTAATTTTGATCTTACATACACAACAACAAGGTCATTCTTTGGTTACTTTCTCTAATTAGGTCCCCTTTATTTCTCCCACGTCTTTTAATGTTTATGTGGCAAGCTCAAGTTTTCTTAATACCATTTTCTGTCCTATAACACCAAAGGTGATGCATTATCCTACTATATATATGATCATTTGTCCAACCAAAAACTTTGAGGAATTAAATTTATAGGAATGTATGTGATTGCTTTACAAATTGCTGTTTGTTTTATGCAATTATGCTACTATGAGTATCCTCCTCTCGTCAAGTTATGAACGCAATCGTCCGATGGCAATTTGGGCGGAATGGGCAGCGAAAATGGTTCACTCGCTCAAATTAGTTTACGATTTAATAGAAATTGGGCCTCTCCATGAGCAGCGTTGGGCTGGCCAGTAAAAATGTTTGTAAGATATAGCCCAACTTTTAGCCCCGTCATTTTATACAAGTAGAAGTAGATTTTAGGACCGATTTTTTTTTCCTTGCTAATTTATCCCATCTTTTTTGGCCAGGAAACAGTTTGTCCGATTTTTACTGTCCCTCTCTAAGATATGAACAATCTTTTTTTTTTTTGGCTAAATCTCAAAATTGTCATTATGATCTGCCGGACTCCGAAGGACTTACGTGACATCGATCTATCAATGAAAACTTTCAAAAAAGCCAATATACGTCTACGGTCTACACTATAATGTTCACCCACCTAGCTCATATACATATTGTGTACGTTATAGATTTGATCTAAACTAGTGTTGAACCGCCTGATTGTGTAGACCCAATTATTGTGTGAGATATTCACATGATTTTTGCTATACAAATTAGAATTGAATAATGATTTAATAACTAAACCAACATGAAAGAAATCAACATTTTGAGATCAATCTTTCTTGGCCTTATTCATGGCGCCCTTGACTTCTTCTTGGGCTTCCTTGCCTAGGACACGGTCCTTGATCTTGTCGACCATCTTGTCTTCGAACCTCTTGGTGGCCTTCCCCCAAGCGTCTGTTAGAAACCCGTCCATGGGCTCCTTCATCTTCTCCTTGACCGCCTCTGTCACCGCTGTAATCCTATCTGTCACCTCCTTTGTCGCCCTTGTAACTGTGTTCGAAGTAGATTCTGCCGTCTCTCGCACAAACTGACACGTCTCCTTCACCTGTTTTGCCCCATCCTTGAGAGACTCCGCCGCCTCCAATGCCTTCTCGCACACCTCCTCTTCGTCCTTCTCCTTCTTCTATAACATCTACGTAAGATTAGGCTATGCATGCATGCATGCATTCTTGAATTACTTATTATTAATATAAAGACGGGAAACCAATTTTTGAATAAATAATTACTTGCAAGGGTCTTGTTGCTGCCGCTACAAACGCCCTATGGCCGCCGCGGTTGGCGGGTGTCACCACCGGGATTGATCTCGCGATCATCAACGTTCTTCTTGTGAGATTTAATCTTGACGTCATCTTCTTTGATCAATTAGAGTTTTTTTTTTGTTCCGCCGATTTGGGGTGAATATTTATGGGGTGATGTGATTGATCGAAGATGCCTAAAAGAAAGGAGCGCGTATCAATGGATCCCGATGGATTGGAGCTTTTCTCTCCTTCTTAGGGTTTGCCAATAATTAAAAAGTAAATATTTTATTATTATGTTTGGTTTATTTTAGATATATTTCAACTTATATAATTCTTATGTAAAATAAACATATTACAAGGTACCCCGAAACTGTAGTAAATGCCAAGATTTTGTATATAAACAAGCATTCTCTTCATCTCTTGTATGGCCCCATAATTAATTCTTCAGTCTGCCCATTGTGTAATCCCCACCTTTGATGATCATCAGCCAGGTGACAAAGGAGATTCGAACTGAGTTCTATAGCTAGTTCACAATATAAATGTAAGGCTACATACATTAGTTTATTAAATTCTCGAAAGAGCTTTATAAGACTAAATTAGTGTAGATTTAGTGACATGTTATAGGTTGACTAAATTAGTGACATGTTATATAATTTCTCTCAATAAAAAAGTCAATTTATTTCTACCAAAAAAAAAGTCAATTTAATTTCTTTGATTTCAACGAGTTCAGTTTTATTTTGGTAGAAACTTTTTTACTCGCTTCAAATTTTGAAATAAAATTTAATTTCATACCACCTAAGGTCTCATTTGTTTCTATATCAAGAATCGGGCTGGAATGACGAATCAGATTAGAATAAGAATTACTCATACCTTAGTTTTGAGATGAGTATAAACTCTAGTGCATGTATTTGACTGGTATGAAATCATCTATTCCTATCCCCTTAGTTAAAGCAAACATTAGTATGAGTTTGACTCATTTATGAACTCATTTCCTATACCAAGAGTATAGAACAAACCGGACCTAAATAAGATTTTTCGTAATGTTCCCTTGTGATTATATAGATACAAAATGTATATTTTCAGATGTTATAGACAAAGCAACAAAGCAAGGACGAAGAGGAGGTCTGTGAGAAGATCTCATGACTGAATAGCTTGTTATCTAAAAGAATAATTAATACATTTTCTTAGTCTTTTATAATATGTATAATCAGTTCATCTTGATTGTAATTCTTTTTTCTTTGCTTGTTCAAAAATAAGTGAAATGGGAGAAATTTGAGGAGGTCACTTTTAGAAAATTGATTTAAATCAACCAATTCGATCCAATCAATAATACCTAACAATAGACATATAATCAACAAAGGCCAAAAGTGTGACGTTAAGCTCCAAATGATCGATGGTACACTATACATCGATCGATCCCAAAAAAAATCCAAAAAAACTTGCCCTCATCAATTCGAAGTAGTTCTTTGATCCGGCCAATTGATAGAAGATGAGAAACAAAACTCATCATAATGGTCTTAACAAGAACTCGAAGATGACATCAATAATCATCCTGTTGATCACATCTCTTCTTTGTTCTTCCTCTAGGGCGTCCCTTTTCGAGAACACGTTCCACCTCCGGATCGCCAACAACATGGGCTCGGGCTGGGTCCTGACGGCCCAATGCAAGTCCAACAACAACGAGGCGAGAGAGGAGGAGCTACAGCTCGGGGAAGCCATGCCCATGGAGCTCACCGACGAGCTGTTCAACCGGACCGAGGTGGTCTGCGACTTGTCCGGGGCAGGATCCGGATCCGGATCCGGAAAGAAGGTTTCGGGTCATTTCAAGGTGTTCGTGGAGGGGGAGACGGGCTACAAGTGCGGGGACGTGTGCAAGTATAGCGCCAGGGAGGACGGGTTGTGGTTGTTTGACTCCAGGGATGGTGAATGGGACAAGCTTGGTGCCTGGGTTCGTCATTAATTTAATTACCCTATATATAGTATGATTGATTAAGACAAGTTTGGTTTAGGATTATGTAATAGTATGACTAAACCTGTTGTGTAACTTTTGGTTAACCAGTTGAGCTGGTAGAAGCTGCTATTAATACTGCTGTAATGGGGACCTTTGATCGAAATAACAGAAAAGTCATACTTTATTCTTCTTCTCATTTCTCTTCTCAAATTCTATCGGGACACCACAGACACACATGTAATATTCGTTAATACATGTTTAGCTTATCCTACCAAAAAAAAAAATACATGTTTAGCTTATAAGTCAATCCTAATGCTGACATGGCTCTAGTAAGGCAGCTAGCTGGGTATTAATAATGTTTGTTTCAATTCGACCAAAAAAAAATAATGTTTGTTTTAAGGGAGTTGGCAATGTCGATCTCTCTCTCTCTCTCTCTAATATTCACTCTGTTAATTCTCTGTTTTGGATAATCAATTACATGATTATTTTTGTTTGATATCTTGTGATTTGCATCGATTTTAGATAGTTCATATGATATCAGAGACTGAAGGCGGTCGATCTAGCGTTTTTTTTATAGATTTTGAGTTTTCTTAGAATGATTTTTGCAAGAGAGAAATTTGGCCTAATCTCACAAAATAAATTCAACAATCGTTAAGTTCCTTTGGAAGTCTTGATCCGCATAGCATTCTTAATATCAGTTGGAGGTGAAGAATTGATGTAGATCGTGAGTATATAACAAAAGGAGAGGGACATTCAAGATTCAAAGGACATGTAATGCAAATTGGGGGAAACTCAAAAGGTATTCAATTAGATCCGCCCTTTATTTCTCTCCAATTCTGATAATCCAAGCATGCAACTTGTTTCTACTCATTTTGATGGAACAATTTTCGCTATTTGGAGTCGTCAAAATAAGATAGCGTTAGGTGCTAAAATTAAGTTAGGTTTTATCATTGGGGGATATGTGAAGCCGAAGAGAAATACGATCGGGATTCGGAATCAAAGGGACGTCGATAGTAGAGTCGGACAAAACTGATGTTATCGGTTCTACATTTGCAAGGAGAAAGTTGTGATGCCCGTAAGCTTTGAGCACAAACTTAATTTGATGGTGTGGCGCCAGAGTGTATAATTTGTGCACACTATACAAATGTTTAACGTCGGAAACTAAATATTTGGGGTGGCAATGCCACTGACTGTAACGGCAAGAATATTGCTAGAGGTTTTTTGATTGGGATGGATGATGTCCTCAGTATCGGAATCAATAGCACTCATGGTGGCCAAAATTTATGAAAAAGGTGGAAGCTTTTGAGGATCATGCGGTTTAGGCTAATAACATGTAACTATTGGAATTGAAGTAGCGATGCTCATTAAAACCATGTGAACGGGGACCGCCCCTAATGGGGTGATAAATCCCCAATTTGACGAGGATGGGGATCAGTTTTATATCTCCGATTTGAGACGGAGTGGGGAACGTTCGGAGGAGATACTATCTACCCCGAAACCCTGTTACCCGATGTATACATTTTTTATTTTTTAATTCATAAAATATAAATGAAGATTTAGAATATAATTGTTTTTTTTTCAATTTTAAAAATTATATATGTCTACAAATTATAAAATAATAATTTAATTTTATGTTGAAATTTGATATTTAAAAAAAAAATTAGTGTTTGAAATTTTAAATCAATAGTTAAAAATAGATTTTTAAGTAACATGGTCCGTTTATAAATGCAACCGACGGGAATTTCCCACCCCGTTCTTCGTTGGGAATTAGGCGAAGAGGGGCGGAAATGAGGGCCTTAATAGAAAATCAGGGATGGGGCTATAGGGGTAGAAGACAATTATATTTAATGTCTTAATCCTATTATTGATCATTTAATTAACATGTATTTATACAAAAGATTCCTTGGTACTTACGTTAGGTTTTAACTCTTAGAATAAAATAAAAGACTGCAAGGCATTAATAAAATTTACAAGAAAAATATATCTTTTCTGAAAAAATAATATTTTCCAAATAACCGAAAACTATAAAACTCATCCTACACTTGACAAAATATGGAATGGTAAGTTCGTAACAGAGCAGCTAATATTTTTATTAATGTATGTATACATGTTACATGTATGTGAGTTGTACATACATACTCCGTATATTATATGGGCCGGATTTTGTTTTTCCCTCCTCAACGGTAGCTATTGGATTTAAAAAAAAATAAATGAAAACACCACTAGCAGATTATCTGTATGTGGGGCGTGGTACGGCTGAAACCTGCAAATTATTAAACATTAATTGGCAATTTGGCATGCATAGTGCCATAGTGGTGGTGGTGTAGGGTGGGAAAAGGAAATTTTCATCCACTGCTCAGGGAACAGACAGCTGTCCTATATGTACACACAAATATTTTTTTGTCTCTTGATCAACAAATATTTTTGTCTTCTAGGAACAATATATTCATTTATAACACATTCTATAACTAGAAATCTTGGGAAATATTTATTAATGTACCTTAGCTTTTGGAAAAAAATCATATTGATTATTTTATTTTATTTTTAGAATGAAGGTATCTTAACTTACAACTTTTATTAATGATCTCAGAAATTTACAATTGTTTTTATCCGTCTCTAAATGTTAAGTTAATTTTGACCATGTTCCAATCTCTTCTTCTTTGTTTATCTTCCTCTATTCAATTATTATCGATCATTTCTATCAATTTTTTTTTTTTGTTATCGATTATTTTTAATTTATTCAATTTCAACAATAGCCTTCCTTTGCCAAAGGTACACAATACATATGAGGTGGGACTTGGAACTTAATAATTTCAACAATAGCCTTCTTAATTCTATATGGTATCATTGGTATGTTTGTGATTTGGAGTTTAACCTTTGGTTCTGGTTATATAATAGGTAGTAAGGTCTAAAGGGTTTTAAAATTCTATGTTCTTTTACTTTGGAACTTTGTTATAAGAAAATCTCCTCAAAATACTTATTTATAAATTATATATATAAATAATAAATTTGAAGTTTTAATATATATATATATATATATGAGATATTCTTAAAAAAATAGTACAAATGGATAAACATCCAATTTTACTCTTTCTACCCTAAAAACATCCAATTTCCTCTTTTATTATTATATGTACGTGACTGGACAGAGCACACATAGGGTCACAGGTTAGCCGAAATTTTTGTGATTTGACAGATTTGTACAATAGAGCAGGATTTTCTGATAGGTCTTATTTCTTTTTTTTTTCGATAGAATGATACGGTCTTAAAACCACTTTTGAGTTTTCAGCAGTGCACTAGGCCACTAGCATGAGCAGTCAGATTATAAAAGCCCATTAGTGGTTATGAAAAATCACTGTTAGTTTAGGGGATTTTTCAATCCGGAAAGTTAAAATTAGAGGTAAGATAATCTTTTTTTGTTTTTTTAGTTAACTTTTATTTACTCATAAAAATTACTTTGTATATATATATTTTAATTTTAAAAAAATTAGTATAAATAGAAATGAAAGATTACAAAAGGTAATGGACTAAAGTAAAAATGGGTTTAAACTGAAGTGGAAAAATTAGAAATTGATTTGAGAGGGCTAAAATTTATATTTTATTTAAGAGCATATGATGTAAACGGACAAATATATTACTCCCTCTGTCCCAATATGTTTGTCCAAAAGGACAAAGGGCACATTATTTAAGAAATGTAAAAAAGGGATTAAAAGTACATGAGATCAGTCTGTTCAAACAGTACATACAAAAAGTAGAATGAGTAATAACAGTGCAAATTTTTACAACTTCAAAAGAGTAATCCGTGTGTTTTAAGTTCAACCAATAAGAAACAAGCTCATACATAATGAACCAATAAAAACAAAGCACACGGATGGATATCTTCTTTCACTGTACAGTCTTCTTCTTTTAACCTGTCTTCACATTCATTCATTCCATTTCTGAGCAACAAAGAACATTTACTCAAAAAAACAGAGCATTTAGTGAAAAGAGAGGGCATCTTTTTTTTCTGCATCATTGTCTGGCCTTGATGGCTTCAGTGTTTGACTTAAATGAATTTCCACAAGAGGAAGAAAGTTGTGACGCTGACCAGAATGTTTTCCTACTTGATCTTAACGAGCCAATCAGAGGCATGGAAGAAGAATCTTCCATTAATGGAGACAACCAACAAGCAGGTCAACATCAAGCAACACCAGAAAGTCAACCACCAGCAAGTTCACATCCTCAGCGCTACAAGACCAGACTCAGCTCCAATAGAAAGATGCACATACTCATGAAGCTTCTACAAGTGGAAAGTGGGGGACATCTACCAAAGGGTGCATTCAAGGATCTTGCCTTAGAATTTGATCTGTCAACAAGGACAATATCCAGGTTATGGAACACATACAAGGAGCAAGACAGTGCATCACAAGTGCCCAATGTCAGCACAAAATATCACAAGTGTGGTAGGAAAAGAATACAAGTAGAAGCAACAAAAATCACTGAAATCAACATGGGAGACAGATCATGCATCAGAGATTTAGCCAACCATCTAGCAGTGTCAAAAAGCACAACTCATAGAATGGTCAAGAGGAAAATTATTCGGCCACATACCAATCCACTCCACCCTGGCCTCAAAGATGCAAACAAGAGAACCAGGTTAGAGTGGATCTTAAATCTCTTGCAAGGTTCTAATGCAGAAACTAAAAGACAATATTACAGCATGTATGATTTCGTCCATATTGATGAAAAATGGTTCTATCTAAGCAAGAAGACACAAAGAGTGTATCTAGCTCAAAATGAAAGGGGCAAGTACAGAGCTGCCAGTTCAAGCAAGTTCATACCAAAAGTAATGTTCACAACAGCAGTTTCCAGACCAAGATTTAATTCAGAGGGGCAATGCACATTTGATGGAAAGATAGGGATCTTTCCATTCACTTATCAAGAGGCAGCAAAAAGAAAATCAAAAAATAGGGAGAAGGGGACAGTTGTAACAAAGCTGGTAGAATCAGTCAACAAGAATGTCACAAGGAGAATACTAATTGACCAGATAGTCCCAGCAATAAAATCCAAATGGCCAGAACATCCAGGGCATAAGGTCATATTCATCCAACAAGATAATGCAAAAGCTCATATCACTCAAGAAGATGCAGGGTGGCAACAAGTGTATCAGCAAGAGGATTTCACATTCATATTAATCCAACAACCACCAAACAGTCCGGATTTAAACATCTTAGACCTTGGGTTTTTCAGAAGCATATAATCTTTAATGCATAAAAAGATGCCCAAGAATATTGATCTCATGTTGGATGCAGTGAAGGAGGCATTTTATGAGCTACAACCAACAACACTGGCTAATGTGTGGATGACATTACAATATGTCATGAATGAGATACTAAAAGCAAAAGGGGGCAATGACTATGATGTCCCACATGTCAACAAAAACAGATTAAGAGCTGAGGGGAATTTACCACAACAAGTGCAAGCACCTAGTTGGGCAGTTATTGAAGCATGGAACAGAATTCATGGAGTTGGAAATGCAACAGAAGCAAGCCAAGCAGGTCAACAACCAGAAACAGAAATGCAGGGGAATCAAACCAGCAATGGAGACCAAGACAATGAAGATGAATTTGGAGAGAATAGTCAATTCAGTTAGGATGTAATCAAGCATTCATCCACTTTTGTGTAGTTACTAGCCTTTTGTGTAAATATTTAAGTGAAAACATATGGCATTTTGGGATGTTAATGACCAAGTGGGTAATGAAAATGGCAATCTCAGTTGTCCCCTATTCAATCATTGAATGAAATCATCCTCCACATAGGCATCATTGAATGAAATCATTCTCAGTTAAAGGACTCATCATCGATTAAAAAAAAATAAAAAATCTCAGGTGTCTCCTAAACCATCATTGAATTCAAACCAATCCACAACACTCATTGAAATACAAAGGCCTCAATTCAGCCACATTCAAGGCCGGTTTCCTATAGTATTTCAACAAATCTGTAGATATATGTAATTTGTATTCTCAGTTCATAAAAGAGTCATCATTGATTAAAAAAAAGGCAATCTCAGTTTTCCCCTTTTGCATCATTGATTAAAAACCAATTCCACAAAACTCATTCACATACAAAGGCCTCAATTCAGCCACATATTCATGGCCGGTTTCCAATTGTATGTAATGGTAGTATGAAATCAGAATGTCAATCTCAGGCTCCCAAAAACATTTCTTCATCGATTACCAAAAAAAAATTCTCTAAGAACACAAAGCAAGTTTTCTTCATTGATTGTCATGTAAGCACAAGTTTTAACTGATAGGAGACACATCATACAAAGCATCCATTTCAGACTACAATATACACCCATCAATAATGCATTCAAAGAAATCAATGCACATATGCCAACACATTCATCCAACACAAATCACTAGCTCAATGTCATTCCATATCATCCACAAAATCAAGCATACAACAGGCCAACAGAAACACATCTCAACATCAGTTTCAACAGAGATCAACCACATGAAGTTTCTCAATTCATAACATCAATGTCAAGCATTCAAAAGGGGACGCACAACAGAAGAAACATGTCCAACACACCATGCAAATAAAACAGAAGCTAATACAAGTTCAAAGGAGACTTATCTAAGCATCAGGCTTCACATCTGATGCTACTACGCCATCAATCTCTTTAGGGTCATCAGAAGTTGAATCTTGAGCTCCCACTTTCACACCATTCCCCAGAGACAAGGGAAGACGTGTTTGGTCAACAGAGTCCTCATCTTCGGACCGCAAGAAGCCCTCAACAGACTCCTCAGACTGACCAGGACTAAAGGAATGGTTTCCCTTGCACCCATAGCTCCACTCACACCTCAGATGCTGGGAGCATGGGACAGAATCGGAGGGAGTCGAAGACAAGCCATCATCATCATCATCAGAATGGGCGAATAAGGCATCCACTTCCTCGTCAGTCATGGTGTGAAAGCACTTGCGATCCATCTTCAACAAAGACATCCAACACCCGAATTAGCCAATATTCAAAGGAAGAAAGGAGAGGGAAGGAACAAGGAAGAAATCAGAGGAAGAAAACCGATAAAGACATGATCCAATCGAAGGAATTTGAGCCAAATCGAGAACAAATTCGAGAGAGGAAGGCAAGATTTCAGAGAGTGAGGCAACGCTCTCTTGCGCCGCCACCACTAGGGTTTGCAAGAGATGGTGTTTAGAGAGGTGGAAGAGATCCAGAAGCTTCATGTGAGATTTAAAGCTTCGGCTTAGGGTTTTATGGTGGGGCAAGGCTCAGTTTTGGGCTGACTTGGTTTTGGGCAAGACAATGGCAAAGTTTTTGGGCTGCCATTGAAATGGGTTTAAAAAACTAGAGAGAGTGAAAAAAAAATTTGGTTGTTTTAAAATCAACGTGAAAAAAAATTCACATTGGCTATGGAAATGATTTTAATGAAGGTGATTTTAATGAAGGTTATTTCAATGGAGTAAAGAGGAGAAGAGAGAGTGAAAAAGATAAAAGTAGGAAAGAGAGTGAATAAAGTGTAGATAAAGTAAGAAAGAGATTGAGTAAAGTGCAGATATAAATGAAAAGAGGGGATAGTACGACGAATATTTCGGGACGACGGAAATGGAAAGTGAACGAACATTATGAGACGGAGGGAGTAGAACTACTAGGCACGTGTTTAATTTTTACGGCTTCAAAATTAAAATTACAACTTTCCCAAAGTGCCAACAATTATAATTTCGAATGGACACAATGGATTGCCTAACAATACATTTATAACTAACTACGGAGTATTATCACCTTTCAACTCAATTTTTTTAATTATATCTCCTTGAAATACTTAAATGTCATGCGTTATACGGGTGTCTATTACTTTTGTTTGTACCCCATTCTAGTGCATATTGGTAATCACATTCAAGCAAATAATATCACCTTGGTAATACATGGAATATTGTTTTAATAACATCGTGCGAGTGTCGGATTCAATGCCTATACTTTTCCGTTCTAAGTTGAATTAAAAGAGGGCACATATTCTCTTTCTTTGTCTGTGCTATACATCCTTAATTAATTAGCTAATTCAGATGGAGTTCATTTGATCCGGAATCTTAACAAAGAGGGTCGCTCACATTATATCCGGGTTAATTATCCACACGTACAAGTATAACTGAAATTAGAAAACTTAACTTGACAGTAGATCATTATTGTATCCGATTTAATTCATTTTTTTTGGTGTCCTGAAATTGTCATTAAGCTAGGAATTTTTGGTGATACTGATATATACTGTTATTATTTCTCGTATTTAAAATGTTTGAGTGAATCCTGAACGTTTCATGCTTATGTGGCACATTGGCGCATACTCGATGGAGAATGGTAGCCTATAAAAGCCATAATAGCCCTATGCATCTACTACATCTAATCAATCATCTACAGTAACCCTGCTAGTGCCTACCTATTTTCTCCTCAGCCTACCATCTGAAAATGAGCTTCCAATTCTTGTATTGTAACGTTAGGCTCAACATTTTCTTTCCAGCTCAAGCCCAACACGCTCCACCCCCACCCCCACCCAATGATGCCGCCGGCGTTCATCCTCATCAACCGGCAGGCGGCCATCCTCATCAACCGGCCGGCGTGGGCTTAGGCGGCGTTGCAGGGTTTGGAGTGGGGCAACCAGCTGGCTTTCAAGGAGCACTTGGTCCAAACCCACAACAACAACAGCTGCTGCTGCTGCCGCCGCCGCCGGAGATCTCGAGCACGGGTAACTCTCCCAATCCCGATACTGATTTTGGGATGTGGACTTCATGGGCTCCAGCCGTTGTTAAATGGAAATTCATCCTCACCCTCTTAGCTTCCTTTGTGTTGTTAGCTTCAACCATTCTCCTTTTTCTCTTTATCCATTTTTCAAGTAGGATCTTAACAAATAATGGGGAGGGAAAATTCTGTAGATTGGCTGTTGGTTTACTAATTGCTGGGGGAGTAATCTTAGGGGTTGGAGGCTTTTTTTTCATTCAAGCTGTTCATATCATTAGAAACTTAACATGTGTCAATCCAGATATTCATCCAGATATTCAAGCTGTTCATAACCCCTAAACCCAAAACCCATAAACAAAATGAAATATGAATGAAAATACTCAAAAGATCAACTAAAGAAACGACACAACATTATGCGGAATTTAACTCAAACTTTTGGCCGTGCCTAAAACAGAATTAAGAGTATTTAGAATTCGGGCTAAGCTCACAACAAATAAGAACAAGGTAAGTTAAGAAAATTACCAATATAAGAAACATGGGGAGAATTTTTTTTTTTTAACACAGAAATGTTTGTTAAAATACACCATCAAGTATTAGCTCTTTTAGAACAAAATAGAAATAATATCAAATGAAATAGTTGGAATAGAATTATCTTTGACAAATTACTTTCTCACCCACTAATGAAAAATTATGACAAATCTTTATTTACATACTTATCTTTATTTTGAGATAAAAAATAAATTAACGGAAATTTCACTTGGTAACCCTCTAATTAAATCAATTTCATGGGGCACCCATTTATTTTTTGAATTTCGCATGATAACCATTATACTTTTAAAACTTTTCACAACATACCTTATACAATAAAAACATACCGATAGACTGGAAAAAAAAACTAGGATTGAAGCTTTAGATACCTACTTAATTCTTTTAACAGTTTCCAAGCTATAATTTGAACAATTTTGATAAATAATAAATAAAAAATCATTGGAAAAGTTTTATTATATATATATATATGTGTGTTTGTGTGTGTATGTAAAAGCTTTATAACCAATAACATCAATGAAAAATCTCGAACAAATTAAAAAGTCCAACTCACACTTTGATTCATGGCCATCTAGAAAGAAAACAAGACAACAGAGGGATATACCATTTTCATAAGGCAAACATCATTCTCAATTTCATGATTAAAAATACATATTATCTAGTAAAAGCACAGGCAAAAGTTTTGGTTAAGTTTTTGGGATAGTATCCTGAGGTCACTGTTTCAAACCCCACATGCGACGGTTTAACTATTCTTCTTTAAAATTCTCATCCATAGTGGATGATCTATGCTAGCCCAAAAAAAGTTTAAGACTTTTGTAGACATAAAGTAATACTACATTACAAAAATATTATGTTACACCATTTCCTATGAAACTGAGATAAGAATTTTTGAATGAAGGATCAACTATGAAATATTTCCCTATTTATTCTTTTTACTTGACACAAGCTCATGATTGGGAAAGCTATTGATTTCTTCCTTTATGCACCAATTTAAAGCCTTCAACAGTCAACCCAATAGTTGTTCTCTTGCAATCAGTTGTGTTATGGTGTTATCATTTAAGATTTAGTAATCAAAATAATCATGTTTCAAATTTGCCACTACAAATTTTCTTCTTTTAGTGAGCAATAGCATGATAACAAGGCACAGAATATACAATCAAATACTCAAACAACATGCCTCATCTATAAATTTCACCGTTTTCCACCATTTCTTCAAATTCATTCATTTCATGAGTATTAAATCACTGGTGCTAACATGTACTGCTAAGAAATTGCAAAGAATCCATAATTTCCATTGAATATCTCTAAATGATCTCCAACTTCTATCCCCAATTACAATTAACTTAACTGTAAAATCCTAAAAGATAGGAAAGAGCATCCAATTTACCTCCAACAGTAGCGAAAGAATAAGTATATGAGGACACCTTGCAACAACTTTTCTTCACTCTTTGTCACCTTATTCTTCTCCTTCCTCCTATTCTGTGTATCGGCATTCGAAACCCCGTGAAGAAATGCACCGACGGAGCAACGACACTACTCCGGTTGGTCTTACTTTTGGAGCCTCGTCGGCCATTGATATGGAATTGATGAGCTCGCGCAATTCGTTTCCGTTTGTTTTTCAGGTCCCGATCTTGTCAACTTTAATTCTTCTCTTCTTTTACTTGCAAACTCTTAACTTTGGATGAGAAGAAATTTAAGGTTCTCTATCACTTCTTGGGATTGCAAAGCAATAAGGTTTTTAAATTGATTGCTAAAAGAGCAAGTAACAACTCAATTGAAGGTGATTAGTGTTGGAGGTTGTTTAGAAGATTTTAATGGAGAAACGAATTAGGTTTAGTGTTGTTGGTGTGTTGGACAAAAATCACAAGAGCAAGAGAAGGGTTTTGGATTGAAGGTCCTTGGAATAAGAAACACGGTTTCTATTCAAAAGATTTAATTCAACATGTCTTTGAAAAAAAAAGATTGAGTTTAAATAGACAAAGATGGCCAACTATCATATGCCATTTTTAAGAGATATTGTTTCCTAATATGACTTCTACCTTAATTAAAGATATTATTTCAAGACAATTAATAACTTAGGCTCCAAGTAAGATCCATACTCCCTCCGTTCAATAAAAGACGTCATTGTAGAAGAATTTCATTGTTAAGAAAAGGGTATAGCCTCTTGAACTTGTGCCAATTTATCATTTAGACACTTCACCTTTAGTTTGGACCTATTGAACACTTAAACTTATAATTTTTGACCTATTAAACCCTTCCTATTTGACACTGCACTGAGCGTGAAATTATCGCTCTTATATCGAGTGAATCATTTTCAACACAAATTTTTTCCTAAAATTAAATTCCATCAATTTATAAATACATAAAATCAAACAATTGACTCTCCCACCTAAAACTAAAAATAATTAGGGATTTTTAATTTACTAAACCAATCACAATTCTCCTACCCCTCAATATCGATAATTCTTCCCAAAATAACCACTCAAACTCCCAACTTAGATCTGGCTCCTCCTCCATCCGAGCTTCTTCCATGGTGAACAAAGTGAAGCAAATCCTGGCCAATCCGATCCAGAGCCGACCAAGTCATCAAAGTCGTGGACGAGGCCTCCTTCTTCAAGAAGGAATCCACCGAGCGCAAATCCAGAACCTCCAAGCTCACCGACCTACTCTGCCAGGCCGCACACTCCTCCTCCGATCTCTACGAGCGACCTACCACATGTATCATCTCCGACACGGAGTGGGTGCTCGACAATGCGCTCGCGCTCGCTCTCAAGTGCTGCTCCACCAATGGCTTCACCCTCATCCCCGCCGCCACCTCCTTTCCCCTCCTTGACAACTCCATCGGCGATGTCTCCTGGTTCCTCCGTGTCTCCGCTCCGGCGTCGACTACCTCGGACCCCGAATCGCCGCCAGTGAGCCCATCTTTGCCTAATTTGGGAGCAAATCGCACTACCGAAACGCTAGACCACTCACATTTTCTTTTTTCTTCTTTTTTAATAAAATAAAAACTAAAACTAATTGTGTATATATTTTTGTCATATAATTTTTACATGTAAAAATTAATTAGTGTATTTGGCGTCTATGGATATGGAAGTGTTATGTGACAATAGTTTTACAATTCAACACATATGTCAAATATTTAATAATATTTTAATCAATGAGGTGTTTAATAGATTACAATATAAAAGTTCAAGTGTCCAATAGGTCCAAACCAAAGATGGGGTGTCTAAATGATAAATTGACACAAGTTCAGGGGACTGTATATGTTTTAAGCCTTAAGAAATGCATGTCGTTTTATATAATTTTGCACATAAATTGTCAAAATTGTCCCTTAAAATAGTGAATTCAATTTTTCCAATTGTAGTTATTATCCATCCATCAAAAGCTTACGGTAATTCAATAGTCTATCATCCTGTCATCTCCTACCTTCCGATCATCCATACAAGAGTACGGTCGTCAGCATCGGCACATTTGTCATCTTCATGCTCACCACCGGGACTCTGAACACCATTCTCTTCATTCTTGATTTTGTGTTCAAAGTCAACCAAATCGGCGGTTCAGATTAGTTTGGAAAATCGATCTCAGAGTTTGAAGAACAACGGTTGGATCGAAATTTAGGGGGTTCTATTCCTACAATAAATGTGCAGTGGCAATGGCCAGAAGTACCAAAGATCGGAATTTAAGTAAAAATAAAAAAATGCTAAAAAAGGGTATTTAAATCATAATATGTGGCTTCTTAATTTGTTGGACCCCATACATGGTCTTACGACTTTGCGCAAATAGAACACCCTTCATAAGTATTAGTACCGTGGAGAAGCATTGGGAACCTCAATTTCTTTCTTCGGAGCCCTTTCTTTTCTCGTAAAATGTAAAATGACTTCTTTTATTGAACGAAGGGAGTATTACTTTCTCACCAATCATGGTCCAAATTGTTAGTTTTAGTTAGTGTTGTTAGTTGAAGGTTAGATTCGGCTCTTGTAGACCCCGAAAGGTAATCAAGACGATTGAGTAGACCCCGAAGGGTAATCTCGTGAGTAGACCCGAAGGTAATCTTGTTGGGTGTAGACCACAAGGGTAATCACCGCCGAATAGAGTTAGTTTATGTTAGCACAAGTTAAAAATTTAAAGCATAAACAAAATATGACTTGACTTGATATGACAATGAGTCACGAGATGAGATCTCACTTTCCTTCAACGTTAATTGCCCCTATTAATATGACAAGGGATTAACCACAATAAGATTGTGAGATAAAACGTTTCTTATACAATGATCATGTGGAAATCATGTATCATCATTGCATATATACGCACCTCGTTCTTCAATAAGTGTCTTGTGATTTGATGTAGAACACTCAAACACAATTCTCGTGATTTTATTTGGAACTCACGAAGCCTCTCTAGAGAATGAATTCTCGAACTCTTGAACAAGAGGCGTTCAACCTCTATTTATAGGAAAGAGGATGGGCGGTTATGGAAAGAGAATTGGTAGTTAATTTGTTGAGAAATTTAAGGAGAAAAACAAGGAGGATTTTTAGGAAAGTTGTTATAACCAACTTGGTAAATTCCCTCAACTAACTCTCAAAATTTTAAATCCATCCTTATCCAAAACTCAAGGCAAAATCCCAAAATAGGCCCATGAGGCGCGCGACCCAAAACCAAGGGAAGCTAGCCTCGAGCTAGTTTGTCGCGCCCACACTCACGAGACATGAAATGTGCGTCTCGTCTCTACGAATCTAGGCGATGCTTACGCGAAGCCAAAAGGTCAACGCCCTAGCTTAAACCAAGCTAAAACCAAAAACAGCTCCTAACTTGAGCTAGCTTAAAACCGATGTTCCAAGCTTTGGTTAGCTCTCAAATTTTGCCACATAGTCCTTGAGCTTCATTTCTCAATCTAGGAATCATAACATAGCCAATTCATTGCATGAATAAAGCTACACACGCAAGTCAACCAAAACAGCGCCCTAGGCGCACCTTGGCTTACCGCCGGCGCTAGTGCCTCGGCACTTGGCGCGTGTCCGCTGGTGCGTCTTGGCGTGCCACGCCGACGCTTGGTGCCCGAGGATATTGAGGTTCAAGACAACCTCACACCTTGGCCATCCCTTAGGCCGAGAACCTCAAATCCGGTTCTATCGATCAAGGCGTGCCTCTAGCGCCCTTGCATCGACGCCACCATGATTCCACCAACTCTTTCAACCTTTGGAAAAACCATTAGGCCGATCACCAGGCCATGCCTCCCGCACGCTCCAAGCCTAAGCGATACCTATAGTAATTCCCACACTTATCCATTCATGACTCACACCAAATAGATTGATGACTTTCACAAATCACTAACACAAATTGATAAAATAATATGTTTCCTAACTTGAAAAACCATAAACCCACATATTATGACTCATAACACATGGTCCATATATGTAAAAATACTATTAGTGCTCGTTTGGTATCGATATCATATATCAGATATCGGTATCCGGTATCGGTATCAGGTATCGATATCGGTAACGGTATCGGATATGAAATATCATTCATATTTCATACCTCTCATAGTCTCATACCTCTCTTTTTTTGGGTATATCAAACATCATGAAAAATGCCTTGTTTTGATATTAAGGATATGACCCGATATCCATATACTCTCATACCAAACACAAGATATAACCCGATACCGATATCTAAATCCATATACTCCCATACCAAACACAAGATATGGCCCGATACCGATAAACACAAAATATTAGGATATCAATACCAAACGAGCCCTTAAATATAAAAGCATATATAGAAGTTACTATAAATAGTAAGTCTAGGATAAACATGCAAACAACTCTTGCATATGAGTATGTCCAAGTCAAGCTTGAACATGGTGAATAGAAGTGACCTATCTTGGCTCCTTAAGCTCGTCCACCATGACCGAAATATGAGCTAGAAGAACCACTGTAACTTTCTTCAACTTCTTGACTCGGTCTCTAGTGATTGGTCCATCAAATTAAAGGAAATATGAGCCAAATCCTCGATATCTTGTGGAGGTATGGGTGCCTCTAGTGCATCAGCCATCATCGGGGAATACACCAGTTTTGTTAAGGGTTTTTGCTCAATCAATCATCAATCTTCAGAGGAAGAGTCGAAGATGAGAGGAGAGAAGAGGCGTGGACGACAGGGTGGGAGTCTCAATAGAAAAGAACGAATTTGGCGAATTTGGGTGCGAGAGAAGAGCGGTAGAAAAAATTGCTATTTTTAGAGTTTACTATTCAAATGTCTAATTATGTAGTGTAATCTTGCTCTTTCACCAAATTTATTCTATAGTTTTTGTAAGAATATCATTGCCTCTATTAACTTTTAATAATTATTTTAAAAATATTCTTACCTATATTAAATTTACAATAATTTTACTAAATCTCGTACAGGGTATCAGAACTAAGACTAGTTGTATACTAATCCAGTGTGGTATTACAATAGTATTATTCTAAAAACACTAATCTAAAAATCCCTTGTAGGCTTTAGTATGTGCCGGAAGGTTCCACCCCGCCTAGACACCCGTTTAGGACCGCCGAGGCAACCGTTCATGTCGTCTAGGCGCTAGGCGGTCACTCTCCGCCCAGGATCCGCCTAACGTTTTTTAGAACAGTGTCTAAGAATATTGACTAGTTGTATACTAATCTAGTGCGGTATTACACTATTATTTATTCAAATAATGTTAGGCTCCGTTAGGCAACACTTATTTGGTTGTTTATAAGTACCCAATTGCTTATTTGAAAAAAAAAACATCGTTATACGTGTTCGATAACACTTGCTTATTTTAAATAACATACTTATTTCCAATACCTATTTGTTGAAAAATAATTAACACCCCCATCTTACCAAAATATAAATAAGTGGGGTTTACATAAAATTACTTTTCACCTTTTTACACCTTTTGCTTATAATATAAACAATTCAGTTTATCGAACATGTTCCGATTATTTGAAAAATAAGCAACTGATATAAACATCTCATATCAACAACCATAAGCATTGACATCGGCATCAACACCGATCGATAAGTACCGAGTTGCCAAAGGGAGCCTTAGTTACCTAATAGTGATAGTATTACTATTAAACATATATCATTGCAAAGTCCCTTGAAAAGTAAACATAACAAAGCCACCAAATTTAATGCTCAAAACATAATACTGGCACATTAGCTAAGAGTTATCGTACGTACGTTAATCTAATATCATATAGTTCGACAAAAAAAAAAAATTTCTAATATCATATAGCAGGGTCACCCCACTCACCACCAAAATCAAAATGACAAATCATTTTATTCTTACTAAGGCTAAGACTTGTTGACGTTGACGAGGGTAATATCAGCTCGAAGACGTAAGATGTCGTTGATGAAATAATCATTGTCGTCTCTCATGAGCTCGGTCCACGGGATTCCCAAAACATTAAACCTCCCCCAGCCAGCTGGGCTCTCCCCAAAATAAATGTTGTTGGCCTTGTGCTTGGTTTGGAACTCCTTGGAGGATTTGTTCATCACTGCAAATTCATAATCTAAAGTGCAAGCCTTTGAACCTTGTGCCTTATTCACGAATAGACCCAAGCAATGGTTTTGTTTCTCCTTGCAACACTGTACAGAGAGGTAAAGCGATCTCCCACCTACCACAAATGATTGAGAACGGAGCTGTTTTGATGGGAATAAACTCTTCAACGCATCTCTTTTAAGGTCAAAGTAGATGACACAACGAGGCCTATAAATGCGACCGTAATTGGTGGTTTCAAGGGATACATGAATATGTTGCCCAAGGGAGAGTTCAACCTTGGAGAAGAGGGCTTCCACCAGAAGGTTTGAGGCTTGGTCATGGTCAAAATCAGAGGAAACTAGCACTTGCTTCAACTTTGATCTACTCAGATTTGGGAAACATATCAAGGGTGCCAAGCGCTTGCTGAGGATTTCTTGGCGCTCTTCCAACACGGGATAGTGTAAGCGCGCCCACTTCATTATAAAATCGAAAACATCATCTTCCGAAGTCACTCGCAGACCCTCCCTCTTGAGGATAACCTCTACTGCCGAAAGAGGCAATTTCATTGCCTTTTCTTGGGACCTGATCGAGGTAATTAAATCAATGCATGCATACAGATTATATTCTAATTAAGATACATGAGATTACTATATACTCCTATATAGTAAGAGTAGTAGCTAGCTCTTAACTAATTACTTACTTGGTGAAGAAATCATTGTAATCGGCAGCAACATATTTTGTTGCTGCATCAACCAGCGGCTTGACTATTTCACTAGCACTTGAAGGTGCAGGAAGCTCAAGATATAAACTTGCATATTCCAATGACATGGGAAGCTTAAGCAACCTCTCTATACAATATCTCACACAAGAAGTGACCTCAAACTTGTTTGCAACAGTCAATACATTGACCAAATCAGGAGCAGAAGTTGCTCTTAGGTTATTTCTGTACACAAAGTTGAGAAGATCCATCAAAGCTGCTTCCCCTGTTAGACATTTTTGATCGAATAGAATTTATTCAAGTCTCTAACTTAGATAGACATGAGAAAATGTGATGTGAGATTTCATGCATTTAAAGATGATACATACCAGATGCATTGATTGTCAAAGACACATTATTCTTGTGTTGTGATTCTCCCATGCCATTTTTGAATAACTACATTCATTATTGATTAGCACGTACAAATTTTAATCTTAATGGGCAGAAGAAGATAAAGAATAATTGGTGAAAAGAAAAAAAGAGGGAAGAAATAAAGCATATACTTTGTAGAAAAATGGACTTTTCGCAGCAAGGATGGCAGAATTTATGTGCAATGTTACAGCTTTGGCACCATCATAAGACAGTTTATGATCTTTACCATAATATGCATTTATGGACGAAAACAGTTTATGATATTTCTCTCCCCTGAGAATGAGCTTCGAGTCGTCGTCGGGTATAATCTCTAGACGGAGGACCCGATCTGAGAAATCAAAGTCATTGAATGCAAACCCCAAATCCCCCTCATTTGCCCTTGGAGGTGGAACTACCATATCAGTGCTTATCTTGTGTCTCTTCATGCCTGATCATCAAACGCCACAAAACAAAAACAGAGTGGGCTGGCTATATCGATTTCTAAAATATATAAGCTTCAATTTCATACCTGAGTTTCCCATTGTTTCCGCTATTCACAACCTTCCTCCGTCCGTCGCCGCCAAACCACCCACGTTACCAGCACAAGAGGCCCTGCTGTTGTTGGAGTGTGTGTATATATATATCATGTGTTGCTTATTATACGGATATTACGATTATTTTTTTCATGTTTGTTAAAAGTTGTTGTGATTTGATATTTGTTAATATTTTTGTGATTTGATTCTGATTTGCTACATTTATCTTTATTTAAAATAGTTTCTCTTTTTCTGATTAAGAAAGCCATGGGTTTCAACTACAAAAGATTGTGCGTATAATAAAAACATGGGCAGTGGCGGAGGGGGGCGGGTGGGGGCGGCCGTCCCCACCGCTGGCCGGAGGACCGAGAATATGTATAGAGCCGCCCCGGGATGGGAAGAGGGCGAGGGCGAGGGCGGGGGCGGGGCAGAGGATAGGCGAGAGAGAGTGGGTCTTCGGGCGGAGCCTGGAGCCGGAGATTTGAAAAGTCGCCAAGTCGGGACTCGGGAATGTCGTCAGTTTTCAGATCTGGCCATTTAGGAAGAAAGGACATTTAATTAAAAAAGAAATAAAAAATTAAATTAGACATTTGGTGAGTTGAATAAAACTAGTTGTCCCCGTCGGGTAATGTACGACTATGACTCGATATTTTTTTAATTAAAATATAATATAAAATTTAATGTAAGTAATTTGTTGCCCGCAATTGTATAAAAATTATTTTATTTTTTAAAATCAAATAAAACAAATTAAATTTAGATTATTAAGTTTAAAATTGAGAATAAGCATAGATTATTAAGATAAAATAATCTAAATTGCTCATTTTCCTTGAAAATATTTTATAAATAGGTTTAATTTAAAAGAAGGAGATAAAACATGAAGAAAATAAAGCAAAAAAGATATATTTTGAAAATATGGAAGAGATGAGATTTTGAAATTTTTTAATTAATATAATAATAATATATGTAATTGAGTATATTTATGTTTTAATATAAGAGAGAGAAAGAAACAACTAAAATGTTAAAAAGATTGAGCATATATATTTTATTGGCTTATAAGGAAAAAATTCAACCATTAGTTAATTTTTTTTAGTTAAGATATTATCTCCTACCAAAAATTAAAATATTAACTAAATTTGGGAAATAAAAATAAATTTTAATTAAGTGGAAAAAATTTGCCATGTGGAATATGAAGTGGAAAGAATAATTAATATATAATTTTTATAGAGCAAAGATTAAATGACATGTGGCAAAATCCTATGTGGATTAATAATAGGATGTCATGTGTTAAAAGCTGAGGTGGCGTAATGTTGTGGCTCCAAACCTTATTACTTTTATATATATAGTAGATTGGGTTTATTATGTATTTGCTATTGGGGCTTTTTTTGAAGGAAATGTTATTTGGCCTTTTAATTTGTACAAAAATTAGGCTTTTAATTAAAAATCAGAAATGAGTAAATTACCTTATGACCAGATTTCTAAATTAAGTTTTCTAAATTTTAATTTCCTAATTTCAAGTTTATTTTTCATTTAATTTCGTATATTAAATTTTTGTGTCTTATTAAATTATTTAGTCTTATTAAATTTGTTCTATTAATAGGTTTGTGAAATGAACATTTATATAGATTTTAATATTTTATGAAATCAGATTTGTATTTTTCATTTGTGAAATGAATACTTATATAATTATGATTTTTTAAATTGATAGGTTATTGACTTGTTGTTGATTGTATCAAAATTGATAAGTTATTTTGTGAAATGAACATTTATTGTTGTTGATTGTATTATTGTACAAATATTTTTTTTTTGTTAAACTACCTTGAATTTACTTTTTGCATACTTTATATATTCTGTATACTTTTTTATATATGTCGATAGGTTAAACTAGCCGTTTTTTCGAAGGAAAGTTGTTCGTGGTCCACCCCCACCTCCGAACTTTTCTAGCTCCGCCATTGAACATGGGAGCTTTTCTAAGATAGGAGAATATAATACAAAAGATGTTATAGGCTAAATAGTATTCATAACATGCCCTCACAAGATGGACGGAGGGCCCCGAAGACCAAGTTTGGAGACGAGTTTCTGGAACAGAGGACGAGCTAGTGGCTTGGTGAGAACATCAGCCACCTGATCATGAATAGAGACATAGGCAACCCGAAACGAACCATTATGCACATGCTCCCGAACGAAATGAAAAGCGAGTGCCACATGTTTCATACGTGGACGAAAAACAGGGTTGGCACTTAACTGCTTGGCGTCAACATTATCACAGTATATCACCGGTTGAGACAAAGTAGAAATGCCAAGCTTAGAAAACAGTGATAGGACCCATAATAGTTCACAATTTGAATCAGCAAGAGCCCGATATTCGGCTTCAATAGATGAACGAGCCACTGTCTTTTGTTTTCTAGAACTCCAAGATAGTGATGTGCGTCCAAGAAACACATAGTAGCCCAAGGTACAGAGAAAATTATCCTTGTCTCCAGCCCAATCAGTGTCGGAAAACACATGTAACTGTTGAGGATTATGGGCATGGAGGAGAATACCATGATCAGCCGTACCATTTAAGTAACAAAGGAGGCGTTTGACGACACTCCAATGAATTGTGTTTGGACTACGCATGAAATGAGATAATTTGTTCACGGAAAAACTAACATCAGGCTGAGTGAGAGATAGGTACTGTAATCTTCCAACACCATTCGAAAATCAACATGATTGTTTATAGGATCACTAGAATCACGCTTAAGTGTTTTAGAGGGAAACATAGGCGTGGAGATAAGATTAGAATCAGCCATGTTTACTTGTTGTAACAAGTCATGAATGTATTTGCGCTGATTCAAGAACACACCTTGCGAGTGAGCATGAACTTCCACACCAAGGAAATAGGAAAGCGAGCCAAGATCCTTGAGGGAAAAACGAGCAACCAGTGAGTCAATAATATGGCGAAAAGTCGTAGTGTTGTTGCCCGTAATGATGATGTCATCAACATATACAAGTAGAAAAATCATGATGCCTCGACCCCTATAGATGAACAAAGAGGAGTCAGCAATAGAGTTGACAAAACTGAGAGAGAGAAGAAAGGTCTTGAGCTCGGTGTACCACGCCCCCGAGGCTTGTTTGAGGCCATGGATGGCCTTCTTGAGTTTGCAAACATGATTTGGAAATTGTTTATCAACAAACCCAGACAGTTGTTCCATGTAAACCGCTTTATTCAAGGAGCCCTGAAGGAAGGCGTTGTTAACGTTGAGTTGACGAATAGACCAGCCAGAGCTTACGGTGAGAGAGAGAACCGATCGAATCATGATAGGCTTAATGACTGGACTAAAAGTCTCGGTGCAATCGCAATCCGGGCGTTGATGAAACCCCTTTGTTGCAAGACGAGCTTTATATTTATTGAGGAAGCCATCCGAGTTAAACTTGACTCGAAAAACCCACTTGCAACCGACGAGATTAGTAGCACTATCAGAAGGGACAAGATCCCAAGTGTCATTAGAGCGAAGAGCGGAGAACTCAAGTTCCATGGCGTGTCTCCAGTCCGGGTCTTTAAGAGCTTGGGTGATATTTTGGGGTTCTTTATGAGTGGGAAGAGAGGTGTGAAGATTAAGACGTTGAATAGGCTTATGAATGTTGTTCATTAAGCGAGTGACTGGCCGAGGTGGGGAAGGTGGGGAGTCGATTTCAATGGAGGGGGAGGACTCGGAGGAGGGTGACAGAGTGAGAGAGAGGCTGGGTTCGTGGCTAGGAGAAGCAGTGGAAGAGAGAGGTGTGGTGGGATTAGGATTTGGAGAGAAATTAGGGGTTGGGGATAAATTAGGGTTTGTTGAGTTGATTTGAGGGGCAAGAAAAGGAGGGGAGTTAGGGTTTGGTATGAGCGGCAGAGATAAAGGATCGTGGGATGTCGGGTTTGGGTTTGGTTTTGGGTGAGGTCTGATTCAAGGGACAGAACCGGGATGTGAAGATGGGTCCACGAGGCCGAATCGTGTTCGGGGTTTAGTGTAGAGAAGCCAGGAGAGTTTATTGTGTGAAGGAAACGTTCAACATGTTCAACAAATCGAACACGTTGAGATATATAAACCCGATAGGTGATGGGATCAAGGCATAAATATGCGCTTTGGGTAAGAGAATATCCCCAAAACACACAAGGAATGGATCTCGGGTCGATCTTGTTAGTGGTATAGGGTCTTAACCATGGAAAACATAGACCACCAAAACACTTTAATTTATGATAATTAGGTTGAGTTTGAAAAAGCTTAAGAAAGGGGGAGAGATTTTGAAGGGTGGGAGTGGGCATTCTATTTATGAGATAGACAGTGGTTTGGAACGCGAATGGACAAAGGGTTCGTGGAAGGCCGAAGTGAGTCATAAGAGCTAGACCGGTTTCAAAGATATGTCTACATCGGCGTTGGGAATAGCCATTATGTTGGGGTGTATGGGGCGGAGTGGTAAGATGAGAGATGACATCGCTGGCAAGGAAGGAAGAGAGTGCAATGTACTCACCATCGTTATCCAAATAGAGGACTTTGATCTTAGTATGAAAATAGTTTTCAACCAAGGATTAGAATTTGATGAAGATGGATTTGGTTTCAGATTTTTGTTTCATAGGATAAAGCCAAATGTAATTAGTAAAGTGATCCACAAACAAAAGATAATAGCAATATCCATTGAAAGAAATAATAGGAGAACACCACACATCTGAATAAATAACCTCTAAAGGTTAAGATGATTGTGTTGTAGACAAAGAAAAAGGTAACTTATGACTCTTGGAAACAGAACAAGGAGAACAAAAATCAAATCTAGAACTATAACTAGGAATTTGAAGACGATCTTGCATAAGCTTGAGGATAGGTGGTGTCGGGTGCCCTAATCGGGGGTGCCAAGACGAGCCAGGCGAAAGATATGTAGAGACGCTAGGGCGAACATGAGATGGCCAGAAATAGACACCATTGACACATGGACACTTAAGAAGAGTTGTTCCGGTCTTGAGATCCTTCACAAGGAAAGAAGACGATAATAATTCAATATATAGATTATTTTGAGAAGAAAGTTGAGAAATGGAAATGATGTTCTTGGTGATTTGTGGAACATGAAGAACATTATCAAGATTAAAGGATTTGGTTGGAGAATTAAGAGAAAGTTTTCCATGATTTAAGATTTTTAAGCCCTTACCATTGCCAATTAGAAGCTCATTGGGACCATCATATGGATAGTGAAGGCTAAGATTTTGAAGATCTTGGGTGATATGATTGATGGAGCCACTATCAAGAAGCCGTGGTGTGTTTGAGGTAGAGGCAAGATTGGCTTGTGGTGGTGGGGGAGCGTTTGGACGTGGGGTCGGGGAACAGTAGGACGGTGGGCGAAGGTGCAGGGTAATCCGATGAAAGTCATTGCAAAACCCTACTACACGACCGCACTCAACGCACCATTCACACTTGCAAAGGAACGGTCTTGGGGGTGACCGGGTCGGATTGGTGGGTGACGGAGTTTGCATGGAGGCTGGTTGGTACGTAGGTTGCATGGGAAAGTGAGAGTATTGGCTTTGCATGGGAGGGTAGGAAAAGTTTTGATTTGGCCAATTAGGGTTAGAGACTAAAGACTTACCTTTGGACCTTGAGCGTGTTTGCATGGTCATAGCACTCGCCGGTTCACTGGTAGGTGTCGAAGAAGACTCGGTTTTGAACTCCAACTCACGTATGATGAGTCGTTCATGAAGTTCTTCAAAAGATATAAGAGTTTCACGATTTCGAACTCAATCAACTACAGATTGAAAGGTAGAATCAAGGCCCTTCAAAACATAATCAATGAGTTCCTCGGGATCGGGTTTCTTTCCAAGCGAGGCAAGCAAGTCCGCACAATTCTTCACAATTTGCATGTAATCAGTGATAGAAGAGGCGCCTTTCTTCAAATTTTGGATCTTGTCTTTGAGTTGCTTGATATGCTTCTGTTGACGGGCCTTTACTCTGGACAACAAATAAATTTATAAGTCAAGACCCCGTTGAGTATAGGGGAGTTTGGATCGTTCCACGAAAAGCAAGGTTTGTTTATCTATCGACTACTACTAATAAAAATTAAGCAAAACAACTCAAAACACTCACGACCAGCCTCGTTAACGACTTTGTCAGGGTCGTTAACGAACCTGTATACTACTAACGACCAAAAAATGGTTCGGTACCGAGGCTACGAATCTCAGTAACGAATATGGTCAAGAAGAATTCAAATAAAAACAAAGATCTGGGATAAGGGTCACCACAACATAATCATGCATATAAACTTGTAAGAAGATAAAGATCATGCCTTTAAATAGATAAATTCATCAACTTTCATTGACTAATAAGTAAATTAACCTATTCTCATAAATTAATTCACTCAATCACTTGTTTTGGATCCAAAGCTTGAAACTTTCGTAATCAAACAATATCAACCTTCAAGTCTATAACTTTCTCTCTCGATCAAGTTAAAACTCAAATTACCTTGACTCTCATCTAGGCATAAACATAACAAGCAATTTCAAAATAGACAGAAGGCATTCAATACATCATCTTACTCATCAAACCATGCATAACTATGCCGGGTTTCAACCCCGACCCTAGATAAAAAGACTACTCACTATTCATAATTATAAAACAAACAACTTTAAATAGAGAAATCATTGAAAACAAACAAACTACTTCAAATTAATAAGAAAATTATCGTCTTACAAAATTCAGAAGAAACCCGAAAAACAATAATACCGAATTGAAAACTCGTGATTAACGACCTCGGCTAACTCTCGTTTACCTCGGCATGATCTCTCTCTCCGACTCTTCTCTCGTCTCTCGACTCCTCCAAAATTCGTCTCCTACTTCTCTTCTACTTTCCACCCCCTCTCTAGCTAGAAAGAAGGGTATTTATACTAATAAAGCTATCTAAATAAATAAGGATATAAGATATAAACTTTCCTAAAAGATAGAAACCTACTCTAAAAAGATAGAAATAAAACCCTAGAAAGATAACAAGACTTAAAATAAAGTATAATAACCCTAAAACTCATTAAAAACATCCTACCGACACGGAATAAATTCTCGCACAGGATCGGTAGGTCATCACTAAGATTTCTCGAAACACTCCTATCGCAAAGCCTCGTTAACGACCCTTCACAACCTCGTTAACGAGCCTGGGTTTTGACTTCTTCAGCATTTCAACTCTAAATCTTGGGCTTCGACTTCTCATCTTTAAATTCTTCCGTCCTTCACCATAGCATTCCAAATTCAGCTCCAAAAAGCACTGTTTCCTTGCTAAAACCTACAAAAAGACACAAAACGGAGTAGCTTCCATACTTTTCACAAACTATGCAAAACCACCCAAAAACACACAAAACTAACTCTAAACTTATCAAAACTAATCCTAATAAACTAAGAAAACACACTAAAAACTATACTAAAAACATGAACATTAAAATACCCTATACTTAGACTTGCTTGTCCTCAAGCAATCACTAAACAATAATCAAAACCAAACAACAATACTCATCAAGCAAATAGCCACCATCTCAAAAACAATATCCACACATATAGCAGAAAATAGCAAATGACTATTAATGTCATCACACATATAAACACTAAATAGACACAAGCAAATACAATCCAACCTCACCAGGGATATATGTGTTTCTCTCAACTCTGAAGTGTTTGGGCTTATAATTTCATTCTCTCAACTCATCTTATATACAAAAACTCATAGAAATTGGAACTTATATCACCAAACTCTCCACCTAAGATTTGTCAAAACAAACAAAAATCATCAAGAGAACTTAGGCTCATTGAAAAACTTCATAGAAGTTTCCATTCGATCGGGTTGTAATGGGGCTTGGTAATAACAAATAGGCATGGAAAATTTTGGTTATGTGGTGCTAATAATATCCGGGAATAAAGACTCCTAAAACTCTCACATCACAAAAACTCTCATAGAAGAGCATACCAAACTCGCTCTCTTTATGCACTTCACTTTCACTCACCCAATATATCCTAGAAAGTCTCATAAAACAATATCAAAAGAATCTCTGGTTGGTCTATTAAACACTATGCACATCTTTTCCTTTTTTTTCTTTCATAATCTCTTTCTTTTCAGCTCATTCATTTTTTCTCTTCCTTGCGTTGCCTCGTTAACGACCCAACACGGTCGTTACCGAGCTTCATCGTGTACTCCTCTTCTTTTTCACATACAATCTTATATAATGCACCTTTTGTACCAAGAGATCTTTCTTTTTACACAATTAAAAGCAAGAGACTTCCAATCTACCTTTCCCAACAATCCTCAATTTCGAACCCAATAATAACATCTTTTCACACTCAACAAAACAATCCTCTCCAATCTAAGTCCTAATCCCCGGATAGGGTCAAGCTTATCTTGGCTAGAGAATAATTTTGTGGAGCTAAAAATAAAAGGCTTAAAGGCTCAATTTGGCTTCAAAAAGAGGATAATATAAAGGGTGGGTAGGGATTAATATGGTTTATGAAATAAGTTCTCCATCATATGATTTTCACAAGTAATGAACTATAAATCTTATATAGGCCTCAAGTAGTAGATAACCATCACAATTCCAAGAGATAATATGCACATAGAGAGTAAATCACACATGAAAAAGAAGAGGGAATTCTTTATGTTCTCCTTATAAGGCCAAAATAACTCACAAGGTAAATTTTGTTGGATTGCATCACTTATGCTAAAAAGTATACATGCTCTATCTCATCAAATGCTATTCCTCTATAAAAACAACTTCAAAATAAGAATCAGGCTATACTCTCACAGACATGTATGCAAGGAATTATATGATCATGCTAGCAATTAACTATCATAGAACCGTAAGAAAATGATATCTTTCAATTCTAAAATCTTTTTTGGAATTTCTGGAATTTTTCAAATTTTTTTATGGAACAGAAACTACTTAAAACAAATAAAACACATAAAACAAACAAAACACAAGATAACAAGTTTTCTACCCTTCCCACCCCATACTTAAAATTACAGTATCCCCCCTGTAATAAAATAAGAAGAAGAAAAAGAAATAGAAAAGAAAACAAGAAAGAAAAACAAGAAAAAGAAAAAGAAAAAAACTTACAAGATCGTAAAGTAGAAAACAAGGAAACTTCTTCAAACGGAATCAGCGGTTAGGTGGTGGAAAATAATGCTCGAAGTTCCCCATGAAGCCATACATCGTCCTCCAGCGCTCTGCATTATCTCTCTCTACTGATGCCTTGTATCCTCGAATGTCATCCGAGCAGAATAGACACTCTCCCATCGATCCATCCTCCTATGAATATGAATCTGCTGAAGGTTAAGCTGTTGCATCTGAGCAGAAAGATCTTCGGCCCATGGAGGCGGGATATGCGATCCAGTGTATGCTGGTTGAGGAGGTGGTTGGTAGTGAGGCTGGAAATGATCTTGGTGAATCACCGGGTTATAAGGCATGAGACCATAAGAATGAGGGTCGATAGGGTGTTGTGGGGGGTCGGTAGATGCTCTCGGCAGGTCGTTACCGATGTTGTGAGCCTCGGTATGAGCATCGATAGAAGCCTCGAAGTGGTCGTTAACAACCCTGACTAGGTCGTTAACGAAGATGTTTTCTCCCAGAATTTCTATGTCGAGGTCTTCTTCCTCGATGTCGAGCTCTTCCGTGCCTCCCTCGGTAGTTTCCTCTTCAGTCTCATCTACATCTTCATCCATCTCGTCTCCTTCTCTCTCAAACTGTGACTCACACGGTCTAAGTCATAGCTCATCCTCCGGCTTGGGCTCTAACGGGAAAGTGTGACCCGTCCATGCCTCATACCAATTTGGTACATAAAGTAGCTCCATCTTAGATAGGGTGGGTACAACATCTCGGCCTTGCACTTTTGTAGTATACCCATCCCGAGCTTGAGTGAAAATATTGGAACTAAACCAATAGTTGCGGTTGAGCAATTGAGCATGAGAAGGCGTGTAACGAGTGAGATCAACTCCAAGGTTGGTTGCTAAGAGACTAACCAAATTCCCGCACCATACCTCCTTTGACTTGTGTGACTTCTCAACATAGTATAGCCATTCGTACCCCAAGTTCAAGGGGTCGGGCTCTTAAAAAAGAATGGTGCGAAGACATGCAACTTCCATCCTCGTTGGCCTGTTCAACTCTCTCTTTGGCCAAAATGTAGCGGCTAGGACTCGGAGAATGATCCTGAATATGGGGTTGACAATGCTTGCCCCGGATAGTGCTGCAGTGGAGGGCTCGACATCCCCGGTGATATAGCTCCAAGTCCTTGTCACTTTGTAGTCTTTGACGCTGTAATCTCGAGGAGGGTTCGGGAGCTCAAGAATGGCATTGAAATCCGCCAAAGTGTACTCACGGTTCACATTACCGAGCCTGAATTTGATTCGCCCTTCCGAAGTCTTCGTCGGGAATCTCGTCTCAAGAGTAGCTAGAAACTCGGATGTGAGAGCCGGGAAGTATGGTGTATTCTCCTTCTTCAACAAGTGAGGCACCCCGGGGATAGAGAAAGCCTCCTTGACATCTTCTTAGATCTTCATGGATTTGGCACTTGTCCTTGAAAACCATCGAGTGTAGTGGTCCTTGCCTAGGATGGCGTTGTAGCGGTCCGCTTGTCCTTGAGTACGCAAGATCACATTGTCCATGCATGGTGGAGATGGAGACCGTTGATCCCTCTTCTTCTTTTGGGCTCGGGTTGCGGCTCGGCTAGAACTTGCCATGGGGACCTACAAAACAAATTAGACTTTTCCAAGATAAGATCCATTCAAATCAATATACAAGAGACCCCAAACTTGGTCTCGAAGTGGTTCTCGGAGTGCCCGTTAACAGCCCAATTTGGTCGTTAAGCGGGTCTTGGACTGGTTTTGAGTTTTGAGAAAACGCAGGGTCGTTAACGATCCTGGGTGGGTCGTTAACGAGCGTGGACATGAACCAGTCGCAGTTTCCGAATGTAAAAGACTCCAAAATTAAGTCATGAATCAAGCATGCATTCCTCATAAACCTACTTAAGACACACAATCGGGTATATGCACCCCATACTTGCTTAATTACCCATCCCTAACATGCTATAGTTGCCAAAGAAACTCATAGTGAAGATCAAAACAATTCTAAAATAAAGTAGTTCATGCTTTCCTAAATCAAATTTCAATGGAGACTCAAGCAAGAACAAACCCAAGAAATCAAGATCAATCACTAGTACTTCAAACATTAAACTCATGGAGCAATAATGAACATGCTTTTCGATCCTCTATATGAACAACCTATGAATTTCCGACCCTATAAACCATGAACCATGCAAATAGAGAGTTAGGGTTTAGAAATCATTCCGGTAGATGAAGAAATTTAAGAACAAAGAGATCGAAAATTGGGTGGTTAACGAGCTTGATCTCGTTGGTAAGCAAAATAGAGGGTGACGGACTTCGGTAACTAGGTGAGTCTCCAAGGTTCGGTGGTGGTGGGAATTCCGATCGGTGGTGAGGGGTTTTCGGTAGTATTTTTTAGGGTTTGAGTTTTTGGATTGAGGATTTGAGAGTGGGATTTTGGGAGGTGTTGTAGGGTTTTATAGGAAAGGGCTAGAGGTAGGTGAAAGGGTGAAAGGGGGGGGGGCGCATGGGTAAGGGTAAAAGATAGATTAGGTTAAAATTTTCTTACCTGCCCGTTTTGTTAATCAGGTCGTTGAATCGGATCGTTAACGAGACTGGGTTGGGTCGTTAACGAGCCGTCTTAGCCTTTCTTTGAGTGCTTTACAAGCCCAATTCCTGCATCTTGTTAGCTAAAAAGGCTATTCTATTTTACTACTCTAAAACTACCACTAAAACTTAAAAGAAAACTAGGAAAAGAAATTAAAAAGAAAAGGAAAAGAAAGAAAACTAAACTACACTAAAAGGCGGGTTGCCTCCCGTAAGCGCTATTTTTAACGTCGTCAGCCCGACGTACTTACCTGACTAATCAAGCATTGTAAGAGCCATAGTGGCTTTTGTTTGAACCAAAATTTACCAAAGGTAGAACCTTGGCTTAGATCGGGCCTTGATCGAGTAAACTAAGAAGAATATGAACGAAAACGTGTTTGTATTGATGTAGAAATCAAGAGATATTGTGTGAATGAATCGTCCCTTTCCCCTAAGGGCTACATAGACTTATATAGCCTCCTAGAACATATCTTATCTCAATCAGAGATATAATTCTATCTATAACTAACCAATCTCGACTTAATCTTATATTATAACGGATACAATCTGAAGAAAAATCTATCTTATAACAAATATATCACGAAGCCTCTCTCCTCCAACCGACTTAATCGATCCTGGAAATCTTCCACAAATCTGGAGGCACTGGAGATTCTCTGACCATGACTCAACGTTTTGTCACCTAAATTCTGGGTCTAACAATACCCCTAAATGTAATTTCAAAATTTAAATTCAAATTTCGAAAATTGCATTTAAGGCTGAAAAGACGTTTTGGAGATCGCCTAGGAAGACGGGATTTACTTTCGCCGTTTCTCTTTAAAGACCCGAGAAACTATTTGTTGCCATCATCATTATTTAGCCCACGCCTTCTTCCCTTCTCAATCTTCGCTTTTGCCCTATAGACGGGGGCAATTTGCCGACGATATCCATCCCCCATCGCATGAATGGCCAGGGACTAACGTAGGGGTGGAGAATCTCTGGAGGATGAATGTGGGACTGGCGCGTGTCGCTGGCATGCCTCGCACGATTGAGCATACTTGGTGGCGTCTTGGCGAATGATGGGCCAATACCACCCCTGCCTTAAAATTTTGTTAGCAAGACTGCGACCCCCGGTGTGATTACCATAGTCTCCGATGTGCACGTCATGCATGATCTCCTCGGCTTCCTCTTTTTTTACGCACCGTTGCAAAAAACCTGCTGCAGACTTGTGAAAGAGGACCCCTTTTAACATGGCGAACCGCGTTGCTTTTGATTTTAAGGCTTTGGCTTCTATCTTATCCTTGGGTGCTTCGCCGCGAAGGAACCAATCGAGGTACGGCTTGGTCCAGCAGTCATCTGAACTGACCCCTGGGTTGGTGGATGTTTGGAGAATATCCGGAACAAGCTGCTCTGGTGGTGGTTCAGCAGCCTTCGTCACCGATGTTTCTGTTATAGCCGATTGTAACAAGTGGACTAATGGTATATTGTTGTAATCCCTGGGGTCCAGGGTAGAGCCTAGACAGGATAGGGCATCGGCTGGTGCATTTTGATCCCGAGGAATTTGTTCGAATTGTATTTTCTCGAAATTCTCGGATAGTGCTTTAACTACATCGAGGTAATTGGCCATCCTATCATCTTTGGCGTCGAAGATGCCCAAGATCTGATTAATGATAAGTAAGGAGTCGGCGCGTACCTTGATCTTTTTGATGGACAAATCTTTAGCCAATTCCAGCCCAAAGATGAGGGCTTCATATTCTGACTCATTGTTGGTGGCTTCGAAATTGCATCTGACTGCCTGAGCTATTGCTTCCCCCTTTGCCGACTTTAGTACGACACCGAGCCCTGCTTCTCTTGCGTTTGAGGCTCCATCGGTGTTTAGTATCCATTCTTCCTTAGGTTCGTCGAGGGATGAGGTCAAGACTTCTTCTTTAGCGCTTTCTTCAAGAGTCGGGGTGAAGTCGACAACGAAGTCGGCCAAAACTTGTGATTTGATTGCCTTTCGAGGTTCATATCTGATGTAATAACCGCATAGGTAGATTGCCCACTTTGCCATCCTTTCTGAGAATTCTGGTTTTTGCATGATCTGTCGGAGAAGGTAATTCGTCAGGACGACGATAGTATGTGACTCGAAGTATGGTCAGAGTTTGTTCGAGCACATCACGACTGCCAGGACCAGTTTTTCCGTTGGAGAATAGCGTGTTTCAGCGGATACCATTGTTCTGCTCACGAAATAAATTGGAACTTGTTGGCCGTCTTCTTCCTTGACCAAGACTCCGCTTAGTGCGCGGTCTGATACAGCCAAGTAGAGGTGTAGTACTTCCCCCAGAGATGGTTTAGCTAGTAGTAGAGGATTGACGAAGTAGCCTTTCAGTTCTTGAAAAGCGGCCTCGTGTTTTTCTGTCCACTGGAAACTCTTGTTCTTCTTTAGTACCTCGTAGAATAGTCGGCATTTATATGAGGATTTGGAGATAAACCGATTTAATGCGGCTATCATTCCAGTCAGCTTCTGTACGTCTTTCATGCTTCGTGGAGATTTCAGGGAAGCAATTGCTCGTACTTGATTTGGGCTGGCTCCAATCCCTCGTTTGGTTACCACGTGTCCCAAGAAAGTTCCAGATTGTACCCCAAAGATGCATTTTTGAGGATTCAGCTTCATGTTGTATTCTTCGAGGACTCTGAACGCTTCTTCTAAGTGCCCCTTATGCAAGGAGGCACTTTTTCTCTTCACCACCATATCGTCGATATATACCTCCATTGTTTTGCCAATGTAGTCGCAAAACATCCGGTTGACTAATCTCTGGTAAGTAGCTCCGGCGTTTCTCAAACCGAAGGACATCACACGATAACAATATGTTCCTTGCCCTGTAATGAAGGAGGTTTTCTCTTGATCTTCTGACTCCATTTGGATTTGGTGATACCCGCTGAATGCATCCATAAAGGTAAGTAGCTCGTGACCCGCGGTTGCGTCCACCATCGAGTCTATGTGGGGGAGAGGGAAAGAATCCTTGGGGCAGGCTTTGTTGAGGTCGGTGAAATCCACGCAAACCTTCCACTTCCCGTTCTTCTTGGGCACCACGACTACGTTAGCCAGCCAATCGGGGTACTCCACTTCTCTGATCTTCCCGGTGTCTAGTAATTTTTTGACCTCTTCATCGACCGCTTGTATTCGCTCCGGGGCAAATTTTCGTCTCTTTTGCCTGACTGGAGGGTGTTCAGGATCAACGTTGAGTTTGTGTGTGATGATGGAAGGGTCTATTCCAGCCATGTCTTCATGACTCCAAGCGAAGCAACCTTTGTGATTCTTCAGGAATGTTATCAATTCTTCTCTGACTGATGGTTCCAGATTTTCTCCGATCTTGATGACCTTCCCTTCCTCTAAGGTCACTTCCTCCGCTTTTTCTCCGTCTTCAGTTCGCTCTGGCGGAGGGGTGACTTTCTGTAATTGCTATGCTTCAAGTCTCAGAGTTGTCGGCCTGAGGGCTGCCTTGTAACACTCCCTAGCCAACCTCTGATCCCCGCGAATTTCGTCTATTCCCCATGGCGTTGGAAATTTCACCGTTTAGTAGTAGGTGGATGCCACGGCTTTCATGTCGTGTAACCAAGGGCGTCCCAGGATTACTTTATAGCATGACGGGCAGTCTATCACAAGAAAATTGACTTGCATATTTACACCTCTGGAAAAGGTTGGGATGGCGATGTCGCCCACAGTGTGTTTGACTTCGCCGCTGAATCCAACTAGAGGCACAGGGTGTTTATGGATGTCGTTTTCGGATAAACCCATCCCCTTTTCATGAGATTCGTGGAGCTTCTTCTATCAATCAATACTCTTTTCATCAGCACGTTTCCAATATGCAAGGATATTACTAGACCATCGTGATGTGGCTCGGAAGTGTTCTCTGCATCGGTGTCGTCAAACACGATGGCTGGTCTTGGAGATTCTCTGGCGTGATGCCTTGACGACTGAGGTCGATTAAAGTTGCTTTCCCTTGCGTGACGTTTTGTTGCTGAGTATGATAGTCCGCAGATGCTTGACCCTCCGGATATCACGTTGACCACTTTGTCAAGCGTTGGAGGATTTCGTCTTTCTTGGTGCTCGGCTTGAGAATTCTCCAGCAAATCTTTGGGTACTCGAGCATCCGGCGCTACATCTTTTATTCGTCCTTCCGCGACTAGGCGGGCCAGTTCTCTTCGGAGCATATGGCAATCCCGCGTCCAGTGTCCGTGATACTCGTGGTAATCGCACCACTTAGACGTGTCTCCGCTTGGGTGGGGAGTTCTGTCTTTTCTTGGCCACCTTACGAGTTCTCCTTGTTTCGCCATGTTCCAGAGCAGCTTTTCCGTAGATAAGTTGAGTTTGAAGGAGTCGAGTGAGGGCGGCATGGGTTCTCGCTCCTTGTCATTCGCCCATCGTGCCTTGGTCACGTTGACCTACCCTGAAGTAGGGCGCGAGTAAGGATGGGCACGATGGTCTTTCCTCTGATCTGTTGAACTTCGCCGGCTCTCAACGGGTCCTCTTCTCTCAGTTTTCTCCGTCTCTGAAGATCTCTTCCGCAGGCTCCTATCTTCTTCCAACCGGACGTGTGCCAAAGCCCTGGCTTGCACTTCTTCGAACGTAGCACAAGGGTGCTTAGTTAGTTCCTTATATAGGCCTCCATCGGGGGTGACCCCTTGCGTAAATGCCTCTACTGCGGTCATCACGTCGCAATATGCGATGGAGATCTTCTCGCGATTGAAACGATCCAAGAATTCTCTGGTAGTTTCTTAGTGTCGTTGACGGATCCGGTAGAGATCGCTGGATTGCTTTTCGAACTTGCGGCTGCTCGCGAATTGGGACCGAAAAGTGTTAGAGAGATCTGCGAAGGACCTAATGCTTCCACGTGGGAGGTTGATGAACTAGGTTAGGGTTGGCCCCGTCAAGGTCGTTCCGAATCCCTTGCACATCATTGCCTCTTTTGAATGGGATGGGACCGCGCTCGTCATCATCTTCTGTTTGTATACGGCCACGTGTTCGTTTGGGTTTGTAGTCCCGTTGTACGTGGGCATGTTAGGCACGGAGAATTTTTTTCGGAATCTCTACCTCGGCGATTCGACGAGAAAACGGAGATTCGTCAAACCCGTCGGGTGCTTCAGGCTCCAAAGGTTGGAAACCTCGGCTTCCCCTACGGAGTTGGCCAGCGATGACGCTTATTTGTTCAGTCACCTTTCTTCGGATGGCTGCGTCTAAATCGATTGGGTCGCGCTGTTCTCGATCTTCCCCATCGATGTCGTCGTCTTCGATCCAGACTTCTTGAGACGGTGCTCGACGTTGGTTAGCTGCGGATCGGAGATTGATTGGAGGATTATTGTCGTGGAAGACTTCTTCACGGTGGACTCGGCCCATGAGTTCTGGAGTTACGTCTTGTTGTGCGGGTGCCTTGTCTCGGGAACCCGGGTCTATACCCCTTCTGGAAGTTCCTTCTCCAGCGTTGAAATCTAACCTCGTGACGATTCCGTCAGTGCGCCTATCGACGTGGAGAGAACGGCGCCCCGTAGCCAAGACCTCGTACTGTTGTTTGAGTTGACTATTTTCGGTAGTAAGGCGTTCTACATGAGCATCGTAAAAGCTTTTTTGGTCGCTCAATGCCTTTTGGAGGAACTCCATACGTTGCCTGAGGTCCGTCATCTCCTCTTCTTGAGACCGACCGCCTTGATTCTCAAGGTTTTCTTCATCACCGATGATCGAGGTTTTAGGGCTTCCTTCTCCGTACCCGGCCATCGTGTTACTGATCCGAAAAGAGGTTGAATAGTGATTCTTCTGATGGTTGTATCGATCACGGCCTCACGATGGGCGCCAAATTGTTTGAAACAAAATTTACCAAAGGTAGAACCTTGGCTTAGATCGGGCCTTGATCGAGTAAACTAAGAAGAATATGAACGAAAACGTGTTTGTATTGATGTAGAAATCAAGAGATATTGTGTGAATGAATCGTCCCTTTCCCCTAAGGGTTACATCTACTTATATAGCCTCCTAGAACATATCTTATCTCAATCAGAGATATAATTCTATCTATAACTAACCAATCTCGACTTAATCTTATCTTATAACGGACACAATCTGAAGAAAAATCTATCTTATAACAAATATATCACGAAGCCTCTCTCCTCCAACCGACTTAATCGATCCCGGAAATCTTCCACAAATCTGGAGGCACTGGAGATTCTCTGACCATGACTCAACGTTTTGTCACCTAAATTCTGGGTCTAACAGCTTTAATCTCCTCGTCCTGGTCGGGATGCTGATGAAACTTCTTCAATCGGTGGCCGTTAACCTTAAAGATTGCGTCTTGGTTATCGATCAACTCTACCGCGCCATAGGCATAGATGTGATGAACCATGAACGACCCGCTCCATCTTGTCCTTAGCTTCCCTGGGAATAAACGGAGTCTAGAGTTGAAAAGAAGTACCTTATCGCCAACCTCGTAGGTTTTGGGCACTAGTGTCCGATCATGCCACCGCTTGGTGCGCTCTTTATAAATTTCAGCATTTTCATACGCTTTAATCCTTAACTCTTCTAGTGCTTGCAAGTCCATGAATCGTTTTTCTCCAGTTGTGTTGAGGTTCATGTTGAGCTCCTTAAGGGCCCATAATGATTTATGCTCCATCTCAACCGGTAGATGGCATGCCTTGCCATACACTAGATTATAGCGAGTGGTGTGTAGAGGCGTCTTGTATGCTGTCCTATATGCCCATAGAGCGTCATCCAATTTAGAAGACCAATCCTTCCTAGAACGGGACACTGTCTTCTCCAATATGCTCTTTATCTGCCTGTTTGAAACTTCAACTTGGCCACTAGTTTGGGGATGATATGGTGTTGCCACCCAGTGTGATACCCCATATTTAGCCAAAAGTGCTTCAAAGCTCCGCTCAATGAAATGGGAACCACTACCACTATTGAGGACTCTTGGAACGCCAAACCCGGGAAAAATGTTAGTCTTAATAAACTTGGCCACGGTTTTAGCGTCGTTGGTCCTTGTAGCGACGGCTTCCACCGACTTAGAGACATAGTCGACCGCTACTAGGATATACTTGTAAGGACCTGAGGCAGGAAAAGGTCCCATGAAGTCTATGCCCCATACGTCGAATAACTCGACCTTTAGTATCCCGGTCAGCGGGTTCTCATGTCTCCAAGTGATGTTGCCCGAGCGTTGGCATTCATCGCACGCTGTCACATAAGCCTGTACATCTTTAAACATGGTTGGCCAGTAGAGACCACTTTGAAGAATCTTCGCCGTGGTTTTGAATCCTTTTGCATGGCCTCCGGTAGGAAGTGTGTGACATTGACGGATCACGTTCTCTACCTCCTCTTTTGGGATACAGCGCCTAAAGAGATGATCACTTCCTTGTTTGAACAAGTAGGGATCATCCCAATAGTATTGCTTTACATCGTGAAGGAACTTCTTTTTCTTTTGTGGGGTTAGTCCCTCGGGGATTACGTCTCCTACAAGATAGTTAGCAAAATCCGTGAACTAAGGGGCTTTTGACCCTCTAACAACATGAATTGATGTAGAAGCAACATGAGAGAGAGGTTTTGAATTGATTGAAAGGGATTTGTTTCAGAAATCTTACCTGACTGGGTCGTTACCAAGCCGGTTTGGGTTGTTAATGACCCTGGAGCTGTGATATTATCCTCGGTGACGACCTCCCATGACATAGTAACGAACCGTCGGACTGTTGTGTCGATGCCATTTGGGGCTTTGCCTTGGTGATCTATGCATTCCAGCTTCGGTGCTTCGTTAACGATCCGGAAGGGGTCGGTAACGAGGGTTCTGTTGAGTTCTACCTCGTTCAGCATGACGTGTTCGTCTGGTCTGGAATCATTTATTGGCACTTCAATGTTGGATTCGGTTATGTGCTCTAATGGCAATCTAGATAAGTGGTCTGCAACTAGGTTTTCTGCTCCTTTCTTGTCTCTAATTTCATGATCGAATTCCTGCAGTAAGAGCATCCAACGAAGCAATCTAGACTTGGCATCCTTTTTGGCCATTAGGTATCTAACGACCTCATGGTCAGTATAAACAATCACTTTTGATCCAACAAGGTAGGACCGGAATTTTTCAAAGGCAAATACCACAACAAGAAACTCCTTCTCCGTTGTGGTATACCTACTTTGCGCCTCATTCAGCGTCTTACTGGCATAGTAGATGGCGTGGAGTTTCTTATCCTTTCGTTGTCCTAAAACTGCACCGACTGCATAGTCACTAGCGTCGCACATAATCTCAAAGGGGAGTGTCCAATCTGGAGACTGCATAACAGGGGCGGATACGAGGGCTGCTCTTAACCTGTAAAATGCTTCAAGACATTCTAGGGACAGCTCAAACACTACATCTTTCATTAGTAGGTTAATCAAAGGTTTGGCTATCTTAGAAAAATCCTGAATAAAGTGTCTATAAAAACCAGCATGCCCCAAAAAGCTTCTAATGTCTTTTACAGAAGAGGGAGGAGGTAGTTTTTCAATAAGCTCAATTTTTGCTTTATCTACTTCTATCCCTCTCTTAGAGACAAGATCTCCTAGCACTATCCCCTCTTGTACCATGAAATGGCGTTTTTCCCAATTTAACACAAGATTGGTTTCTTCACTTCTTTTAAGCACACGTTCAAGGTTAGCAAGACAAGCATTAAATGAAGAACCATAAATAGAAAAATCATCCATAAAGACCTCTACAATTTCCTCTATCATATCTGAAAAAATTGCCATCATACACCTCTGAAAGGTGGTGGGGGCATTGCACAACCCAAATGGCATTCTTTTATAAGAAAAAGTCCCATAGGGACATGTAAAGGTAGTCTTCTCCTGATCATCGGGATGAATGGGAATCTGCCAAAAACCGCTATAGCCATCTAAATAACAGAAATAATCATGCTGGGCTAAGCGTTCTAATACTTGATAAATGAAAGGAAGTGGGAAATGATATTTTCTAGTAGCACTATTGCGCTTCCTATAATCAATGCACATCCTCCAACTAGTAGTGGTCCTAGTTGGGATAAGCTCTCCCTTGTCATTTTCTATTACTGTCATTCCCCCTTTTTTTGGAACTACATGGACTGGACTAACCCATTGGTTGTCCAATATAGGAAATATGATCCCAGCATCAAGTAATTTAATAATTTCCTTTTTGACCACATCCTTCATGTTAGGATTTAACCAACATTGATGTTCTATGGTGGGTTTATGATTATCCTCCATGTATATCCTATGCATGCAAAGAGAAGGGGATATGCCAGTTATATCATCTAGGGAGTAGCCTATGGCTTTTCTATGCACTCAAGTATGCTCAGCAGTTTTTCTACTTCCTCATCTTTTAATTTAGCATTAATAATGACACGAAAAGTAGAATTAGGACCTAGAAATTCATACTTGAGAGAGTCGGGAAGAGGTTTTAGTGTTGGAGAAGGTTCGGCTGGAATGAGAATTGGTTCTTCTGGTTCCGTTTTCAACACCTCTTCAAGGTATTCAAATTCCGAAATTTCATTGTCCTTGGTCAACACATATTACTGAATCCCATACTCAATCAAACTCACGGGATTCGAATCGCGTGGTGTTACGACTGTCGATTCCGTCCCTTGATCCGGACCCCTAATGACTTGTGCGAGGAATAGTCATGCTTGTGTGAGGGGTTGATTCACGGTTCAACTCGTCTTCAAGCAAGGCGCCTTGCTCGGTACATGCTAGATTCTGATCTTCCGAATGAATATAGGAATTTATTTGATCAATATGCGCCAAGGCTTGATCCTCTGAGCGAATATCAGAGTTCGCGCGATCTTCTAGGTTCCGCGGTTACAGGTTTGTTCGCTTAGCGGATCAAGCTCGATTTCGCTTTGCACGACTGCCCCAAAGTTTCGAAAAACTACTTCTTGTTCTTCTAGGATCGATTTTTAACACCATAATTGCGTGTTTTGATTAATCGTTTCCCACAGGTGGCGCCAACTATTAGCGCACAAAAATCTGTCTTTGCACTGATTGAATACTCCCTTCTTCACCTTTTGTTCCAACTGCCTCTTTAACCTAGAACCTGCAAACCAATGGACAAAGGGGGCGGGGACCCCCTAATCACCTCCGATGCCTAAGTCAGAAGAGCAATTGTCGATTGAACATCGAGGTAACAAACAAGACTTGCGTGCGAGCTCAACGAATATGAGGTGCTCATCATACATGGCGAAGACATGTATTTATAATGGAGGAGAGGGAGAGAGAAAGTTGAAAACTCTATCTCTAAGGGTCGACCGAAAATACTCCAGACCCAACCAACGATTTCTTACTCCCCAATCCAAGTGGAAATTCTATCTTTCGACTAAGATAAAATCCTCCATCATAACGAATAACCGTCATATTTAATTTTATAATAAAATATTTAAAGATAGAAACTATAATAAATAAAAGTATTTTATGACGCATAATAGCGAAAATATTTATGACAATTAATTTTACCCGCTCACACCTCACCTATTAATGTTTATTCATAACATTAAAAGCAAATAAATCGATCGTTACTTGGTTCAATACAAGTAGATAATGATACATAGAACATGTCTAGAGGATAAATGGTTTATGAGTAAATTAATAAATTTAATAAGTGAATAATAGGACAAGTATTTTCGAATGAACCCGAGCAAATTACATGGGAACAAGAGATTAAAAATAGTCAAGGTTATTCTTCAGCACCTTAATCCAGTGCTCAAAATTCCCAAGATAAAAATTCACTATATTTAATTCTTCGAAGAATTCTATGTACATAAATATCTATCTAAAAATGAAATGGGCTCTAGTAGAGTTCTAATTTAACTCTATGAATAGATTTGGTGAAATCTACACCATTAAAATGTAAATTAATTGACTAGATTTAATTTTTTTTCTAATTTTTATTTATTTTTATTTATTTTTATTTATTTTTATTTATTTATTTCTAATTTTTTAATTTTTCTAATTTTTATTTATCTTTTCTAGGATTCATTAGTTATAATAGTAACTTAATTTGAGAGAGTTGAGATCAAATGAGAACATGTCTTATAGTGTAAAATGGGAATAAATGTGGAGCGTTGGATTTTGGGAAATCAATGGTGTAGATGAGAGTTTCATTAATGGGGGTTTTTTAACTAGGGGGTAATTTCGTCATTTTACATCAAAATAGAACCCCTCCTTCTCCCCTCTTTCTTCTTCTTCCTTCGAGCTTTTTCAATTCGTTTCTCCATTGTTGGATTTCGATTTTTCTCTTCTTCTTCCTCCATTTACATGTTTTAATTAGATTAATATCTATTTTCGACTCATTTGAGTTGCTTTTAGGTATTTTTTTGTTTTCTTAAGGTTTGAATGTCTAATTTATGGATTTTTTCAAATTTCGGGGATTTCAATTAGCTTTTTTATTCGAGCTGATAGCTTGCATATAGGTAGTGTTTAGAATGCATGTTTCCGTTTCATTTGCTTTGTTTTTAGGTAGTTTTAGTTAGTTTCTTTAATTTATTAGAGTGTCTAGGAGTTTTGGGTTTTTGCACTTGTTCTATGTTGTTTTACAGGTTTTAAAGTGAACAAGTGTAAAAGGAATGGAAACGGGAGAAGAACGCTTGAATTCGGGCCATTCGTTGGAGTTGCTAGTTCGACACCTCTGTCTTGAAAGGGTTCGTTCGGGAGCTATAGTGATATTATGAAGTTGAGTTTGGTATCATTGGAAAGTTAATCCAAAGAGCTACAATTCATGTTTTTACTCCGAGTCCAAATTCCAACTCGAAGTGAGTCAAAACAGCCCCCGAAGTGTGACATGGGTTCTGAACCGAGGTGCAAACAAACAAGGTATTTTCCAATTTCATGCTAGCGGTGAATAATACGATAACTTCCAGGAGCTTGAGAGGTACAAGGCTATACGAAGTAAGCCCCCACAGACATCATTAGTCCAATTTTGTCTCCTCCTCTGCTCCCAAATTTTAATTCTTCCAACGCGTGATTGGCGTTCTTGCTCCCATCAAAATCCCGAATCAGTTTAATCTTCTCATCGTCAATCATATTCTTCTCATCACAAGATGACAAGGTAGTTAAAATGGTAATCTCAAAATAGGCGAATCTGGACCATCCATTCACGAACGCGTCTGTGATCAACGAAACACCCACGGTTGACATAAAGACATCAGGAAACAAAATTCAATTGAGACGACAAGTTCACCCCGCTCAATTTTGGAGACGAATTTGCAGACTTTGACGAGGCAGAAAAGATCTGTCGACGATGAAGAATTCGTTCTCCCTGAGTTTTTCGTTCCGTCCTGAACTTATCTATGTACAAGGCGGAAGGGTTTTGGGGGAAGAAGGAGGGTATTTTTGGGAATGCAATGGTATTTTTTAAAAATTAGACTTCGTGCCATTATTTATTGAAGAACAAATTTAGCCCAAAAGCATTTTGGGCCACCCTAATTAGGCCCTTGTTAAGATCCCCTATTAAATTAGCTATTTGTTAAGTATAAAAGGCTTAATTATTTTTTTTTTACTTTCTCCTCCCTCTCTCTCTCTCTCTCTCTCTCTCTCTCTCTCTCTCTCTCTCTCTCTCTCTCGTCTCGTTCGACTCTCTCGTTCTTTCCCATCAAATATTTCTCACTTGCAAATAACAGTTTGATTTCGTCGAATTTCGTAGTGCAATGTGTATCTGAAGTTGATTTGAAGTTTGTTCTCGAGATTCTGGTGTTTTTGCGCAATTGGATTTCGTCCATTGATCGTTCATAAGCCTCTGCTTTCAGGTTAGGTTTTTTGTTTGTGTTATCATTGATTTTTGTTCGATTTTTCTTCATTTTTGTGTTTGGATTTTGCTGTATGTTTTTGTTTTTTCGGTTTGTTTGTTGTTTCGAATATGAGTTGCATGTGATGATAGTAATGACATGTTTTGGTTCGTTTGATGACTTTGTTTTTTTCGTGTTTGTTTATTTTCTGTGTTTGAATACTTGTTTTTTGTTTTCCATTGTTCATCTGTTTGGATGTTTTGAAGTCAAATTCTCGATTTTCAAGATTATGTTTGAATAGTGATGATAGATTGTAACTATGCTTATGGCATTACGTTTTTGTGATGACAGATTATAACTATGATTAGAGCATCACCTTCCCCGATTATCTGTGATGATAGTAACATATTCACGCAATATGTTGTGATTACAGTTGTTTGTGATGACAGTTGAGTCATTTTGTATTTGCTTGTGATGACAATTGGCTATTTAAACTGTATATGTTTTGTGATGACAATTGTTGATATTGATGATAGTATATTGATTTGTAATTGTGTTTTATTTACATTAGTGATGACAGTTGCCTATCTTATGTTTTATTGACATTAGTGATGACAGTTGCTTTTTTATGATGATAGTTGTTTGTGATGACAATGTCTATTTCATATGCTTTTTTTGTGATGATAGTTGTTTGTGATGATAGTTGTTTGTATATTGATTATAAGTGTGTTTAATTGACATTAGTGATGACAGTTGCATTTATTATGTTTTATTGACATTAGTGATGACAGTTGCTTTTTTTTGTGATGACAATGTATCTTTCTTATGTTTCTAAGTTGTGATGACAGTTGCTTTTTTGTGATGATAATATATCTTTCTTATGTTTCTAAGTTGTGATGACACTTATTTTATATTGATGATAGTATATTGATTTATAAGTGTGTTTAATTGTCATTAGTGATGACAAAGACATTTTTTTTACTTTTTTTATGTTAGGGGTTATGATAACAATTGCTTTTTCTTATGTTTTATATGTTTTGATGACAGTGTTGCTAATAATGATAATATATTGTTTCTAATTGTGATGACAGGATAAAGAATGGAGCCTAATCAATTGCAATATATGGTTCCTGTATCAAAACGGTATAACGGAAGAGCAAACCAGTATCACACTCCAGATGTTTTCCACCTCATCAAGTATAATCTTACATCTGATCAGTTTAGTAGGTTAGGTCAGGGGTGCTTTGGTTCAGTGTTAAAATTAGGTGATACTATACCACTTCGTTACAAAGTTATGCATTATGCCATCATGTGAGTTAATAACTTCATATAAGCATGAGATGTGGTTTAGAATAGGGGGTAATGTGTGTCGTTATTCTTTGATGGACTTCGCTGCTGCCACTGGCTTGAAATGTGAGAATTTAGTTGATGTTGATATCCCGAAAGTTAATCCCGTAGATGTCGTAGGTGTGGATAAGTGTGATTTGGATCATTTACGGTCTGTTTTTATAAAAGAAAAAGATCGGTATAGGAAGTTTAAACTTGCACACTTGTTGATCCTTGAGGCTGTTTTGCTTCCTAAACGGGATAAGGTTCCTATAGATCCAATTCATATTGCTCTTTCAACTGATTTGGAGAAATTTTGTGCTTATCCTTGGGGTAGATTGTCCTATAATGCTTTGCTCGATAGCTTGTTGCATGTGAATCGTACTCCACGTGACCCGGAGATGATGAAAAAGCCAAACTATATACCTGACTTCAATGTGTTTGGATATCCTTTTGGATTCATGGTAATGTGTTGATAAATTTTTTTATTTTTTTTTGATGTTAATTGGATCTGCAATGGTTTTTTATTGTTTCTTTTTTGTATGTTGTTATAGTTTTGGATTGTGGAGACATTTCCAGCTTTTCGATCCATTTGTCATCTTGCTGAGAGAGGAGGTAAAAAAGAAGTTTCTTATATGCTGCGTTGGCGTAGCACTTCATCGCAACTTGTTGGTTGGAAAGCAATTTGTGATGTTGGGAACAAGAAACTGGTATGTTTAGTTTTTTATTTATTTTGATGACAGTTGAATTTGATGACAGCTGTAACTTGTAGAGTTTATTTGATGACAGTTTAATTTGTTTTATTTTGATGACAGAAATATTTGTATCCGTCGTACTCAGAATATGCTGCATTCATCCCATGTGACTATGTTGATGAGGTTGTTGACACTGTGTACAATGATATTGTGAAACGGATTATATTAAAACAAAAAGCGATTGAAGGTGAAGGATCTGAGTATGATACAGAGGATGAACTTGCTGATTTTGTTATTGCTCCACGAGTTGCGGTTATTGAAAAAGCCAGTGTTGGTGGTAAGAGGAAGATTGGATGTACAGACGCAAAGGCTAAAGGTGCAAATGCTAAAGGGGTAGTGAAAAAGGAATCTGAATAGAAACCGAAAGAGCGCTCTGAAATTGTGAAGAGGGAAGGTAGGAGATTACAACTTCCTAGAGTGGCTAAAACTAAGGTTGATGACAGTATGCGTAAGATTCCGAGGATTGAAAAGGATCACAAGAGCCCGAAGGATTCAAAAGGTTCAAAGGATTCGCGTGTGAGTGGTCGGAAGAGTCGTGTCAACAATGTGCCTGAGATTATTGAAAAATGCAAGAGGCCAAAGTTGAAGAAAGATTCTAATGAAGCTGTAGAGAAGGACTTTCTAGAGAAAAAGGATGTGGTTGACAATGAAACTGATTTTGAAGTTGCTAGGATTTTGTCAATGGCCAAGGAGAAGGTGAAATTTGATGAAGTTGATGAGGATCCAATTTCTTCCAAGGGAAAGGAGAAGGCAGAAGAGTACAATAAAATGAAAGAGCCAGCTTGGGTTAAGTCTTTGAGGGAAAGTATGTGTTCCCTGCAAGATGATATGATTAGAATGATGAAAACTCTTCAAAGTCAAGTGCAGCGTGTTGAGATGCAAGTTGTGAAAGTTAACAGCAGGGTTGATAGAATTGAAAAGAAACTGAAATCTAAAGACACAGATTCTGTTTCTGATGATAAAAGTGATGAGATTCGCATTGTAAGTGTGGAACCAGTGAGAGAAAGTGATTGTAAAGGCATTGAGTCTTTGAGGTTGTCCCCTGATGATGACATTTTTGTTAAAGATGGAGGTGAAGGTATGAATTTGCAGTTGGTGAAGTATGTTCCACTAGATATAATTCAAAGGCAAGAGCAAGGCCACTGAGTTGGTTGAGCCTGTGATGACAAAGATGACAACTGAGTTGGTTCATAACAAAGATGTTAATGATGATGAACCAGTGAAGGATCAAGTTGGTGGTGAAGACAGGGAAGTTAATCTGGAAGAACCAGTTATGGATGAAGGAATATGAAGGCAAGAGCAAGGCAACTGAGTTGGTTGAGTATGTGAAAGATGGTAAAGAGCACGGTGGTGATGACAAAGAAGTTAATCACGAAGAACCAATTGTGGATAAAGCAAGGGTTGATGACAAAGAAGATGTTGATGAACCTGTCAAAGATCAAGCAGAGGTTGATGACAGAATTGATGACCCAGGTGAGTTAGGTTCAAGCTTTTTTTCTGTCTCCTCGGATGAGTTAGGTTTTGACATGCGTGGACTTTTACAAGATGTAATAGATAATTGTTCTCAACTTACTGAGCATGGTCATTTGTTTGGTTCTTTGTTTCAAGCTTCAAAAGAAGGTGCAACCTCTGAGATTGATGAAATTTTTCATAATCCAACGGTTCAATCTGATGATGATGCAAAGGAAACAGTTGAGCTTAGGAGGTCTACCAGATTTTTGAAGCCAGGTGCTTCAACCACAACTCCATATACTGTTGAGAACGATAAGAAGTTAAAGAAAAAGAGGGCGGCTTCATTGCCTAAGGCTCCAAAGCATTCCTTTTATGAAGATGATGTTCGTAAACCATTTTATGATTGGTATAATAATGGGTATGTTATTTTATTTAGTTATGTTATCTGTTTTTTTTTTGTGATGACAGTTTGTGATGATAGTAATGTTCTGACAGTTTGTGATGATAGTATTGCGATGATAGTGTGTTTATAATGTTATGATGACAGTAATTTTATGATGACAGTTTGTGATGATAGTAATGTTCTGACAGTTTGTGATGATAGTATTGCGATGATAGTGTGTTTACAATGTTATGATGACAGTAATGTTATGATGACATGGTTTTTTTGTGTTGATTGCATTGTGATGACAGTTATGTGATGATGATGACGTTGACTGCATGTTTATAATGCTCTGATGGCAGTCTGTTTTTTTTTGTGTTAGTGATAAAAATGCTACTGTGGCTGGATCTGATCAAATGTTGAACAAGAAATTTTTAGACTGCTCAAGACTAGAGGTCTTTGGTTAGGAGATGAGGTATGTGTATGATCAAATGATATTTTGTTTGTTGTCAAATTAATTATGTGACATTTCATGTCTTTTTGTAGCATTTCTGCGAGGCTTTGTATTATTTGAGGAAAATTATACATGATCATGATGATGACTTCAAGAATGTGGTTATTATGGATTGGGTTTGGTACAAGAGATTCACGCCTTTTGAAGTGGAGCGTTATATCGTTCGAAATGAAAATGTGTCAATTGATGTGTTCGATTATTTTACTGGTTGGAAGCCTCGTTTATTTGGGAAATCATGGGTTCGTGGTGAGGTGACAAAGGTTTATACACCAGTTCACCTTTCAAAAGAGAGGTGTGAACATTGGGTTGTATTGGAAATAAACTTGCATCGTCGCCACATGACTGTATCTGACTGTTTTCGGGATTTGTATACGATGGAGGAGCTTTCCAGTTATATACAGCCTTTTACCAAGCTGATTCCGTTTCTAATGAAGAAAAGTCGGAAGTTTGATCATCTTGAGGGCTTGGATGTTGATTTCACTTGGTCTAGAGACGCTTTTTTTTGTCAAGATTATTCTGGGTAGGTTGCCTTGTGTTATTTTAATTCAATTAGTTTGTGTAATTATGTATATTTTTTTATTAATTCAGGCATTTTGTTTTAATTTTCAGTGGTAATTGTGGTGTCTATTGCATCAAGTATATTGAAGCTCTTGCATTGGGACTTAGCTTGGATGGTCTTGATGATGCGCACATGCTGGCGATTAGAGAGAAGATGGCCATAGATTTTTTTAGCTTCCATTGGGTGGTTGATCAAAAATTGGATCTGGCTGTTGGAGATGGATATAGATGTATTGTTAGTGAAATGTAATTTGTGATGATAGGTGATGACAGTGTTTGTTCTAGTGGTTGATGACTATGTTTTAACTTTTGTTTAGGTGTTTGATGACAGTGTAGGAGATGGATATAAATACTTGTAGAACCTTTTAATGTGATAACAGTAATTGTTCTTGCAAAATTTATGTCTTTTTTGATATTCAACTGTGATGACAGTAATTGTGATGATAGTAGATCTTATGAGACGCTACATACTAATATTAAAATGGGAGACAATTCGATGACAAATAAAGAAAGAAAATCCCATGAAATGCAACATACAACAGTCAAAACGCCAACTAGAAGATTCATGGTATAATCATATTAAAAGAGAATAGTACTAGAATAGTTGAATAGTGATGACAACAGTTTTATGATGACAGTAACAGAAATATTGTATATCGATGACAACAATCCGATTGTACTGATGACAGCAGAAGGAAATGAAGGAAATTCTATTCTATAATATTTGTGGTGTTGCTTGATTCAGCTGAAACCTTATCCTTCTTAGCATTCTTGCTTCTCTTTGTATTGAACTCGCCTTTGGAATGGATTCTTTTTCTTTTAGGTCTCCCAGTCATCCTTCTCACATTTGGTGGATGACATATTGTGCTTTTAACTTCTACAAGCACATCCCAATATGTTTTTGGAGGAAGTGGGTAGATTGAATCTTCGTATGTTGAGGACCAAGCTTCAAATTGGTAGTACCCACTGATAAAGCTTCTCAATGGGTATTGCATTTGCTGAATTGCAGCAAGGGCATGAACACAAGGGATTTTTTCTAAGTCAAACATCCGGCAAGTGCATGTTTTTTGAGCTAGATTGACCACACGAGAGAAGTCTCCACTGAAGACTTCAAACTGAGAATTATTTAGGACTTCAACGCCATATCTCTTTGATTTCTTGCATCTTAGCTCAAGAATCTTATGTATTGTTGGTGGCAGCTGGTTGGTGTTCTCTTGGATTGTTTGCTTACGCTCTGCAAACCATCTTGACAACAAATCTCTGATGAATTCCAAGAGAGCAATAACAGGGAAAGATCTTGCTTGTTTCAAAATGTTGTTGCGACTTTCTGAGTTGTTGGTGGTCATTATGTTGTACCTATCTCCATTAAAGTGTGCTCTTGACCACTTTTCTAGTCCTGCATCCCTTAAATATTGTCCCATATCTGGATTCTTTGAACAAATGTCTTGGAAGTATTTGTTGAAGTCTGTCATCGTGTAAGATTCAGCTGCTTGCTTTAACAACTTTGCAATCCCTTTTTCCTTGAATCTTGTAATGAGATTTTGCTTCAAATGCCGCATACATATCACGTGTTTTGCACATCTGTAGACTGATTCAACAGATTTTCCAATGCTTAAATGTCAATCAAACACGAACACTAACTCACTAGAGCATGGAATTACAGTTAGCAACTGATCAAAAAACCACTTCCAAGCTTTATCATTTTCAGAATCCACTATGGCATAAGCGAGAGGATATATCTGTTGGTTTGCATCTTGTGCTGAAGCAGTTATTAAAACTCCCAAATATTTGTTGTGGAGATGCGTTCCATCTACTTGAATGACCTGCATTTGATTATAAAGATAGATGAGAAATCAAAATTGATGACAGTTGGTCATGAATATAAGTGATGACAGCTTATCATAGTGATGACATTACCTTTCTCAATTGACTAAAACCTCTAATTGATGCTCCGATTGATACGAAGACATACTTGAATTTGCCTTGGCTTTCAACTTCGAGGCATGTGTACGTGCCTTGGTTTGTTCTTTTGATCATGTGACAATATGATGGGAGCATCTCATAGTTTTCTTCCGGTGATCCTCTTATCAGCACTTGTGCCCATTGTTGTGCCTTCCAAGCTTTCCAGTAGCTAATATATTGCAAGTAATCATTTCTCATGTCATTCATGATCATACTTGGGTCTGGTCCCTTGTTAACACCATCAAACCTGTGATGACAACGATGTATTTTCAGGAGGTGACAAAGATGACATCGATGACAGTGATTACAAAATAGAAACATACCTTATTTTTATGTTTTGTGCAATAATTTGATATGGTGGTTGCATATGCCTTGAACATCTCACTTCGAATGGGCATGTATGGTTTTCATTGAATTTCTTCACCTCAAAATAACTCAAGCCTTTCAGTTTTGATGCCACCAATTGCCATTCACATTCTTTATGTACACATTTTAGCGAGCAGTAATCTTTCCTTGATCTGTGCACTTTGAAACCATAGCTCTCCTTTATTGCTTGGTTATATATTGCAGTCTTTAGATCTTCTTTTGTTCCAAACAGTTGCCCTACTTGAACAAACTGACTATCTGGTGGATGATCAACTTCTTCATCATCATCATCAGATATCATTGCATTTTCATGTGCATCATACATTTCTAGTGGTTGCATATTCTCAGTTGCAAGCTCTTTTCCCTTCGATGACAGTTGCATATTCTCAGTTGCAAGCTCTTTTCCCTTCGATGACAGTTGCATATTCTCAGTTGCAAGCTCTTTTCCCTTCATTCTTCCATTTATTGTAACATATATAGGCAAACCCCAAGCAACTTGAGGTGTGTTGCTAATCTAGTAGAATGATTTGAGATCTTCATCTGTCTCAATTGTGAAAGGACTTGTCACCTTTTTTGTGGGATGTAGGTGTGATAGATTGATTTCTGCTAGTTGTGAGTTCATTGCAAACCTTGCCACAATCTTCTTCTTTAGATCGTCTAGTGTTACATCCTCCTCCAACAGAAATGCTTTCGAATTTACATCATCACCAATATAAAGACATTCACCATTGTTTGTATTCCATCTTCCACCAACACAGACAGATAGAACCTTGATATCCATTTGCTGTCATCATTTGCTGTCACTAACATGTAGCATCAAAAAATATATCATCATCTAAACATGAAATATGTTATCAAATGAACACTGTCATCATGAATGATTGTCATCACTAACATCTATAATCAAAACACTGTCATGATGAACCACTGTCATCAAATAACATGAACACTGTCTTCACTAACATTACTGTCATCAAACACTGTCATCACTAACATCTATCATCAAAACATTGTCATCAAATAACATGAACATTGTCATCACTAACATCTATCATCAAAACACTGTCATGATGAACCACTGTCATCAAATAACATGAACACTGTCATCATCAACATTACTGTCATCAAACACTGTCAACACTAACATCTATCATCACTAACATCTGTCATCAAATAACATCTATCATCACTAACATCTTTCATCAAATAACATGAACACTGTCTTCACTAACATCTATCATCAAAACACTGTCATGATGAACCACTGTCATCAAATAACATGAACACTGTCATCATCAACATTACTGTCATTAAACATTGTCATCACTAACATATATCATCACTAACATCTGTCATCAAATAACATCTATCATCACTAACATGAACACTGTCATCACTAACATCTATCATCAAAACACTGTCATTATGAACCACTGTCATCAAATAACATGAACATTGTCATCATCAACATTACTGTCATCAAACACTGTCATCACTAACATCTATCATCAAAACACTGTCATTATGAACCACTGTCATCACAAACACTGTCATCACTAACATTACTGTCATCAAACACTGTCATCACTAACATTTATCATCACTAACATCTATCATCAAAACATTGTCATTATGAACCACTATCATCATCAAACATCGACAATGTCATCAACTAACATGAACTCTGTCATCACAAACACTATCATCAACTAACATGAACCACTGTCATCACAGACACTGTAATTACGAACACTGTCATCAAATTGGAGATTTTTCAGAAAAAATCGATTTATTGAATTGTCAATCCATAAACCTGATGATGAAAGTTTTTTCATGGCAGATCTAACATCAAAATTGAAACTTTGTTTCGTATCTGGATTAAATCTCATGAAATATGATGACAGTGTCTGGGAAACTTGCCTCGTTGTAGATAACAGGACAACGGATTTTGATTGCCTTGTAGATAAAACGATTGATGTAGATGACAGGATACAGGATTCGTTCTCGAAAAACGACTAGTAATCGGTCGTTTTGATGACACCTGTAATGAATTCGACGAGCTTAGAATTAACACTGTCAATGGCGAAAACGATGACAGGAATCGACGGCAAAAATGAATACCAATGCTTTCGTGATGACAAATGGAATGAAATCGACTGATTTCAATCGCGAAAACGATGACAGTAGGATCGAGAAAGGGATGAGAAGCTATCGTGAAAGGGAGAAAGGAAGAGATCGAGTTTCGCGGAATATGTGTGCGCGCGAGCCGTTTGCTATTTACCTAATTTTTCCAATTCTCCTAATATCCACTTAATTAGCCCCCTAAATTTTGCTATATAATTAATTCATCCCTTATTGAATCAACCTTGTTTGTTTTTTTGCCTAGTAAAATCTTTTCCGTCCATTCTTCGAATCTAATGGCTCTCTCATGTTCTCATTTCTCACTTTAATTCAATGTCTCATCAGAACCCTATTCTAATTTGAGATCCATAAACAAACAGACATCAGAACTAAAAATCAACTCATGCTACAATCTCCAAATCCAAAAATCCGGAATTTTTGTTTGCATGTCTTCCCATGATGATATTGTTCATTAAAAAATCCATTGTTACATCATCTTCAATTCAAAATTACACGATTGCTAGCTTTTATTCCAACCATAGCAATCCACAAAGGTTCTACCACGAGGGTATATCAAACAAGGGCCGGTCTCCTTGATGATCCAATTACATTGGCTTCCACATTTATAAAGATCCCTATTTTGCAAATATAGATCAAACCAATGACCTTCCCCTAGAAACATGAAAAAGCAATAGTAATCCGCTTCCCCCCAAGCCACGTTCTTAGCTTGAAACTCATACGAATGTTGGTACGGAACCATTGCTAACCCGAGGTCTTGATGTTTGTCCTTGCAATGAACTTGGAGAGGGGCTCGGGCTTCCAACTCGTTGGTGAGGTGCACCATCGTTCTCCATCTAAAATCCGTCGAACCGATCCCAAGAAAGAGGGCCATAGTTAGGAGGAGTAAGCTGGCTTTAGGGTTGCACATTGTGCCGGAGATTGTTTAAAATTTAGTTTTTGGTGAGGAGTTTCTTTTGATATGATATGGTATGATGATGTTTGGGTGGTTCATATATATATATATATAACTTTGAGTTGGGTTTTAAGTTTGAGTTTGATACGATGAAGTGCATAGAAATGTATAAATAATAATAATACTACGTATATCATTTATTGTTGGTCATTGATTGTTCTTCGATCAATAACAAAGGAGTTATGTGTCATTATTTATATGGAAGTATTTATGTGTAATTATTTATGGAAGTAATTCATTCATTTTTTTTTGGTCAAAAAAGTAATTCACTCATGTTTACTTCTACTAAATACTACTACTATAGTTTAAAATTGAGAAATTTGCAGATAACCACCCGTTAAATAGGCTACATTATCAATAACAATCCATTATAGAAAAATTTGTAAGAAAAATACCCTTTGCCATCATTTCGTTAGCGATTAGCTACCCTCGAATGTTTCCGATCCATTTCACCGTTACTAAGGATAAAATATCATTTACCCTTGGAGAGTTTGGATTCGAGCTCGTCTTGGGCAAATTCAAATAGAAGATGGTCCAAATTCGGGATTTACAAAAGCTTGTGCGCCTTCCTACCCACACCACCATCCAACTCTATGACATTCGACCACCTTGGCTTCGACCGCCCCATTAGGGTCATCGATTGGCTTGTAAACAAGGCCAAGTTTGCCATTAAAAAGCTCAATGAGCTCCCTCTTGGAACCCCACCACCGCCTCCCTCAAGTGCAAATCTGGCAAGAGCAAAACCTAAGGAAGTGTAAACGAGGCAGTGGAGGACGACATAGAAGAAGATGAGATGTATAAAGATAGAATCACATAAATTCGTCGTGAAACACGATCTAACGGGTTTTTGGACTGAAAAAGCTCGAGGGTGGCTAATCGGTAATGGATGACTGTAAAGAGTGTTCTTTTTGCAATATTTTGTAGAACGAGTAGTTATTAGTAATGTAGCCTTATTTAACGAGTGGTTTTCTTCAAATTCCTCAAATAAATTTTCTTCATTTATTTTGTATGCCCGCTCAATTAGGAAATATAGTAGAAGTTTAGGTCACAAAGAACCCATCATCGGTGACAAACCTCGGGCTCGTGAACTAGCCGACAAGGACGGTGAACTAGGTAAATCGGCTTGACCTGATGAAAGAAAGAATAGTGAGACTTAGTTTTTCACACAAGTAAAAGGAGCGAAGGCATGAATAAAATCCAAGACCACCCAATAGACCTAATCAAATGCGGATACAAGCCAATATGGGTTGAACTAGGCACTATTTTTTCGGCCTGCTGTCGATCCAAGCCCACTCTTCAATGTCCCGATGCCTTGACCATTACATAAAATAAGAAAATTCTTAGAGAGACATCTAATTAAGTAACAATCAAATTAAAGCTAATTCTATCTAAGAAAATAAAGTAAGTTAAATTTGAATATGATTTAATCCAAGTGTAAAGATAGCTCGTTCACGCCTAGTAAACAAGATCATATTATAATGTTGAGTGGATAATTTGATTCACGCAAAAACTCATCCGATTACATCATATGGTTAAATTCCACTCAACTTTGCATCATAATGGAGTTTATTTTTGAGGGATTTATAATATCGTGTATATATACATGGTTAGGGCTATGGACCGGGCTTTAAACCTCACATGGGAATCACCTAATAGCCATACCTGGCCCTTCCCTAAGTCATGTGGATGAGGCTACATATGTTGTCCACAGTCCACCACACACTTAATTTCTCAGGCGGAGCAAGCAAGCCAGCATGCGTTTTCTCGTATTACTTTAGGTAAATGCTGTAGTAGTTTGAATACAATTTGATGATTTTTAAAATTTATGCTATTATTGGTTCAAAGTAAATATTTATTTTATATAGAAGGTTCAAAGTAGATATTTAGTACTATAATTAATTTGTCTTTTTTCCATTCTTCATTTCAAGTATTAAACACCCACCTCAATTGACATGGTTATCTACACTCAACTTGAATTTAAAAGAGAGAGAGAGAGAGAGAGAGAGAGAGAGAGAGAGAGAGAGAGAGAGAGAGAGAGAGAGAAATGAGCCATTGTTTATAATGTAAGAATTTGATGTATGAACCTATCTGATAAATCAAGTAGTGATAAAAAAATCGACAGTGTAACAAAATAGAACAGATTAATTAAGAAAGCGATCAACCAATATATTACAAGCTCCAAATCCCAAAATTATTTATTCTCCTTGCCGTAATTAAAATTATTCATTAAAAGCCATCAAAGGATTGCAAGCTAGTTTGTGTTCCAAGTTCCAACCATAGCAATCCGCAAATATTTTGCCACCAGGGTTTATCAAGCAAGGGCCGGCCTCCTTGATCTCCCAATTACATTGGCCTTCACACTTATAAACATCCCTATCTTCCACATATAGATCAAACCAATGATTTTTGCCTAGAAACAAAAACGAACAAAAGTATTGCGTTTGCCCCCAAAACATGTTCTTAACCCGAAACTCATACGATTGCTGGTACGGAACCATTGCTAACCCGAGGTCATGGTGTTTGTCCTTGCAATGAACTTGGAGGTGGACTTGGGATTTCAGCTCGTTCGTGAGTTGCACCACCGTGCTCCATCTATAATTCGTCTTTGGGGGCTCCGTCGAACCGAACCCGAACCCGAGAATGAGGGCCATAGTTAGGAGGATCAAGGTGGCTATAGGGTTGGACATATTGATGCTGTTGTTTGGGTGGTTCTTATCTAACTTTGAGTTGGGCTTAGTTAGATCGGTTTTATATGAGCGTACGTTTAATGTATCAATAACTATATCATTTATTGTGATCGAGTGAGTGGTTAGTTGTTCTTCAATCAATGAATTGAGTAGGTCTTCTAGTGTAACTGAAATTTAGTGGTCAATGTTAGAATGGCATTCCCACGTCTAAAGTTGAATTGGGACATCAACTTGCCTAGTATATATATTCTCGGGCTACTCCTCCTATTGTCAATTGGTTTTAGGATGGAACCCTACTAGGGTAATATGTTATCAGAGCAATTCGCCTAACGGCCTCTCTCGATTCCTAGACCCGCCTCGTCTCTAAAGTTGGGATGGAACCCAGCTGGACTAATAGTTAGTCAAGGATGACTGTATTTGTGTGAATGAATATCTATGTTGCGGACCTGCGATAGATAAACTTATTACGGAACCGTGAATATCTAGAGTTTGATCGGACGGGTTCCCTACCTGACGGAATGACGGGGGAATGGGTAGGGAAATACTCTGGAAGACTTGTAATTTGAAAACTCTTCTCCTACATTTAATTCAAGTAAAATAGATCTCTTCTTCAATATAGTATGATGTTTCTTCCCATTGCTTTTTTTGATAAGGAAAGGAATTCGATGTACCAGACATTCTTGGTTAGGTATGGACATTTGTGCGGGCCGGCCCGACCCGTCCAGCCCGCGGGCCAGACGGGCCCAACCCACCCGGGTCCAGTGCCGAGCCCGGGTCGGGGAATATTGGCCCGGCCCGGACGGGCCAGTCAACGGGCCTACAGCCCGGACCAGCCCGGCCCGGCCCGGTGTGCAACGGCTCTTTAAAAGATCCGTTGAGCACCCAACGGCTAGTTCCCTAAATATAAAAAAAAAAAAATGTAGCCAACGGCTACTTTGATTTAAAAAAAAAAAATTTAAATTCCTCTCCTATTCTAATCTTCTATAAATACCACCCAATCTTCAACATTTTTTTCCACACAATCTCCTCAATCTCTCATCTCTCAACTCTCAATCTCATACTTGCTTATTCTACTACAAGTCTTACAATCTACAAAGTGTCTTAATCTCATTTTACTTGCTTTTGTTATTTTTAATCTCTATTTAGTCTTTCAAAACAAAAAAAAAAGGTATTAATTTTCAAAAACAAGTTTACCTTATTTATTTACATTTCGAATTTAATTTTCTTCTCCTTTTATATAATAAAAAAAGTTATAATCTCTTGCTTATTCTTAGTTTTTAAAAAAAAATCCCCGTTTATAAAAAATGGAGGGACAAGGTAATATGGGTTTGTCCCAAGAGGAATTTGATCATTTGGCGGCGCATGGAAGGGCTCAAATGGAAGATCAACCCAGTAAGTAATTTTTTTATTTCATTTATAATACAAATAATTTGTTATTTCGTTTATAATATAAATAATTTGTTATTTCATTTATAATATAAATAATTTTATTTTTTAGGTTTCGTCCCATCTCAAGCAAGTGTTACACAAGAGGCGGGAAGCTCCTCGACTACGAAAAAAGATACGACCTCTGGCTCTATTGCTTGGAAATACTTCGACAAAGTCGACGATCCAAAAAGCCCCGGCAATTTTATTACTACGTGCCTAATTTGCAAGGCGAGGGGGGTTAGAACGGGTCACTCTTACAAATTCACCAAGAATAGCGGAACGGGAAAGTTGAAAAGGCACTTGAATAGGCTACATCCCGAAGTGATGGTCCCCCAAGGTCAAGGTGGTTCAAGCGGCGGAATTCAAACCCAAATAGGCGGGTTTGCCTCTTCTCAAGCTGGAAGTAACTTATTTTGTTACAATAGAGATAAAATGATTGATGGCATGGCTGAATATATTACAAAATCTGAAAAACCATTCTCTTTTGGAGAAGACTATGACTTTCAAAAATTTGCTAAATTATCTTTGCAACCGGCTTATCAACAAGTTGATCGTAAGACCTTAAAACGTAGATGTGTGCAACAATATGAAAGGGCTAAATCTAAATTGGTACAATTTTTTGAGAAATATGATGGTCGTGTGTGTATTACAAGTGATATTTGGAGTTCTAGAGTAGGCGATTATATCTCTGTCACTGCCCACTGGAATGATGATAATTGGATGTTGCAAAAACGTGTCATTGGTTTTGAACCTATGTTTGAAAGTCACACCGGAGCTAATATATATGATCATATTGTTAGAATTCTTAAGGAATTTAATTTGTTTGCAAAAGTGTTTTCACTTTCCTTCGATAATGCCTCTGCTAATACTAGATGTATTGATTTATTTAAAAGACATGTACCTCTTTTGTTAAATGAAGATCTTTGTCATATTAGATGTGCTGCGCATATTGTTAACTTATCTGTTCAAGAAGCATGCAAAGATCTTCATGATTTGATTGGACCGATTAGAGAGTGCATTAGATGGCTTAGGTTCACCGGTACCGCAAAACGTCGCTATAAGATCTTGTGTCAAGAACAAGGATTATTTCCTAGGAAATGGAGTATGGATACACCAACTCGTTGGAACTCCACTTTTGATATGTTACAACCTGCTTGTACTTATAAAAATGTTATAACCACTTTGTATGCTGAGCAGTATAGAGGTCCGAATGGTACTCCCGGATTTATTTCCGAGGAGCAATGGGGGATCGCGACACAAATATGTGAGCTTCTAAAAACTTTTAAGGATGCACCACTGATTTTTTCACAAGTTTATACGCCTAACGTCCATTTAGTTATTTTTCAATGTTGCAATATTACATATGCCATGCAAGAAATGCAAGTAAAGCAACCATCATTAGGTAACATAATTGAAAACATGCGAACAAAATGGTTATCTTATTTTAACAAGTTTTCTGTTATATATTGTATTGCTGCATTATTAGATTCTACTATGAAGAAGCAAGGTTTAGAAAATATGTTAGATTTTTATTATGACACTTTGGGCCTTTCAAAAAATGATTATAATTGGTATGCTGATATTGATTTCGCCATTGCAACATTAATTAAGTTATATGATAAATATGCAGAAAAACTAAATATTCCACCTACATCTACTAATCGACCCTCTTCATCTTCTACTTCTACTACTAGCAAAATTGCATCTTTAATTTTCAAAAAACCCCGAACATCTCCTAGTTCTGGTTCTATTGCACCTACAAGATCTATTATTATGGATTTCTTGACCACTGAACATCAATTCCCCGACGGATGTGATGTTCTTCAGTGGTGGAGAAACCATTGCGACCAATATCCTGTACTTGCTAACATAGCTAGGGATGTATTAGCTATACCTGCGTCTACCATTGCGTCCGAGTCTATTTTTAGCGCAGGTCGAAGAGTAATTTCGGAAAAAAGATGCCGACTTGATCCACAAACCGTCAAGACATTGATATGCAAGAAGGATTGGGATCGTGCCGAGGAAAGGACGCAAGAAGAGTACGAAATGCGTGCAATAAAATTCGAGACCGAGGACGATGTCGAAGGGATGACCACTGACAACTCTTCTAACGCCGGAAGTGGTGGGAATGATGCAATTGACGAAGAAACCCCCGAAGACTTTGAAGAATGAGCAACAACAACAAGGTAAGTTAAGGTAAGTAAAGAACTACGTGGGCTTTGATTCTTTCGAGATACGTAGGCATCTTAATTATTCTAATTTTGATAATTATTTATCAAAGTTTTAATAATTTCGAACAAGCCTGCCCCCTTATTCCCTTTTTTTTTGTTTTTTAGCACATTATGTACAATTTAATAGATTCGTTTAATTGATACATTTTAAAATACTCCGCCTCTGTTCTATCTTTTTTTTTAAAAAATTATACTTTCATAAGTTAGAAGAGGCAAGGGCATGTCGGCATTAATGTCTTCTAACTTGATCATTTAACTAAGCTAGTTTTGATTAAATCAAAGGACCACAAAAGGCACAAATACCTAAAAATCTACCACAAATACAACCCGGCCCGCCTGGCCCAACTCGGCCCGCCAGCCCACATGTATCCGGCCCGCCCCAGCCCGCCCCCAGCCTGGCCCGGCCCGCCCCAACCCAGCCCCCCCCAGCCCGGCCCGGCCCGCCCCCAGCCCGCCCCAACCCGTGTGGGCCACAAACTTTGGGCCCGGCCCAGCCCGCAGCCCGGCCCGTTCCCAACCCGGATACCCCCTGTGCGGGCCCGGTTCCATTTTTCTCAGCCCGGCCCGTTGGCGGCCCGGCCCAGGCCCGGCCCAGCCCGGCCCGTGTCCATGCCTATTCCTGGTAGATCGAGAGGCCGAAACAATCGGCAATCGGACAGACCGACAAGAGAGCATAAACATGAAGGACTCCTAACATGATGTTTCTTCTCATTGCTGTAATTTCTCTTTTTTATATTTAGCGAAATTTTCAATTTTAAGATTGGAATGATCTCAATAATGTGTAAGTAGATTATTTATTTATTGTATAAATAAAAGTTTGTTACTTTGTTTGATTCAGCTCTAGATGCTACATGACATAGTAGCTTTTGCATATTGGAATTTGTTAGGATTTGAGAGCCAAATGTGAAAACTTTAATAGGTAGTTAGATAGAGTTTGAGACCGAAAGGTGCTAACTTCTATTAGAACTCTAAAATTTAAACATGAGATTTTATAATTGTGAGAGCGTTTTAATTTTTTTGCGGTTTAATAACTATCATACCTTAAGAATAAGATGGATTAGCAAGTCACAAGAGCGGATATTAGGTCAATTTAGCCTTAGCTTCTAAGTTTCTAAAGAGTCTAGATTCAATTAGCACTTAGCAAATCACGAGAGCAAATGTTAGTGATTATGGAATGTTATTGATTATCCGATGTAAATAGCTACCTTCAACAAAGCTAAATCAAGTTCATGCACATATTCTTCTAAGTTTATTGAAGTGTTGTTGTGATGAACCTTAACTCTATAAGCTTTCCTCCACTATTTAACTTACTTGTTCGATTTCACTTTTTCTACTCATAATTATTTCTCAATTTATTTCTATTTAACGACTTGATAATATAATTGATCACATACACTTGTTGGGTCAGATTTGAACCTATCACTTATACACGCTCTTTTTTTGGTGGAAGGAGAGGCAATACTCTTCGCACCCTCGATGGAAATTTTATTAATAAGGAAAAAAGGGCTAAGTAGTCAATAAATGGGGGATAGCCCGACCCCTAACATCATCAGAAAGAAAAGAAATTACACCCTCCGATGGGCCAAATAATACATGAAAACCCATGCTAAATGAAAAAGCAAAAGAATCTAAATAGTCTGCGACACTATTAGCTTCCCTATAAATATGACGAAACTGGATCTCCCAGTCTCTACGGACAAAGTCTTGGCATCGAGACACCAGACTATAGAGTGGATGACTACGCTCCATAGGCCACCCAAGAAATAGTATCACAAGTTGTGAATCTAATTCGAGAGAAACACTCCTGTTATGAAATAGTATCACAAGTAAGACTCAAACTCTAGATAGCTCTCCAGAGTTCAACCATTGGGACAGTACAAATCCCAATGTTATGAACAAAACCAATAACCCATTGACCATCGCGATCCCGAATGACTCCTCCAACTGCCGCTAGACCTCCATAATGAACTGAGCCATCCGTGTCAATCTTAATCCACCCTTTTCATGGCGCGTACTATAAAATGTACTGCTCAACCATGTGACTTGTTAGACGGTTCTCAACCATTAGCTTCTTAGCCGTGATATACTCGGAAGCCTGATGTTGGACAAAAGCCACCTGTTCTCTATTAGGCTTCAGAGGAGCCTGCTCAAAAACAAAGGAGTTACGCAATCCACATTCTTATGATTTGAGGTAAGATTACTTTGTATCCAAAAAGCGAAATCGGATAAAAAGAAAACTTCTCTGGAAAGAGAAGGGTGAAGTTCATCCCAAAAGTGTGACATTTGATGGCAACCACAAAAGAGATGAAGCAACGACTCCTTCTCGATAGAACACATCGAACAAAGAACATTCGTGGTAAAGTATTGCCTAACCCACTCTACATTAATAAGAATAACTCCTTTAATCATAAGCCACATGAACGTCGGGACACGGTCAGGAATATCAAGTTTCCAAATTGCCTTATAAACGACCCGATCGACTTCATGATTTTCACATGCACCTGATACAAAATGATATGCAGAGGAGACCGTATACTGGCCTGATGGAGAATAGCGCCAACTAATTACATCATCAAATTCAGCCTCAGGATTTTAAAGCAACAGAGGCCAACCGCAAAGCTACAGTAGCAGGCAGCAAATTACTAATGGAGGCCCAATCACAGCCATGGCCCACAATCCAAAAATCAGAAACGGGCCTACACTGTGCAGCATCACTGATATGGGCCGACACACAATCCCAGACTTATACACGCTCTTTGTACAAGACAAAGTTACTTCTTAATATTTACCACATTCAGAATAAAATTATGTTTTAAATTGTGTTATTGTAATAGTGAGTATATGATCTAACAATAAGAAAAAGGATTTACAAACTATAAAGAAGGATCTCATTGCTATACCTGGGGAAAGCCAATTAGATACATTCAAGAATGAGAAACCCTAAAAAAAAGAATAAAACTACATAAACATACTTGATCTACTCCAACAACAAAAACAGAGAAGTCTTCCTCCTTTATTTGTTTGTGGTAAGCGTCACAAGGCATTGTCTTTCAAGGGCAGATCATGAAACGATGCCGTTGAATCCAACTGCCTACTACGCTCCTGCAGCTCATCAGACTCGATCAACATCGACACGACCTCTCTCATCGAGGGCCGATCGAAAGGCGACATGCTCGTACACAACAACGCGATCTTCATAACCGTCATCATGTGATCGATGACGTCTTTTCTTCCTATGTCTTGGAGCGTTAACCGAGAGTCGAGAATCTCGGTTGTCAACGAGTGCTCTCGAACGTCCTGTCTTACAAGAGAGACGAGATCGCCCCCTTGCTCCAATGGCTGCACTGGCGTCTTGCCTGTTAGAAGCTCCAATAAGACGACTCCGTAGCTATAGATGTCACACTTTTCCGTCACCTTCATTGTGTATGCATATTCTGCCAAGATCCAGTCCAAACATAATTTGTTTTAAGATCACAACTATTTTTTTTGTACATGTATAATCAAGATATGATGACAATAAAGTTTTGTCTTAGTAATGTTAATGTATAATGTTAGTTCTGAGTAATTTTAACTAAGACAATGTACCAGCAAATATAAAAAGATTGTGTGAAATATCAACCATATGAGATCTGCATTGCCATTATTAGAAGTTCTTGTAAGAATCATAGAGTAGATTGAAATTATGAAACTAGACAAGAAGTTGATGAAGCTAGCTAAGTAAGAGGGTGGAAAAATAGGACATACCAGGGGCAATATAACCATAAGATCCAGCAACTGCAGACATGGATTTGGATTGAGGCATATCAATGACCTTTGCCAGCCCAAAATCACCCACATGAGCTTCAAACTTGCCATCCAACAAAATGTTGTTAGACTTTATGTCTCGGTGAATGATCCTCGGCTTACAATCATGGTGCAAGTAAGCCAATCCCTGAGCCGCCCCGAGTGCAATCCCAAACCGAGTAGCCCAATCCAAGCAACAATAAGAAGAAGACCCATGAAGCAATTCCCCCAAACTACCCCTCTCCATGTACTCATATAACAAAAGATTCGATCCCTGATGATGGCAAAACCCGTAAAGCTTCACTATATTCCGGTGCCTGATCTTTCCAAGTGTCATGATCTCAGCACGAAAGCTGTTCTCTATACTGTTGTTCCCTTCTCTATTAGACTCGAGTTTCTTGACAGCAATTGTTAGTCCTGAACTCATAACCGCCTTGTAAACGGTCCCACACGCTCCCTTTCCCACAACATAGCTTTCTTGGAAGTTCTTGGTGGCGTCTACTAAATCTTGGAAGGTGAATCCCTCTTTTGGAGGGAAATAGATGTCTGAGACTGGAGATGATGCCGTCATTGACACGTCATCTTCATATGAAGCAACTAGTTCAACCGGTTTTCTCATGTGGAACAGAATTATGACTATTAGGACGAGTGAAACTCCTCCTACACAGGCTGCAATGACTGTTATTATCTTCCCTGTAGGAGATGCTTGGGTCTTGAGTGGCCATGGGGAATGAGAGAGAGTTCCATTACAAGACTCAAGAGGCTGGCCACAAAGTCCTCTGTTCCCAATGAAGCTGCTTGTTGCCATGTTCTGAAAAAGCGGTAGTGAAGGGATCGGACCGGAGAGATCGTTAAAGGAGAAGTTGACTCCCATCAAGCTTGAAAGATTCCCAAATGTGGTTGGGATTCCGCCTGTCAAATGGTTGTTGTTGAGTAACAAGAATTCGAGTAAGATGAGATTACCGAGCTCAGAAGGTATGTTTCCTGAGAGGTTGTTGTTGCTTAAGTTCATTGCAATCTGTAGGCTTGAAAGTGAGCCTAATCTTGCTGGGATTTCACCAGAGAATGAGTTTCCTCCCATCTGCAATTCAGTTAAATGAGAAAGATTGCCCAATGCAGCTGGAATTTGGCCTGAGAAATTGTTGTCTGACAGCATGAGAAGCTCCAATTGAGCAAGGCTACCAAGCTGAGCTGGCAGGACACCATGGAAAGAATTGGAGCTGATATCAAGACGCTGAAGCGCCTTGCAATTGATGAGCTCAAGAGGGATCTGTCCTGTAAGAAGATTGGATGAGATATTGATTGTCCCAAGTTGTGACAAAAGGCCTATCTCCTTAGGTAAATTGGAGACGAAGTTGTTGTTAGCAAGGATCAATCTTTGTAGCTTCTTGCAGTTTCCAATCACTTGAGGTATGGGCCCACTGAATCTGTTGTGGCCTAATTCAATGGCTGAGATGTTGACAAGCTTGCAAAGCTCCGTTGGGAAGGATCCTGTGAGCCTGTTGCTGTTAAGACGAAGCTGCACTAAAGACGGGCATTTCAAGACACCGGTTGGAATGTTTCCTTGCAACTTGTTGGATTCAAGATTCAGCAAAATGAGATTAGACTCGCGACAAATGAAAGGCGGTATCGTTCCTGTCAAGTTGTTATCTGAGAAATCAAGAACCCATAGGCGGCTGTAAAGACCGAGTCCATGAGGAATGCTCCCACTCAGTGAATTTTGAAAGAGCTGAAGCTGAAGCATTCTAGGAAGGTACTGAAAACCGGAGGGGATTGGGCCGGTGAGAAAGTTGATTGAGAGGTCAAGCTTTGTTAAGTTGAAAAGGGAGCCGAATTCATTTGGTATGATGCCAGTAAGTTGGTTTTGGAAGAGGTAAAGTAGGCTGAGACCTTTTATCTTGCTGAACTCTGATGGAATCTCTCCTGTTAGCTGATTCTCTGAGAAATCAATCTGTAATGCCATTGAAAGATTCCCTAGCTCACGGGGAATCGTCCCATTTAACTGATTTCTGTATAGATACAGCCTCTTCAGGAACATAAGGTTTCCTAGCTCAGCTGGTATTGGCCCAATAAGACTGTTTCCATACAAGGCAAGCGTCTCAAGACTTGTGCAGCTGGAAAGCTCTTTTGGTATAAACCCTGACAAACTGTTATCCCAAAGTATCAATTCTGTCAACTTCTTGAGATTTCCAATCTCCTTGGGCAACTCTCCATCTAACTGATTCTGTGCAAGACCAAGGTACATTAAGTTGCCACATTGACCAATTTCTGAGGGCAAGCTTCCAGTTATTGCATTTTGGCCGGCTCGAAACGTCCTTAACTGAGTCAAATTCCCAAGAGAAGAAGGCAAAGGACCGGTTATGTTGTTAGTGTATGCCACAAAATCAAGCAATGAAACCAAGTTTCCAAACTCGTTCGGAATCGGCCCCGAAAGCTCATTGTTGCACAAATTGAGGGTTTCAAGAAATGACAGAAGACCCAATTCTGGTGGGATTTGCCCACTGAAGTGGTTATTTTGCAACTGGAGAGTTTGTAGCTTCAAGCAGTTTCCTAGCTCACTTGGAATAGTTCCAGAGAGGGAGTTTTTGGAGATGTCTAGGGAGGTTAAGTGGACTAAACAGCCAATGCTGGGACTTAATTGGCCAGAAAGATCCATGGAATGCAGATCAAGAGACCAGACCATAGGATTGCTGTAATTGGTAGAGCAAGTCACACCTTTCCAAGAGCAAGGTGTTTGGTCATTTGGGTTCCAGCTTTTGAGGTGGTTGGATTCATCTTTAAGGCCGGTCTTGAGTTGCAGAAGGCATTGTCCCTCTGAATTCAATCCAGTTGATAGGGAAATTAACAAGGCCGTGACAAGGGAAAATAAAGCAAATCCCAAAGGCCAGATTTTGTGTGACAATGACATTGTGGAAACCTCCCTCTATTCAGATGAGCAAGTCTCATAAAGTAATCCAAGAAATTGCAAGGCCAGGAGCAAAAAAATTCCCCTTTTGCCAATCAACAGGAAAGGCCTTCAAGTTTGGTCTTCAATTCCTGTCATCCATGAGCCATAAAAAGAAATGGTTATATGAATATGAGCTCTAATCTCTAACTAATGAAGAAAGAACAAGTGGTTGGAAACAAGATGGGCAGTCAAGAATTTGAATCAAACAGGGAAATTTTGAGATGGGCAAAGATTTTTTTGCACTTATTTCCTCAAATTTTGAAAAGTGTGCACAAAAACAAGATGAGAAGGGCCAATAGCTTATAAGCTATGTTTCAGAGCAAAGCTCAAAAAATCAGAAAGTCCTGGAAGAATTTGGCAAATAGCTAAGAAGCACTGAAAGCTAAAAAGTTAAGAGACAAAAAAAAAACATACCTCTCTGAAGTCCATTATCTCTTATGAATGCTTGTGGTAGATGGCAGACCTGCCATTTGTAAGGAGCTTCTATGTAGAGATAAATACTGGGCAGCCATGGATTTCATAGATTAGGTGAAATACAAAAAGGGGAGATTACCCAGCTCAGCTCACCTTTTTGCTTATCCTTTTCACCAAGATTAAGAGGGGGATCTTTGAATCAAAAAGGCCTGATTTTCCAGTGAAAAGGAGAAATCAAGAGAGCTTTTGTCTGCAAGAGAGAGAATAGAGAGGGAGTGCACAGAACTCCAAGTGCAATGAATCAGTGAGAGAGAAAGAGTTTTTTTTTTAGTGACTGATCTGATTCTTTATTTTTAAATACTAGTAGTAATAAATCTTATTTGAAGCTTTGAAGGCTGTGAACCCCATGGCATAGTTTTTAGGAGGAGAGAATAGAAGGAATGAATGAAAGGAGATGGAGATTGAATGGATGAGAGCTCTAAGATTGAAGCTTTAATGGCTTCCATATCTCTCTATCTATCTAGTCTAGTTTAGCTCCTCATCCTTCTAGCTACAGAAAGAGATGTGCCTTCCTCTCTATCTATCTTGGAGTTCAGAGCTTCAAAAGGTTGCACCTTTTTGGGGGAAACAAATAGTTTTTCATTTGGCTTCTTTTTTTTTATATTATTATTCATTTAAGCATTGTGAAAGAAATTATAAAATGCAAAGGATTAATTAGGAGGAGTTTAATAATCTCTTGGATTAGGACAGGTTGGTATGTTGGCAGAGGAGATTAAAAATCTTTGAATATAAAATAAAATAACGATAATGGTTGTATAATACTAGTACGGAGTGTGTTTTGGACATGACTCTCTTGTTCGATCTATAAAAACAAATATATATCATTATTTACATGCCTAAACTCCGAAGGATTGCTTTATAATTTCCTGCGTCGTATTCATATCTCAATATAAGAATATTGATTTTGCTGAATTTGGTGTTTAAAAAAATTAGAGCGTATCGATCGATCCCTAGATGTACGTACGTCTAGCCAAGTAAGTGAATAGATTGATTAGGGTGACGAAATACAATTAATTAAGTTGAACGCGGATGATTAAAATTTGACAAATCAATAGCTAGTAATTTATCATGTAGTATATAACTCTTGTGATCTTAATCCCATTTAATATTAATAGGCTTAATTAGCACTGTCAATAAATAAATAAATTCAATATTCGATTAGTAGTATCTTTTCGGATAAGCTTATAGTATGTACTATTATTATGGGCTGAATTATAAAATAAAAGTAATTGTCTTTCTGATTTCATTCATTTACCAAAGCCATGTCCTAATCATTTGTCCTTCTGGGCTTCTATACATGCAGCATGCTTGTGCGGTTGTGCCATTCTATATAAAACAGAAACTAAAGCAAAAGCAAACCATATGGGTGAATCTACTTTACTATGATTTCACCATTAAATTTATAGGGTACATTTCAATTTTTTATACAAACATGTATAGATAAGGATGATCCAGCTTAAGTTATCAATCTCTCATATGAAAGACTTGAGAAGTTCGTAGCTTTTCATTTCTGTACGTTGTCATTAACTCTAAACAAATCCAATTAGGTACCTACCCGGCCTCCTAGCTCAAAGAAGTCCCTATATATCTTGCCTTTTTCTACCACCATCAATAAATTTGGCATTTAGATCATTTTTTAGTATTTGCTAATTATAGGTATATGAATTTTGAAAAATATTTTTAACAATATGGCTTTTTTTTACTAAATACATTAATTTAGCCTAAAAACACCATCGTACATAAAAAAAAAAGGTTTATTATATATGATTGCCCATTACATAATAACGTATGTTTATTGAAAAGTTATAATATATTAGCAATACATATGCAAAATTACACTCTGAATTGTGAATTCAAAACAGCATATCATACACATCAGACTCATCAGTTACAAATTTTCTATTAAAATCATCAAGTTTCTTTTCAATGCATTTAGATATATACGGAGTACTAAAAGGCACTTTCTAACCCAAAAAAAGACGCTTTTCAAAGAATGACTAAAAATCCTTTCGGGAAAAAAAAAATGACCAAAAATTTTAGCGGGTCCTCTCTAGAGATTCACTAAGAGGCTGTAAAAGACCCACTAATTCAAGCAAAATATTTGAGGAAAAAAAAGTTATATACATACTTAAAGTTGATAGACTTAAGAATGTTATGCTTTGTTACTTTGCTCGGTGGAAATTATAATTTCCACCTTTTATAGAATTCATATCGGTAGGTTGTTTAAAGTAAATATAATTCAGGATAAATTCATGAGGAATTAAGTGGTATTTATTTAGGATCGACTTCAACATTTAGAAATTGGTTGATCGGTAAAGATACATGTACTTATATCCCGTTCAAGAAAGAGACCCAAGTCTTCCTAGTAGCGTTGTTAAATGATAATTCAACATAGATTCCACATCTTGAAACCAATCCAGTTTTAAAGCTGCTTTGTGATAATGGAACCAATCGGCAAAAAGAATCAACGCCGCAAAGAATTTGGATAGGAAATTCGGATATATCCGTTTCTTTATTTGGATGAAAAACAAGTCATCTTTTTTACAATCTATAACTATATATATTAAAGCTATACTTTTTCGAGTCACCAGAACGATTCTGGCCTCACCTCATATTTACAAAATTAATTTTTATTTCTAATATTTTAATTTTTTCCTATTAAATTCTTCTTTAACTATTTAAATGTATCTTTAACATGAAACAAATATCTATTTAGTATAACAATTAATATCTTTTGAAAATTTCCTTATACAAGTATTTAAAATTAAAAATAAAATATTTTAAAATAAATATAAATCTTTTAGCATATATCTTTTGATGAATTTATTTATAGATATATAGTGATTTTTTATAGCTAAATATATATAATTTTTAAAATTAATAAAATAGATGATAAAATATTTAATAGATATATTGAAATGTTTGATAATATCTAAATTTACGTGTATGAAAAATAATATTTGATTAAAAAATTTATACATTATATGAACAACAAATTACTTAGATTAAAGTTTATATTATATTTTTATTTATTTATTAATATCCTATTTATAATGTATAAAATATCGAATCGTAGTCGTACATGGTACGACGGGTATAACTTAGTTGAACTAAGTTAATACTCCATCCGTACGTATAAGTCTACTTGTCTTTTTAGAGTTGGACACATATATTAAGAAAATTTTGAATTAGCTAAAAATACCCTTCATTAAATGTCTACTTTATACATTGAAAACGAAAATGAAACAAATTTATTTCACTTTTTCATCCAATATAAGAGTTAAAGTGGAAAAGTTGGGTCCAAAATATATAAAAGGACAAGTCCTTTTGAACAAGTTTTTAAGTTTGAAAAAACAAGCAGACTTATACAGAGGAAGTATGAATTTCGTAATATTTTCTAACTTTATTCATTCATGCAAGTTGATTTATCTAGATGGTCTTTATCGGTTGAATCACAAACTTAGCATTACTATCCAAGGTGAATTTCTTGTCCTAAAAAAAAAAACACTCCGCCATCAAACAAATTTGATCTCCAAACCTAACACGAAAAGTATAAATACAAACACTTAACGTATATGTCCGAATTCATGGTACTTGGGAAGTCATGTAAATGCATTATGCATTAGTCATTGAAGTTGAATTTGGTTTGTGTTCGTGGAAAGGCATGTGCATTTCCCATGTCAAGCGGCTCAAGTCTCTGCCTTTTTTATTTTGGATGGGAAGGTGTTTGCTAGTCTTTCTGCTCATTATTTCATCTTGGAAGGTAAGATTGGTAAGAACAAACTTAATCAATGGCCCACCCAACCCACACACACATATTACCCTACCACATATATATAGGCTACAAAATTTCATTTCTCAAAAGTATTATAAGCTCACAATTATTTTCATACACCTCTTATCTTTCTTATACGTATAACTAGTTGAATTCATGTGCCATATACTTATCTTTCAGTTTATTATAGACAGTAATAATATTTAAAAAGTTAAGGGTTTTTTTTAGTAACAATTAAAATTGAGGTGCTCAAGGATATGGAGGATAAAATTAAAGAACACACATGTGAAGGAAAGAGGCTGGCCTGGCCATGAGGCCCATTTGATGATTTTGTTTTTACTTGCAATCTTAACCAAAAATTAACGTCAGCCCACCCACCACGGGTGACAAATTCTAGAAAGATGATTTTTTTTGTTAAATGTATTATTTTGTTAATTTGTTTTCACCTTTTTTAATCAAGGGATATAAGATGGTTTAGTTTGGCAAACTTATGTGATCTTTTTCATTAGAAATGCTAAATCATCCCACAGAAAAAAACTAAATTTGTAACCTTCTAATGTTTAAATACTAGTTATAAAATCTGGAAGAAAAAAATTTGATAGTTTATCCATATATGTGTTGGGTTGGCCTCCTTCCATTATAGATTTATAGAGAAGAAGGCTAGAGATGATGATGTGTCTTGTGACTTTGAGAGTTTTTTTTTTCTCTCTTTTTTGCAAGTGGGCTATGTGTTGTTCACTTTGTGTTTAGGCCACAATTTATGCCTTTTTTTATGTTGGTGAAAAAATGAATTATAAATATTGGTATTGGAAAGCTATATCATTGAGAATGACCTTAGATAAATAAGTTAGTTCATATCCGGTGTGGGATTTTGTGTGTTTTTGAAAGTCTTTGCAATCTTGGTGTAAAGCTACATCTAGATGAGTATCCTCTTCTCTATCTTTGCTCTATTCACGTACTCTAGGTTTTATCTATTAGTTTGGGGTAAATTGCACCACCCCTCTTTTATATTTACGTTATATGTACGAAGTAATACTTTTCACCTTTCATTCATGTTTTATCTAAAAACCACTAATTACAAGTGTTTTATCTTTTTAAAAACTTAAAAAAAAAAAAAAAGAGATAAGGTGATACACAATCAAAAGGAGTAAAGAAGAGAAAAAATGAAAAATGGAGCAAATCGGAATATGGATTTTTAAAGATCAATTTTGATGGATAAAAAAAATAATGGCATGGTAACTGCAAGATATATTATTTGGGATCACAATGGAAAAAAATTTCCATAAATGCCTCAACAACTGAATTTTGGAATGTTATCTAAGAGGAAGCAAGAGGAATGTACGAGCCCGTCTGTGAAGTGCAAGAAGAAATATGTCGAAGATTGAGGTTGAAGGATATAGACTTATTGTGATAAACACGTTAAAGGTAGCAAATCGTGCTCTTGGGAGATAGAGATGTTGATTTCAGATACTTTGGTCCTCTTACAATCTTTTGAGGTAGTCAGAATTGCACATGTATCTCGTGACTGTAATAAGGTGGTTGATTTGATTGTCGGACTACGCCATTCATGTAGCTCCTTCTAAACTCAAACCCATTCAGGACTTCGGCTCCGATCCTCATCCATAACGATGTGTTAGACTAACTTGTTTCAGTCTAATTCTTTCATACTAAAAAAAAGATATATTTTATTGATTTAATCCCTCATTCATTTCCTTTTAAAATAACGGTTATATTGTTAGAAACTAAGACTCTAAAGGGAAATTAATAAACCCTATTGAAAAAATTACTTAAACCAAATCTAATAAAACTCAACAAAATACTTCCATTTTAAGGCTCTTAACCTATACCCTAAGAGCATAGGTTAGAAAAATCGTTTAATTTACCTTAAACACTAGCTTTTGTATCAGAATGGTTAATATTTTTTTTCCTAAAACAAAACATGGTTTACTAGTGTGGCTTCATCATCTCCGCCCGTATTTGTAGATCCTTTAATAATTTTACTGATGTATAAAAAATCAACAATTTTGTCCACTTTATTGGCTCTTATATGATTTTTAGCTTAATAGGAGTTCCATTAATATAGTATTAAATTTAAATCCAACCATCTTAATGTGTGTTTATTACATTAATTATTTTACTTTTGTTAGATCTAATGACTTTGGTTACCAAAAAACGTTTAGGGTTATAGAGAGTTTCATCTTTTTTCTTCTTCTCTGACGATAGGTTGTGGGAGCTAGGGTTTCCTCATCGACACTGTGCAAGATTCATCGCTTTTTGCAACGATTCTTGTTTCTAATTTGATCTAGGCTTGGTTTTGTTCAATATCAACATGGTAAAAGGAAAGATTTGCACTCAATCGTTGATTAATGGGTTGTGGCAGTTAATTCTACTTCAATGAAGAAGGCTCCTCGGGTGAGCACTTTATCTTTAGTCAGACACTACTAACGAATAGGTCGTTCAACATCTTTGCTTTGAAATCTACAATGAAGGGGGCATGGAAGACAAAGAAAAGCTTTGTTTGCAGAAAAATTCGGAGCAATGTATTCATAATACAGTTCATGGAGCAATGTTTTCAGAGAAATTCATGGGGGACCTTGAGCTTTTGGTCGAGCATTGTTAGTGTTGCGCGAATTGGGTGTGGAACAACCGTCAAAGATGGTTTTCGATCATGTTGAGGTTGAGGCCGGTTCATCAGAATTAGGGTTACAATTGATATCACGAAATTGCTAAGGCGGGGAGTGACGATTTTCTTAGGAGGGAAGAAAATAAGGTCGATCAGAGGTTAAATATAAGAAGTTATTGAATTTTTGCTACACTTGTGGTATGCTTAGGCACGTTGAAGTGGACTGTGAAAATGAAAGGGCCAAAGCTTTTCAAAATGAACAAGGTGACTAGCTTAGAGCATCTCCACTCACGAACCTTAACGAGAGAATGGCAATGGAAAGAGCAAGAGAGTTGGAGTTGTTGAAACAAGTCAAGGATGACAAACAAAATTCAGAATTTGAGAAAATTCAAGGGGAGAGAGAGGGAGAGAGAGAGGGGGGTGGAGAGGGAGAGAGAGGTTGTAGACACTCACTATTGGATTTACTGGAAGATGAACACAATGAAGATGGCAATGAGACGTCTTCAAATATGATGGCTAATGAACAAATAGATGCTATTGTTCTAGTAGAGAATTGCAAATCAAAGAAAAAGAAAGGGGTGAGGGAGCAAAGATCAAATCAGGTTTGAGGAAGGATAAATTGCATGGGGTTGTTCACATAGAAAAGGTACCAAGAGAAATAGAAGATCGTGAGGGCTTTGATGGAGGCTAAACAACAAGAAGGGAAAAGAGAGTGCATCAAGAGTGATCATACACTGGAAATTACTGGAGCGACAAGGGGGACTATGAGTAGGACAAAAAACGAAAGGGCATTGATGATGAGATGATCAATGACAATGACATGGGGAACTCGACATAGTGAGTGATATGGAAAAGAAAATGAAAACCAATTATGCTTCGTGTAACATTTAGATATCAACAAGGAAGTGTGAGGTCATCCCTTGTTGGAAACCATGAGTATCATAAGCTACAACTGTCGGGGATTATGGAAGGCCCGAGAAGTTGGCCATCTCACAGAACTAGTTAGAAGAGAGACCCTGCAAATTTTGCTTCTGATGGAAACAAAATGTGACAAGAAGGATCTGGAATTGTTCGAAGAAGATTAGGTCTGCAAAGTTGTTTTGGTTTGGATTGTATTAATTGTCAACTCAAGAGGTATTTGCTTAATGTGGGAAGAAGGGGTGGATGTTCGGATTGTTTCTTATATGATGCACCATTTGGATGCTATTGTTTCATTTGGAAACAATACGACATTGCATTGACTCACATGTATGCATGGGCAGCCAAGAAGAGAGGAGAAGGGTCACAATCTAGAGTTGTTAAAAAGATTGAATGAAGATGATCATCATGCTTGGATGTGTTTATGGGATTTCAACCAAATATTGGGACTAGTAGACAAAGAAGGCAGAAATAGCCCCAATTTCGGGCAGATAACCGGCATCCATGCTACTCTTGATACTTGTGTCCCAAAAGAATTCCCATTTTCGGGTCCTCTCTTTACGTGGGAAATGGAAGAGAGGGGATTGACTTCATTCAAAAGCAGTTGGATTTCTCTATTGGGAATGAGGAATGGTGAGATGTTTCCGAATGAAAATATTTGGCACCTTGACATATGAGGGTCGGATCATGACCCTATAGCCCATATCTTATGGGATCAGAAGAAGAGGTTCCAAGTGAGAGGAGAAAAAGGTTGTTTCGCTTCGAGGCTATGTGATTGGAAGCTGAGGGCTGCATGGAAGTCATTAGAAATGCATGAGACAAACCATGCAACATGTTGGGTTCCTCAGAGGTTGAAAGCAAATTAATGCGAACGATTGTAATTTAAGGGACTAGGATCGTGATCACTTTAGGCATGTGGGTAGGGAGTTAAGAAATACAAAGGGGAAGACTCATTTATATAGAGGAGCTCGAAACTAACCCTAGAGAGGCAAAAGGGGCGGCTAGGGAAATGTGAGCACACGAGCCCAACGCCGGCCCAAGTCCATAAATACCTTACTAAAACAAGCACTCATCAAACTAGAATGTTTTAAGAATGGAAAGATACTAAATAAAGCAATAAAAGGATAGTAGTCATGGTGGCCTAGTCGCGAGTATCGCAACAAGGGCATGACAAGGGTTGGCGCGGTGCGACAAGGGCGTTGGCGCGCTAGTGTAATGGCGCAAGGCTGTCGCGGGTTGTTGTGTACTGCACGACACGCGTAGCGTGCACGGGAAACTCATGTGTCGACACTGGGTTGGCCCGGTGCTGGCATGGTGGGGGCATTGTCTGAGGTCAGGTCTTTGGCGCCGAGTAATGGGTCTGATGCGGTGCCGATGGAGACGATGCACGCGAAGGCTGGCTCGGCCATGGGTGTGTCGTGACTAGAGAGCATGCGTGCGACGATGCACGCCGTGGCACGGGCAATGTTACGGGTCCTGGCTCGGGTAATGGGTCCGTCGGAGCGCACAGACATAGACTCCTTCTAGCTAGGCATCAAGGGCGGGTTCACATCAGTGGGCCTCGAAACTGAAGGCGCGGTGGCCTCGATGTACTTTGGCACTAGAATCGGCTGTGGTGCATTCCAAGAGCGGACTCGGGTAGGGACTCGATGATCAGCACGATCTTGGCGCATGCCAAGAGCTCGGAGACTTGGTGCTCCAATGCGGCAACCCAGTCCTCGGTAGGCAGAGACTTGTGCAGCGTGACCACGGGAAGTGGTGACGATGTTGGTGTCGTGCTACTCTTGTCCAACGGTGCTCTCTTTGGAGCGATCACCATGTTGAACATGTGAAGCTCTCTTTGTTTGACCATGTGCTTCATGATATACTCTTGAAATAATACGGCATCTACATGTGGCACAAAGTGTCCGGCCATGTGGCAAACAAGATGGGACAATGTCTCAATGGGATGTTGTCGCCTAAACAATCGATCATCGTCAAGGCGAACATTTTTAGTAAATCTAACAATATAAATAGACTAAAATAGGGAAATAACAAAATATAGTAAAATGCATAAAATAATCATAAACCCTAATCCAAGGGGGACGTCATGATCTCGGAGGCCTCGGACTAATCGGAACTGGGTCTGACCCTAGGCAAGGTCACATCAGGGTTGCTCATTACCAACGAGAGTTTGGTATGTTATCTCTCTTGAAAATCCCTAATCTCATGAGCAAGAAGTTTAGTGGTACGGTGGGAGAAGAATCCTTTCTAGATTGACTTGTATTAGAGGGGTGTTTGATATGTTTGGGTTTGTCCCTCACGTGTGATTTGAGTATTGCTAAACATTGGTACAAATTTGTTGATTAGTGGATCAATTTGGCTTGGTTGGCTGAGTCGTGAGTTTCTTCCCCTCTAATTTTGAGGGTTTTTTCACGTTAAATCCCTGTATTAATTCTATGCTTATTTTAATTGTTTGATCATGTCTAGATTTGATTGTAATGAGATTCTGTGTACTTTGTCACCATTTAGATATTGTTGAATTGCTGGTATAGATTGTTGTTGCTCCTAATTAAATCGAAAGGTATAAATTGAAATAATGTCTAAACTTCTGCAAATTCAGAAGGGAAAAAAATTCGCATAGCCTTTTTCCTTTTTCGCCTTTGTCATATTGAAATAATGTCTAAACTTGTGAATTTATTGAAACATTCAACATCAAGGGATTGGTATTATAAATGTAAGTGGATGGATCGCAAGTTCGCAACTGATCACTCACACAATCACACGTGATAAAAATTAATTTCGATGTCTTTGTGTTGAAATCAATTTCCTTTTCATCATATGCTTTCTGTCTATAGATGATTAATACTCCATCCAATTCAAAGTAATTGTCGTTTTAGCACTTTAAATTTGATTCATTTTATATGTCGTTTTAGGTTTTCTAGGCAAATGATTAGGAGTGAGTTATGAAAATTGTTATTGAAATGTGTTTTTATTAACTTATGTTATTCATTCATTGGTTAAAAAAAGGTGATGAGTGGTAAAATTTATAAAAAATTTACCTTTTTGAGTTTAATTAATGGTTTTCTTAATTCTTGTGTCCAAAGTTAAAACGACAATTATTTTGAATCGGAGGGAGTAAGTTATATAAATATCTGCACATCTTACTCTATTTTATATCCTTGCTATAAAATAAAATAAAATAAAATTAATTATATGCCTTTCGTTAAAAAGAAAACCTTTTGTTAAAAGAAAAGTCTTTAATAAGATAAAGCAAATATGACTAACTAGTTCATTAGAAACCTCCATCCCAGTGTTTATAATATAGTGATAAAGTCGAGTGGGGACATGTTCGTCCGTGCATGCAAATACATGATAAGTTTAGTATCTAAGTTTCATCATAAAATCACTTAACTATAGAAAAAGTAATTTATGGAAATTATATATGTTAAGTTTTTATGTTTTCAATTTTTTATTTTTTTTTGTTTCCCATCCGATTCGCCCTGTCTCAGTGAATACGGGTCGTACTTAAGCCCAGGACTACATCCGGATTTGGAGCGGGGTAAGGAATTACGGCTTTAAACTCCTCCCAACGACGTTGTAGGGGATCGAATACAGGGTTCGTCCTTCCAAGTACAGCTCCTATACCACTGCACCAATACACTTTTGGTTATGTTTTCAATTTTTGATGCGGGACTTTATTTCCCCACTGACTTAAAAAATAATCAAATTTAATTATCACTTGAGTTGACATCAAGTCTTAAGATTGACAAACTCAAATATATCCTAAGGTAAATTAGCTCAATCGATTAAGAATCACTCTTCAATTAGAATTAAATATGTTTATTTATTATGATAAAGTCTAGAGGGTTGATTAACAAAAGACATATCCGTTCAAGCTCAAATACACAATAGGCTCAATATTTAAGACATCCTAAAATTAATTAAGAATATGAAAAATATCTCATTAACCTCCAGCGTTTATCTTTTCACTTTTCAATAGGAGACTTTTTTTTTCATATTTACATTTCTAAAAATATTGCAAATAAAAATAAATACGTTTTTAAACGTGGAATAGATTACGGACATGTATTTGAAAAAACTCAAAATTGGAGTAGTATATTTTTTATAATGATTTATTTTATTAAAATTCCTAATGAATAAGTCGTTTTGCGGAATGATCCTCATTTTCTAAATACTTGTACGATGCCCCAATATGGGTTGTTCACCGGATCGATCAGACTTGACCCGTAAAAAATCAATCGATCCGTAATCTGATTTATGGTTGGTCACAGGTTGATTAGTTGAACCATTTTACTAGGTCAAATGTGTTAAAATAATCCATTTGACAGTTGGCCCGCTTGACCCCTGACTTATTTGACTTTTTTTTTTAGAACGTTGACTCATTTGACTTGACTATAAATCATTTTTACCCGTTTGTTCTATTTAAACAAAAAACAATGACTAATTATAACTACTTAAAAGATTTTAGAATATTATTATAAAGAGTAAATATTGTTATACTTCTATAAAAATAATATTTTAAGACTTAAGTTACGAATTTTACTGGTCGACCGTAAATTCTAGGTTGGATCATGTCGTCGGGTCATTTGAACAACCCTACCCCGACCAACATATGTCATGAATACTTCAGCATGATATCATTGAAAAGTTATGGTGCTAAAGTAGAGTGGTGGACCTTAGTCGATGCTTGACCATAGTAAGGGTAATATTGTCCTTTGACTCCAATCCATCCCCCAGAAGTCATAAACCTTCATTTTATTGTGGGCCAAGCTAGGTTGGACCGTAAATTAGGCCCATCGGGTAAGGTCTATATAGTTGTAAGACTCATCTTTTTGTCTAATATTAATGGTTTGTGATATGTAAAGGCATGCTAATGGACATTCCACTAGCAATGGAAGAAGAGCATGTATTATATTGTTTTCAGCTCTATAGCATAATTCTGTACGGTCACATTGAACGATTGGATTGTTTTTTTAGCAAGTATACATCAACTTTTTGAAATCTTTATCACAAGCACCCCATCAAAAAAATCATATATTGATTAAGAGGTCCTTGTCAAAAATCTTTATCATCGTGAGTTACACGGTTAGAACCATATCAATTGGCCAAATTGTTGCACACGGGTTGCTCTCATTAATATCGTGTTTGACATTACAAACATAGTGCTTTAGGTTGTGAAGATAACACTAGTTGTTGGTAGAAGAATAGTCAAAACAACGAGAAGAACAATTTGTTGGACTCGTAGGAATTCAACGCAAGTGATTTGACGTTATGTTTGCATAGTGTGGTCTTGTGGTTTATCTTTAGTTGATTAGACATGCTTGCAAAGAATAATTAGTACGCATTTTCATCTTCTTAAATCATACACTTTTTTTCTTTTCCAAGGTTGATAGCCTCTCTTGATAACTACGCCATTTCAACATAAGCAGGTGCATATGTCTGGCATATTTTCTAGTCAAGTAGTCATGGCCCGGTTCTTGGAACCGTTAGCGTTGGATCCCGGTTTGGGTGGAACCGGAATCGAAACTAGTTAAGGGCCAAATCTTTGATTCCGCTCCGGTTCCGATTGAACGGTTCTTTGACATATTTGTTGGTTGGTTTCGATTTTGCTTCCTGCCATTTATTTTAAAAAAAATCAAAAAAGACTTCATTATGTTAAACAATAAATTGGAACGAGACTTTTGAGATATTACAATTTCAAATTCGATTACAAAAAATCCTTAAATAACAGGATTACAACCATACAAAAGTCTAATGATTAATGAAATAGAGTTAATGATGGTTCGAATTCCAAAAAATGAGTTGGAAAATTAAAGGGTGTTAGTGCAAAAATTTGTCAATGCAATCAAAGGTTTCTACATACTTTCTTAAAGATTCCAACCTAACTTGTAAAACAATGGACAAAGAGGGTGTAATCCCCTACCCCCCTGATGCCTAAGTTAGTAAGGATCTTACTTGAAATGTTGTGTATTCTCAAAGCAATTCTTATCGTATTTATTGGAGAAACCCGTTCTCCTCATACATTCGGTTGGCCACCCTGCTTGCTTGTCCAACAGGCAGTCCAAAATTCTATCGATTTGTAGATAGAATATCTTCTCTTACAAGTAATAGTCAAACAAGATAATAATTTTCTATATATTCAATTAAAGTACCTAAGATATCATAAAAGAGCATAATAAATACTATCCTAAAATAAGATAGCATCTAACTAACTAAATATATTAAAGAGGCAAATAATGTGCATATATGATAGCTTGCATATAGATAATGTTTAGAGACCATGTTTAGACTTATTTTGCAAGATTTTAGCTAGTTTTAGTTTAGTTTCTTTGGTTTAGTAGTTTAGTTAGAAGATTCGGAATCTACACTCATTTGATGCTATTTTGCTATGATGATCGAGTATGGACGATACGAGAACCGACTGATCATGGTGAGAAGTTTGGAATACCTTGGAGCTTGAAGGTGGATAAACGAGGATCCAAGAGAAGTCAAGACAAGAATTGAAGACTATGAAGTGCACAGTTTGGGCAAAGAGATGCTCAGCCGAGCACTTGAAGACCGAGCTTGAGCAATGGAACACAAAGAGGAAAGCATGGGCGAGAGTAGTGAAAGCGCGGCCGCGCTATTGAGGTACCAAACCGTGCTTTGGTGCGTGTCACATGAAGACTTCTGCCAATGTGGATATTTCGAGTTATAATTATTTTATGGATTTTTGGATGTTTTCCTTCAGGATTATACTTTTGGGATATTACGTCTAGTTAGTTTTATCTTTTAGTATTTTTCATTATCAACTTTTGGATTAGGGTTTGTTCTTGAGAATTTTTCCTAGGAAGACTTTGAAACCTAAGTTGTAAGTTTTAATTTCAATAATGGATTGCTAAATCTTTTGTGTTTAATTAATTAATTGAAGTTGTGGATTGCATAATATTGTGAGGTTCAATTGATTCTCAACAAACTTGAGTAACATTTATCCCTTTTCTTAATTGAATCATAATTGTTTAGGTTTTTGTCAGATTGATCACCTAATGAGATTTTTAGATTAATTTACATATAAACCGATTAAGAAACGGAAGAAATGATTTGGTTAAAGTAGTATCTATACGTGATTAGGATTGGTTGTCCTGATTAAGTATTGAACGGTTAAATTCACAAATAACTTAAATGGATGGTTGCTTTAAGGAATTTGGCTTTGTTGATACTTGAGTCTTTATCTTGTTTTATTTGAGCTGAAGTCTACGTTGATTCATCTTTTGCCCCAATTTCATAGGCATAGCGGTGAGGATCCCAACAAGCATTTGGCTGCAGTGACGGACCCAAGCGGGTGTGGTGCCCCCACTTCCGCCCGAGTTACAATTGAGTTATATGTGTTTCTAAATTTTTCCCGGATTGCAATTGTGTTACAGCTATCCAGGAAATAATATTTTTTTACATATTTTTTTTTGGTAGAATTTTGTTACATATTATTGACTATGTACATAATACACCACAAACTTTATTAGAGGAAAGTTTATTCAAAGGTTGATTATACTGGGTTGTCTTAATTTTACATTTGTCGAGTCCACCATTTTAGATGAGCTTTTAAATTTTATTTTCAAAATTTAAACTAGTTAACTTTTTTTTCCAATGATCAAAATTCCTTTGTAGTTCCATTAGCTTCTTTGTAAGGCTTTTAATATTATTTTTGTATTAGGGTTCGTCGAGTTAGAGCGACTACATTAATTTTTTAATCAGAGCTACAAAGTTGTTGTGGAATCCTAAAACAGTGTCGTTTTGATAAAAATGTTAACTTCAAGTGTGTTGAATATCGGAAACGATAGAACCTAAAACGAGCTTACAATCGAATGGACAAAGTGTTCTACTACGATGGATTCCACGCTTGACGTACACCTTCACGACAACAACCTTATTTACTAGTGCCCCCACTCTAATTAATTTCTGCGTCCGTTACTGTTTGGCTGAATTTCACGTCGTGTTCACGAGCATAAAACATGCTAACGTTATTGAGGACCAAATCAAGTTGAGGGCCTTTCCTTTCTCTCTCAAAAATCAGGCCAATGATTGGTTCTACTACTTAGCTCCAAGAAGTACCAACACATGGGCTAAGTTGAACAAGACTTTTCTAGGGAAATACTTCCCAACTACAAGGTTCAAAATTTTGAAAAAGAGCATAAGGAACATTGAGCAGAACTCCAATGAGACCTTGTATGATTACTATGAGAGATTCGAGTGGTTGATAGCCAACTGCCCCTACCATGGGTATTTAGATTTGGATTTGATATTGTATTTGTTTGTTGGTCTCTCAAATGATGAGTGATGGATGGTCAATGGAGCATGTGGGGGAAACATCCTCAATAACACCTTCGATGAGGCATTTGACCTATTCACCGAGTTGTCTAAGGGCTCAAGACAATTCAACAAGGCGATTGGCTCTAGATCAGCATACGTGGATGTGGCTAATTCATCATTACAAAAAGAAGTTTCTGAGCTGAAAAGTATGATGAAGTAGTTCATGCAATTAGGTGGAAAGAAACAAGTGAAGGCTTGTGGAATTTGCTCTAATAAATAATATGCACCAAACTGATGCTTATCCTACACTCCAGGAGCCATCTAAAGATGTGAATACGATGGGAGAATATGGCCTACCTAGGCTGAGGTATGATCCCTACTCCAACACCTACAATCCTGGATGGAGGGATCATCTAATTTGGGTATAGGAATTCAAGCAATCAATAGTATAATTAGCAGTGTGATCAAGCTCCTTATAGGCCTCCTTACAATCCTATACCTCAAGGGGCCAATCAGAATACGATGTCTACTAATGAGATGATTCGGACCCTTGCGTTGAGCATGACTACAATGTAAAGCTCCATGAGTTAATTCCAACAAGAGACCAAGTCTAGTATCCAAAATTTGGAGACCCAAGTAAGCCAAATTCCCAATGATATGGGTAAATTGGAGGCTAGAGATTCAAGCAAGCTTCCCTCTCAAACCGAGCTAAATCCAAGGCAGAATGTTAATGCCATCACTTTACGTAGTGGCAAGATGCTTAAAGGGAAGCCCGGGGACGACCTTCTTTCAATTGGAGGAGAGGATGATGGAGTCAAAAGCAATAAACAAAAAGAAGTAGAAGAGGACGACAGTCAGGTCGCAAAGTGTAGCCAGGGTCAAACAAGTGTGAACGCGTTTTCTTGCCCCAGTCAGCGTGATTGCGGTAGAGAGTTACATATTGAAAACGCGGTCTGGTCGGCAAAAGCGCGACCGCGCTTTTCGGACCCAAACCGCGCTTTCCTGCTGCTACAAAAGCATGGTTGTTGACGACAAAAATTTCGTCAATTTAAAATTATTCATGAATAATATAAATTGGTAAAAATTAATTGAGATGATTTATTTAATTAATTTATCTTAAAATTTACCATAAAATTCTCATTTTAAAAATGGGCTTTTAAAAATCAACTTGGGCCAAAATTAAGTTGAGTTGGTGGGTTAAATTGGCCCAAACAACAATCAAAATAAAATAAATTAATTAATTAAATTCATTAAAACATTAACTGGTGGGTGGTCACTAAAAAAAACCTCCCTCTCATTTCTCTATTAAAGGAGGGAATGAATACCAAGTACCTCTTGGTCTAGTGGTAATTGGCGCTAGGTCGCTTAAGCATTTGTCCAGAGGTCTCGAGTTCGAGACTCTCTGGCGGTGTGGATGCAGCAGAGAGGCTTGGGAGGAGCAACACCCCTTACGGGGTCCAACCACACTCCGGTCCAGACGTAGGCACAAAGTGTCGAACTGGGCGAGGGCCCAGCCCACCAAAAAAAAAAAAAAAAAAAAAAAAAAAAAAGGAGGGAATGAATCAGTTATGGGGGTTGTTTTTTTTCTTTCCCTCGCCTGATTGGGCACAACCAAACGGAGATTCAATTCTTCCCAAAAAAAAATACGTACAGGAGATGGGAGAGGATACCACCCCTTCATCTTTTTATTTCCACCATATGCCCAAAAATTAAAATAGAGTGCAGTGGAGAATGAAGAGGTCAAGCAAGATCAAGGAACGCATGTGGAAAGGGTTAATTAAATGGAGTATTTCATCCGAGATTCCGACCATCTTTTCCGTTCCATTCTTCGTTTACTGTTAATATTTCAAAAAATTAATTTTGTGGCATGGGAGGAACCGAGTGGATCCGAACACCACACCCCATAAAATGTTTTGATTTCATTTTAAATCTTAAATATGTATATCTTGAGACTTGGGTTGATTTTATGGCCTGGGAGGAACCGAGTGGATCCAAACACCACACCAATGAAGTCTTTCTTAGCCGTTATAATGCCCGTTTGACTTCTTGACTATTACTATTCATAAACAAGGATTCTTGAATATTGACAGCATATGTGTACAAATGAAGTTTTCACAATGCTTAATATACATATGTACTGCATATATATGTAGATGCCTTAACATGGCAGTGATCAACATAAAAAGGGCCGGATAAAATTCATCATGAAACACATATAGACATGATGATCCTGGGTAAAAGAAAGCAAACTCACACACGAGTTATATGTATACAGGAACTCCATTGTGTACATGGAATTATGATATAAAATCAATTTGATTCCTAAATTAAGTTTACATGCATATATAGTGATCATGCATAGTGATATCTCGTATTAAAGAGAATTCTTTTCCTTTCGGTATTCTATATAAAGCCAGTAAGGAGGGGGATATCTTTTATATACATGAGTTGACAAAAAGAATTACAAAAGGTGTGTTTAATATGCACTCAATTCAAACTCATATACACAAAGGACATATATGGAGTCTTATGTGATACGTGAAATAAACCCAGTAAAGTCAATAAATCATTAACTGGGTTATCCAAGATATAAAGCTAATGTATCACTTGTGTTGATCAACCCATATATTTCTTGAAATTGAATGGGGAAGTTATTCTGAAAAAATAAGCCTCAAAAACGCAATGGTGATTCAACCGGATAATTTGTTGATTCACTATATATTAAATTTAAAGTGCCATGCATGCATTAATATCATGTAGGCATAAGAGCTAGTTATCCCACAAAAGCCCATTTAAAAATAATAAATCATAAAATGGGTGAATCCTTTGTGGAATTTGTTTTCGTGTAAAGACATGTAAGGTCTTTCATGGCCTCTGCGCACATACATAAAGCGTAGAAACTTGAATTTGATTTAATTACTAAACCCACCCCTCAAAGCAAGAAAATTGTAACAATTATCTAATAAGGGAAAATATTTATAAATTATAGGCCCACTTTACCTATAATGATAATTAACGACCCTAAATATTCAAGGTCGAATTTATAGAACTACGTGACGACTTGATGTTCTTTCATGAACTACGAGGAAAATTGATACAAATTAAACAAATCAAGTTCAGTCACAAATATTAAATAAAATAAAATGAATTTTGTGTTCTAAAGAACTACGTATGATTTGATCCCTTCCAAAAGGGTACGTAGGAAACTCGACATAAAGCACGCAAATGCTCGTCGAGTTCAATCACAACCTCAAATTAAAATTTAATCAAGACCATATATTACATTTAATTGGTCTTTATTTTGAACTACGATGACTTGATTCTGATTCGTCAGATACGTAGGAAGCTCAATATAAAGCAAAAAGCTCATTGAGTTAAGTCATGATCAAAAAATAAAATCATATTTAATCGAACCTTTGGTTCTTTGAGACCTACATTCGACTCGATATATCTTGTAAACGAGTCGTGTAGGAGACTCTACATCTAAAGGTTGAGTCCAATCATAAATATTAAGTTGACTTTTAAATATAAAGATAAAGTCAAAATTCAATCCATATTATTTGCTTTCTAGAACTATGTTTGACTTGATTCCACATCATACAAGTGGATACGTAGGACATTTGACATAATATATACATGTCATTTTCAGTCGCATATTAAATTAAGATAAATCAAATAAAATATATAAAACTTTAAAAACATGTTTGATAGTGAAAAGATTAGACAACCCTTCCTAGAAGGTGGGCTTAATCTTATTCACATCGCGTAAATGATAGTTGGTTTGAATCCGAGCAACCCTTCCTAGAAGGTGGGTTCGGGTTCGTTCCACTGATGCGTGAAAATCAAACTAAACAAAAATTAAAACACTTTGAACTACGTAAGGCTTGATTCTCTTCAAAGAGATACGTAGGCAACCCATCAAAACTGGGTGCAGCCCAAATCATAAAAACCACCTTAATATTTTGTATCGGTATTGCTTTTAATCAAAAGAGTCAAAAGAGAGGGTCGAACTAAAATAAAAATAATTTTAATGTGTTTTGCAATTTTGTGTACATTTTTGTTCAACAATGGTCTGGGGCACCATATGACATGACCGCGTCTCTAGGGGTCGAGCCCGCGCCCTCTAAAGTTGACCCGAGTTCTTCAAATACACTCCTCCGACCCGTTCCACCATTCCTTAAATCCATAAAGGAGACCCGCAAGCTGAAAAATGACAAGAGAACTTTGAACCATTCAGTAAGTGTGAGGTAAACATTCCTTTACTCAAATTGATTAAAAGAATTCCTCAATATGCTAAGTTTTTGAAAGAATTGTGCACCATAAAAAGAACTCAAAAGCTAAAAGGGAAACAAAAGATATATGCAAGTATTAAGTATTTTTTATAGGGTTGAATATGTGGATAATAAGGCACCAAATATGCAAATTTATCTACGACGAGTTGTGTTTGACCTTGCATCATTCCTATCTTGTCGGGGTGTATCCTCTCCATATGTGTCTTCATTGTTCCGTAGCCTCCTCCACTTTTCCATTGATATACATTGCTATGATAATTACAATTTATGATAAATCTCTTAGTAGGTCTATCATAAGCTCCCTTTTGAAAATATTTTGTAAATATTTAGATTGAAGCTCTCGAGTGGTTGATGATGATGGTGGCTAAGACAATTCTGGTTCTCGCACATTTCCTATGGGAGAAATGGGAGTAGACATTGTCATCGAGGCAAATGGCATCACTTTCTTGTGCGCAAAAAAAGATGGTCATATAATCCATTTTTAGAAAAAAAAAATATAATTAAGAAAGAAAGACAAGGTAATTAGTAAAAAGATTGTATTTTAACATAAAAAAAAATAAAATACTAAAAACTCAAAAATAATATTGTAATGTAAGAAAAATAGAAATATGAAGAATAAATGTTGAAAGATTAAGAAGAAGTGAAGAACAATTAAAGAAAGAAGTGAAGAACAATTGAAGAATTTTAACAAAGCTTTTGAATTGTAAACTTGTATGAGAATGAGAGATTGAAACTATTAGAGAGAGAGAGAGAGAGAGAGAGAGAGAGAGATTGGTGTGGGTTGCAATTTAAAATGGATGTGGTTATTTATAGGGGTAGATTTAGTTTTTTTTTGGATATTATTTTGAAAACAAAAAGTAAAACAAATGTAGCCGTTGAGGGGAAAATATGACCAAACCGGCGGTTAAGCCGGTTCCGATTTACCAAATCATCGACTTTAACCTTCCCAAACTGTTGATTCGACGATTAGGGGTTTGCCCAAACCAAAACCTAAACCTTCTCGGGGCCAAACCACTGATTTAGGTTCCAGTTCAAGTTCATGTTTAGGCCGGTTCGGTTCCAGTCCAATTTAGGTTGAATCGGAACCGGTACATGACTAGAAACAAGGCTATCTGGTTGCGAAGATGGATTACAAACAACATCCGACTTATCTTTAGAAGCCCAAAAAGCATTGGTGAACAAAAAATCGTTGAGGTCATCAACTCCTTCGAAAGCTTTTATTCGACACTTCCAAACATTCCAGACCATATTTGTAAATTGAGTGCATATCTTGTCCTTACCCTTAAGTATTAGGTCCCCAATAAGGTTTATCAGCAACTTCAACCTCATCATGAACCCTAATCGCCATTAGCTTAAGACAAACATCACTATGCAAATACAGTGAGAGGCCCACTTCCAAGAAGCTCCATTCCAACATTCAAAAAATAGTGTAACTCATTGATGGTTCTAGAACCAATTGCAAAGTGACATCGACTAGGGGTTTTTTAAGAACCCAAGGTGAAACCAGAACAATATAGTATGCCCATTATCGATTGAAAAACGAAGTCCTTTGGATAAAATTCCAGCCACATGAACTACCCCCTTCGAAGTGAAAGAAGATCATGCAACTAGGGTTGAACATGTCAATATCAAATCGTCCATGGATATACTTTCCACTAAGAACCCAACTCTAAAAAAAATTGTGGATCATGCAGCATATGCCAACCCAATTTGGCTAGGACATGAGCATTGTCTTCGTTATTGACACTAGAAAATCCTTTTTAAAGGGAAAACAAAGGTTATATTACTCCCTCCGATCTCTACTAAATGACATTTTAGATATTTAAACGTAAATTAAGAAAACCTCAAAAGTCACCCTTTTTAATACATAAAAAAGTAGCAATTAATTATGTACCGATATGCTTTTCCGGTGGTAACTTATCAGCCGCTTAAATAACTTAACGTGATAGGCTAAGAGATAGAGTAATAATGGGTGGATGCTCTTTTTACTCCAAATTTCATTTGTTTTATATTCTCATGGAATTGGACATTGGAGCTTTTAATGAACTACAGTAAAATTAATGTCCAACGTCAATTAAATCCGCTGAAGATTAGTAGGCCAAAACGTCAAATAATATTGATTGGAGGGAGTATTAAATATCAAGTTCTGCCAAAGCGGTTACACCTAGTTGAATATCTACATCAAATATTTATTTATAACTAGAAATTGGACATATATGGGAAACATAATGATGTGTACCTGCCCTAGCCCTAGAGTACCGAGACCATGGCGACCCCCTTGGGCTAATCCGCGTCTCTGTAGGACTCGTGCCAAGACCCGTGGTCAGCCTCACCATCGGCACCACGACCCCGAACGCTCGAGTCGTGTCAGCGTCGGGCCAACCCGGCGTCGGCACATGAAGTTCTTGTGTCGCGCCTCACGTACCGACGCACCAGCCCTCGGTACCGAGCCAACACTGGTCGGTATCGTGCCATCCATCCTCGGTACCGAGTCCCACGTCTCGGTACCGACGGCCATGTCCGTGCCGGGCCAACCCGGCGTCACGACTTGAGGTTCTTGCCTCGTCCTGGCGCGCCGACGCCCTTGTCGCGTCGCGCCATCCCTTGTCACGACCTTGTCGCGACAAGGCCACCGTGACCACTATCCGTTTTTACCATATTTAGTATTATTTCCTTTCCGAACCTTTCTATTTATGTCATTTCTATTATTGTTTTGATTTATGGGCTTGGGCCTAACGTTGGGCCACTTGCATGTGTAACCCTAGTTAGCCCCCACGCCTCCTTAGGGTTTTCTAGGAGCTCCTCTATAAATAGGAGCCTCCTCTATTGTGTTTCGCACGCTTTGTTTGAATATACCGTTACTCTGTCGAGTTGTCTCCAGATCCGTTTCTTAAAGGCGTCACCCAATATTCTCTTCTCATCCCATATTCTTTCGATCTCCCTCAAAGGAGATCACCTTCTCATCCTTTCAATTCTCTTCTCACCAAAGTCTAGTCGATTCGACTCTAAAATCTATCCAACCATACGAGAGACGACCATTTACGAGTCCATCTTCGATCCTCTCGTGAATCTCCCAACGGGGTTCACATCACATAATGAGCAACTGTATTTTTTGACCTACTTACATGAGAAATAGAAGAGGAGAAGGAGGATAATAACAACCTCATACCTGAGTAGGTGTTTCCCAAGTAAGACAAATCAATAGTGTTTTTAATACCCAAAACCACCAACAGAGCATCAATTTCCACCAACAAGAGGGATTGGGCTTCTGCTAATTCCATCGACCAAGAGACTATTAAAGCCTGGTAGGCCAATACAACATAGGGGTACACACGTCCATTCATGCGTATATGCGCGTTAGGTCCAACACACAAGCCCGTGAGGTTCCATCCTAAAACCAATTGACAATACGATGAGTAACCTAAGTGCTTATATGGTAGACATTTATCTTTCAATATTTAAATGTGGGAAGCTCTTTTCTTCCACATGCCCCCTCAAGAGCAACTGCATGACCCTGCAATATGCCAGTTGCACTTGACGTTCATGCCTTAAGGTCGGTCAACCCATATAGACCAGGGATCGGGACCTAGACCGAACAAGCTCTGATACTATGTTAAAGTCCGGTGGACCAATACAACGCGGTGGGTATACATGTCTATTCATGCGCACATGCGTGTTAGGCCCAACACACAAGCCCATGGTGTTCCATCCTAAAACCAATTGGAAATAAAAGGAGTAACCAAGTGCTTATATATTAGGCATTTATCTTTCAATATTTAGATGGGGGAATCTCTTTTCTTCCACATCCTCATGGGCTTATGTGATGGGCATGCCGCACATGTACGATGGGACGGTCTCGCCCTCCATCCGTATTTGGCCCACCGAAATTTGACTTGGTATCAAAGCGGTTTGATCTTGGGTACCTGGTTTATTGAGTCGGGCCGAAATGCTCCCTGCTCATTATATTGGGCTAGCCCGCCATGTTGGCGCGATTCTGGCTAGTTGTTTGGGCTTTTCGATGATCCGTCGACTCTAAGGCCATTATGTTGTCAAGTGCCAACTGGGTCAGGCTAGTTGCCACTTGAGGAGGCGTGTGAAGAAGTCTATCCCACATTGGAAAATTAAGTAATGAATTGCATAGAATATATACTCTTGGGTTACTCCTCTTATCACCAATTGGTTTTAGGATGGAACCTCATGGCTTATGTGATGGGCTTGTCGCGCATGTGCGTTGGGATGGTCTCCCCCTCCGTCCGTATTTGGCCTTGTTGAAAATATAATATGTATCCCACATCTGAAATATAAAGAGAAACTGTATTGCATGTATACCTTTGGGTTACTCCTCATATTGTCAATTGGTTTTAGGATGGAACCCCATGGACTTGTGTCCTAGGCCCGTCCGCACATGTATGCGCTCAACCCAACACGTCCTTGATATTTCCATCGGCCCACCGAACTTTGACTTGCAACAATTGCAATAACAAAACCATAAAAGTCGCGAAAAATTGCAACAAGGCCAATTAATCCTTCACCTAAAATAGCGACAACAACATTGAACTTCAAAGTTGGGTTTTGAGGCAAAGTCCAACCAGGTGGACGAAGGCAATGACCAGGTTGCAACCGAGTCTGAACTCTGAGCCATCTATTGTTATGATGAAACCATATGAGAGAATTCAGCCATAAGACCTGGGCCATGGTCAATGACTTGGACTATGTGCCTGATTTTAGGTAGACCAAGACACCTAAGTTCTCAAAATAAAGTCACTTAAACCATCTAAACCATGAGTTGTTGAAATGACGAGAATACTATCATGTAAATTATGAGTGGAGTGTTCAAGCAACCAAGGGCACAATGACGAAGAAGCCCAAATTGGTTGTGACTACACTAGATAAATCTTGACCTTATACAATAACACTCATTTGAATAACTTACAAACCCTTGCGATCTACTCCCTCCGTACCCATTTGGTTGTCTAAGAGGACGGATTTCAGAGTTATTAAGAAAAGTATAAAGTAGTATTGGTAAATGAAAAAGTTGGATAATGGGGATAAGAAAATATGATTAAATGAGGGTAGTTTTGTAATTCAATAGATATAAATAGTTGAAAAGTGATAAAGTTGAATAAAATGAGAAAAAAGATATTAGATAGAGGTAATATAATAAAAAAAAGTGTAGTTATAAAAAAATTGAAAAAACAAAAGAAAACAACGAAAATAGAATGCATTTTTCAAAACAACAACTCGTTAAGAAAAAACTTCATTGTTCACGGGAAAATATTAAACCATTACTCATTATAACGAGGCTCGGAGAGTTTGTGCACAAAAAGATTCAATCCTGCACCAAAAAGAGGGTCGTCTTTTGGTAGGCTCGCCAAGAATGGAGTCCTCCGAATCCTAGCCCGAGCCGATTGTACTTGAATCCGATTGGGGCGACAGAGCCTGGAGCTTCCTCTCCAAACTCCGCCAGCAATCGCCATTAATCCAATGCATCACCAACTACGTTTCCATGGACATAATGGCCAACACCCTCCTATCCGCTGGCGCTTCCCCCGCCATGGTCCACTCTATCCACGAAATCCCTGATTTCACTCCCATCACCAACGCGCTCTGCGTGAACGTCGGCACGCTCACCGCCGATTGGCTTCCGGCAATGAAGTCCGCCGCCGAGATTGCCGTCCGGCTCGGCAAGCCCTGGGTGCTCGACCCCGTTGCCGCCCGCGTGTCCGAGTTTCGGTTGAGGGCTTGCTTAGAGTTGGTTGGGTTGAAGCCCAGTGTTATTAGGGGGAATGGGTCTGAAATTATTGCTCTCTCTACTTCCTCCATGGGCTCCAACAAGGTAAAGTTTTTATGTTTATGTCTTTGGTTAGTTTGATTTCTGATTTCCTATCGCAATTCATGATCTATGCGCTCTAATGCTTGATTTTAGGTGTTTCAGTGAAAATTGAACATGAATTTCGTGGTTTTCAAGTTCTAGATTGTAGGATGGGGTAAACTGATTATCAATTTTGAGTGGCAAGCTTGTATCTGTTAAATGACGATGTTTCAAAAGACAAAGCTATGACCAATTTCATGAACTGAATAGGAAAAAAAAACACAGCATGTTAACAGTTAGATTGTTTCTTACTTCTCCATTCAAAATTGTATTTTTGGGTCCTGCAATCAGGGAGCAGACAGCCTCCATGAATCAACAGATGCCCTGGAAGTAGCCAAGTCTTTGGCCAAAGAAACCGGTGCAATTGTTGCAGTATCTGGAGCTGTTGACATAATCACAGATGGGGAACGGGTCTTTGGCGTGCATAATGGCGTTCAAATGTTGCAGCGAATAACAGCAACAGGCTGCGCCGTGACAGCCCTCATCACTGCCTTTGTTTCACTTGACCCTCCAAATGCTCTTGAAGCAACTGTCACTGCACTGTCTGTTTTTGGACTTGCTGGTGAGCTTGGGATGGCTCAGGCAAAGGGCCCTGCTTCTTTGCGGGTTCACCTGATTGATTCATTGTATGGGCTCGATGAAGCAACTGTGCGCACCGATGTCAAAGTTACTATCCTCAAGTGAGTTGTGTAGTTTATCCTTATGTTTATGTTTTCTTTGGTGTACTTGCTCTAAAGTTATGTAGATTGATTTGTTGATGAGTAAAAAAGGGTTATAATGTTCAATGAGCCCCTTGTTTAGATAAATATCATAAACAATTACAATATGAAAGCATATCACTTTTGAATCGTTTTCATACACAATCACATGCCAAATTTAAACACAAGAAAATACAAACAAAACACACAAGCATTGTTCCAATCAACACAAGCTCTTTCCTCAGTAGGACAAATGGACAACAATCCTTAGCAGCGTCTCGGCTCCATCAAGAATCTGCTGACCTGGTGGCACCAACGGCCTTAGCTCAGCAAACCCACAGGCATTACTAAACTTTCCAGTACCACCGGTGACTGACAACTGAGACATGGTACTCCCAATCTTGTACACTCCGAAGAAATTAATACTGTCGCCATACTCACCTCCTTCAAGCATGGCAGTGAACGCCATCAGCTGACTAGACCCGTCAGCTGAGCTGGCAACATAAACTCCCTGAGCCTTCCCAACCTTCTGGTTACCCAAATCAGGGGAAGCTGTCAAAATATCATCTATGACTGTGATGGTGCCGAACCCTAACCCTAAGCCATCAGGTGCCAGCTGGGTGTTGATAGTCTGGACATTGTTTGCTGTTTTTGTTGTGCCAGCAAAGGCGCTTCCTGCTAGCCCTGTTCCAAGAGGGACACCATTGACCCCGTTGACTGTTGGAAGTGCACCGTTGCTGTTGGGAACGGCAATCCCGTTCTTTGGAGGCTGAAATCCCAAGGGCCTTGCAAAGGGCACTTGGCCACTGTAGATGTTTCCTAGTAGGCCTGTGATTGGCCTTGCTGTTGGACTGCTTCCACCGAGTATGTCGTGCATGTAGAATTCGATGACGGGTGCTTCTGCTGCTCCAGCTCCCGCTGCAGCTGCACCGGCCCCTGCTCCAGCTGCACCAGCTCCCACTCCCACTCCAGTTGTTCCAGCTCCCGCTCCAGCTGCACCAGCTCCTGCTCCCACTCCCGCTCCCGGTCCCACTCCAACTGCGCCAGCTCCCACTCCAGTTGTACCGGCTCCCACTCCTGCTCCAGGTGCCGGATCAATGGCACTCACGGTTGCTGTGAAGTGCATTGCTGCTACAAGGATTGCAATGAAAAGAGAAAGGGAGACCTTGCACATCCTTTGGGTTTTCATGGTTTCTGAAGGTAGGTTGGTTTTTTTTTGTGTTGATTGTTTAGTGTGTGTTTGCTTTTGAAGTTCTTTGAAGTACTTTGAAGGTGAATGGAATGAGAACAAGCCCTGTTGGTTTATATAGGAGGTACGGATAGGAGAATTGTTCTTTTGTGGAGTTGTTTTGATGCACAAGAATGACAAGATGTTGAAGTAGTTGTACTTGAACCAAGATTGCTTTTTCTGGAACGCAGTTGAACGATTTTTGGGTAGGGAGGCAGTTCTGGATCGTCTGATGGGATGATTATGTGATCTCAGCCGTTAATTCTGTGTGGAAGGACTCAACTAATCCATTAACTTACAAGGTTTTTTAATGTATGTAGCCTTTGAGATGTTAATTATGATGATCTTTTTTAGCGATGAACTGGAGTTATTTTTTCTATGATTAAATCACATAAAGCGTTGTTTTAGAGAAACTTAATAAATCGACGAAATTCATTTGATTCATTATAGAATTGAAATGATCCGGATGTGCGCTTTTAAATTGGCCCATTATGAGTGGACCAATCTAATCACTAACAATTATTAAGGGAAAAAAATTCAATCTCTTCGGCTCTTGTACAGTTGTACAAGCTGAAAAAAACACGGTTTTACATGTATTCATTTATCCAAACTCCTAAGGTGAAACCCATTTGTATATGCAGATGAAAAAATGACTCTTTGATTCGCTTCGACACTCAAGTACATACACCAAACGACACAACACTAACAAAAGCTCCTTAGATTCATACAGCCACACACGCTTTTATTGTTGAGACACCTAAAAAATGCCTATTGTATGCTTGGTCTTGTCCATTTTCGCTCACTAACATAGCTAAAAGCGAAAGGTGGACAAGACCTGATACACGATAGAGTTTCTCCCCAAGGACCATTCTTACAATGAATGAACGAATCGACATGAGATTCAAGTAACCTTGGTCCTTGATATTTCATGGTGACGCCTCTTTACATGTTTGCCTGTTGCATTGCTGCTTCTTGATCCATCACCTTGGCTTCTCTCACAACAGGCGAAATCAGCTTCCACACTGGAGTTGGTAAAATTTGTGACAAACAGAAGACAATGTTAAGTTATGGGCATCCATAATTCAGCAGCAATTCCTTGAGAGCACCAATTGAGTACAACATGTTTGGATTACCCAAGAAAATGCACTATCTTGGGTAGCAAAATGTACTTACAATATATGGTGGCTGCAAACCACTCATTGATGATCTTCACCCAGGTACTCGCCCAACCCACATCAATGCTCCATCTATATATACACATTACAAAGAAAAATCAGACACTGAAATATGCTTGTGCTAATGAACTGACATGGAAGAGCTACTGGCCCTTACACTCTTGTTGACTTGTTGAGATTCCAGCTGACAAACAGCATTGCAAAGTACATGGCACCGAGGGCGAATACCATGTGGAAGAAACCATACTTGTATGGTATATCATCCTCCTCGTTAGCATCATCCTTCCGAAACTGAAATTCAAACACATTTGAGATAAAAAATAGCTTTCAGAAAATTACTATCAGTTTGCATTTGAATGTACTTGGAGACTGTGGTTCACCTGGAAGGAGTCCGAGTCGATTCCTGTTGAAAAGGTTGCCATGACAATTGCACCTATTGCAATGAGGAAGCTCTGCAAGCACAGTAGCCAGAGATGAGGCTTACCAGTTACAAGATCTTAGATTAATCCTTACTTTTTTTAGAGCATTGACAAAAAAATTTTGGCTTGATGCTTACAAGAACAGTGATCCAATCGTGATGTCTGCTCGTCTCCTTCTGAGGGCTGCATTTGTCACTGGCTGGCTCACTAGCAATAAATTAATTTACTCCAAATCAATAAGCATTCTTGAGATGGAATAAAAAATAACAATAAACAGATGCAATTAGAGGAAGCAAAGATCCTGACCTTCTGATAGCGGACCAACACAGAAATACAAGATAGGCTGCCATAATCCCTGAAGATAGAAGGCCCCTATTAACCTGATTTAAGGATCCAAAATTCAGAATTAGTAATGAAAAATTATAGTTTCTTTGTTATAAGATTCAGTTTTTTTTTTTTTTTGTTCAACCTTTGAATGCAAGGATATGGCCATCATTACAATGATCAGGATAGCAGTCCAGGCAATGAAGAATATGTTAAGTGTACAGGAGGATCTTGGTACATAGAGTGCAAACATCAAGCCGGTTCCACATATGGAACCTACGTATAAAATGGTCGATGTGAATGCCGCAAGGAAGCAGCTGCAACAATTAAATGAAGAAGATCATGTTAGTAAATTTCTTGGCTGTATACTGACAAGAAGAATTGTCAAAAAAAAAAAAAAAAAAAGAAGCAGGATCAGTAGCATCCATTTCTTGTTAAAACAAAACACCAATTATGCTAACCTTTGCTTCTTTTTCTCATCAGGCATCCAGCACTTGTTACACCAAGTGATGAACTGAATCACACTAATGAGTTGCAGAGCAAGAAAAACCCTACACAGAAACAATCATGATAAGAAAAGTTGTCAATTCAAAATTGAATTCAGATGTTGATAGGTTTTTGTTCAAGATTGGAAGTTCAAAGAGATGGAATTTGGAGATTACCCTGCACCAATACGTGCGAACTCACCTGCAAGAGCATACAGGATTCTTCATTAATTCTCTAGCTCCACCAGATAATCTAAGTATAATTGTAATGTACTTTTCTAAGTAAAACTTACCATATAGCTGAATAATATCAGCAGGAAGAAAGAAGGGAGATGTTACTGAAACAACTAAAAGAATAGATTTTAATGGCCACCATCTTGAATGCCAGCCATTGCGAATTTCATACAATTTGCTGGTTCCAATTGTGGTGAGAAACATCAAGAAGAAAAATATCTAGAATTCGTGTCAAGGACAATCAAACGAGAATATGAGCAATTTGACTTCAAATTATGTTGAATCACTAGAATCTATACCAAATACAAAAATATCATGTTTCTTGTTCTATGCTATATTGATTATGGATACAAAGCATCCAAAGCTAATGCGTAGGACTCCCATTGTATGAAAACATTCATAACCCGTCTTCCCACAAGCTCTCAGATCTGCAAAATGGAGAGAGCAAAGAACAATCAGCAGATATTTCCAGATTCAGAATCACATTTCAAAGGGAAAGTCATGTGATGTGACTTACAAAAGTTTTCCGGAAGAATCCTTTGTCCATAATCGCGAACAAACCAGGCAAGGAGATTCGTTAGCAAGAAGATAATGCCGTAGTAATACCGAGCTCTCAAGGACTTGTTTTTCTCAGCTGAATACTCAATACTCTTTCTCTCCAACAACCCAGGAAGCTCTTCTGCGGAAATAACCACGTGGCTTCTAGAATTGCTCATCCTATATGACTTGGTCTAAATTAACTTTTCAACCTGTAAAATGCTCACCAAACCTAGTAAAGAAAAGCTGAAATTTTCCACCAAAACTGTAGCTGAACACAAACAAGCCTGAATTGAGTGAATTATTGTATTCTGCTCTAAAATTCCAGAGCATTATGTTGTAATCCCACAAAACTTAGATGGATCAAATCTCATAAAAGCTTGAAACTTTACTGAATTTGAGCCCGTTGTTTGAACAGATTATTAATGAACACTAAAAAGTGAACTAAACAGCAATGTCGAAAGTATGCAACGAAGGACCAAACAGAAATCAGAAACAGAAAAAGTAAAAGAAACCCACAATTGTGGAAAGTAAAGAGCAACAAATGGTAAATGCAGCAGCTAGAGCTAACCTTTTAACTTGCCTTTTAAACAGTAAGAAAGTGAGACTGAAAAAATGTCTGGTTTGGCTGTTGCTCTTCCTTCTTCCTTCTTAATGGATTAAGAAGAGTAGGGAGAAAACAGGCTTTCAGGAGAAGGCAACCATGGTCATGCTTGTGTTTTGTGGGAGCGCTCACACTCCACCTACGCTCTTTAAGAAATCCAGTAGTTTGAAGAGAGCTTCCTTCCACGAAAGGGAAAGAAGAAAGATAAACAATTTAATTATTTATCACGGAGTATTAGTGAATAGTGTGATGAATAAATTTAATAACTAGGCTTGTTTTAGTTAACCAACATTTTTCTATATTGATAAAATTTGCTAGTTATGTAGTACTTAGGAAGTTTTGATCATTGATCATTTTTAATAGCAAACTTGTAACATGAAAAAATGGAACACTTTTCAGCTTGATAAGCTTCTAAATGGAACAAAATAAGATTCCTCTATTTCATTAAACCTTTCTTGCGTTCATATATTTGAAAGATCTATAAGCCGAATACCTCAAGTTCGACGTTGCAAATCGTGTGATTTACCTCCTTTCTGTGGCCTAGGGTGGAGTGCACGGAGAGGACAGGCCCCAAAAAATAAATAAATAAAATTTTGTGCAATTTATAGCCAAACAATTAGTTTTTTTTATAAATATTATCGTAGTAATACATATTTAATTACAATTTAAATTTTAAAAATAGAAATGATTTATGTGGGTGTAAGAATTTAGTGAGTATTATAAAAGCATGCTTACCTCTCTAATTTTGTACTAACCTCAAAGACTTCGGTGCTCATTAATCGTGATGCCACCATCTTCCTACTACGCGGCGTGTGTGTGATTGCTTGATTACATTTTAGGTTAGTTAGGCTTTAATAAGATTGTTATACACCAAAGTGAATTTATTTTCGGAATGTAACTCTTAGAGTTTGTGAAATATTACATATAATTTGGATCCCGTAACTCTACCTTAGCTAAACTAAGTGTATGCGAATTTATTTTCAGAATGTAATGAAAATCTTTAATTGTAATTTAGCTCTACGGATAGAGTTGATATATAATCTGTTAAATTAGATTTTAGGGCAATAATAGTAATCATACTGGATCCGAATCCATGTTGTAGTTACGTTACAAATTGATGTTTTAGGGGAAATGTCTGGTCCTTGTCTAAACAAACTGTTATCTTCGTACAAGAAACGTAATTTATCTGTGGACATGAAAACTGAGAAGCGTGAACTTAATAAATCTTCAAAAATAATGGTGTTCATATTTCAAGTGTTAATTACAGAACTATAAATCTACAGCAAGAAGTTAGCCATATACTAGAATTTTTGTTAGCGTTTCTGCGTTTGGTACGAAAAGTAGAAGATATCAAACAAATGAAGACAGAAAGAAGGAAAGCAAAAAAGAGAGCCAGCTGGCATTGCGGGCCCTGTCTTTCACTTTACGCGGGTTTATAGGTTTGGGCCCACTGCTTCCGACTTGTTGACCGTTGCACAAGCCCAGTCGTAGTGGGGGGCTCGAGGCCGCTCTTACCTATTTTATTCACAAACTATTTTTTAGGGATGAGCAACGGGTCGGGTCGGGTCGACCCGCGACCCGCAAATTATTTTTTTTTGACCCGCGACCCATAAATTATTTTTTTTGACCCGTAAATTATTTTTTTTGACCCGCGACCCGCAAATTATTCACAAACTATTTTTCACTTTACGCGGGTCTAACGGGTCGGGTTGCGGGTCGACCCGCTTGACCCGTTTGACTAAGTCAATCGGGTCAAAACTAATTTTTTACCTAAAAAAATTAATTTTTAACCTAAAAAAAAATTAATTTTTAACATAATAACATGTATTTTTTTTTAAAAACCCGTCGGGTTTGCGGATCGACCCGTAAATCCATCGATTTTCTTATAAATAAATAGTTTATACATTAATAAATGAGAAAATTGCATTTAACCACCCCTTATCTTCCATTAGTTGCATTTAACCACCCCTTATAATTTTTTGGCAAAAAACCACCTCTTATTTACAAATATCTACAATTAACCACCATTTAACAGAAAAAGTTATTTTTTCCAGTTAAATTATGTAAATTACAATTTTACCCTCCTTTTAAATTTTGTTTACAAAAATAAAATAAAATCATCTTTAACTTTAACTTTATTTTCTTCTTCAACTTGCAATCAAAATTGACTGCAACCTCACCGACTATGTCGACAAAATTAACCATAAATCGACTATGTCGACAAAATTAAACCACAAATCGTCCTTGGGTGGTGAATTGGACCTATGAAAAAGCTCTTCGTCTAGCCAACACTAGCAGTATGATGGCTCGTACTACTCATCATCGAACTTGCCTTTGCATCTGGTGGGTCGCTAACACCAGAAAGTGAACGGTTCCGCCAACATCGTCATCACCAAAACCACCTTCGTGTTGTTCTCCACCTTCGTACTCACCCGCGTCGGGGCCGTCGGCTGCCCTCCTCCTCAAACGGTTCCGGCCTAAAATAATCTGAAATTTCATCTGTAAACCCTATAATTTTATCTATCCCAATCTAAATCAATTTTACACAGAAAAATCCCAATCCAAATCAATTTTACACAAAAGCAATAAATTGCTTCTTCATCTGACATAACTAATGGAAGATTGGAAGAGGAAGAGTATAGGTGAGAGAAGAATCTTTTATTCCACAAATTGAAAACAAGATCTCGGTGAAATTTTGGGAAAGAGATACATTATAATTTAGTTATATTCCTTTTTTTAAAGATAAAATAGAAAAAATATAACAATTACCATATTTGACGGAGAGATAGCTGAAAACGTTAAGAAGGGTGGTTGTTTCAATCAAAAAGTGAATAAGAGGTGGTTTTTTGCCAAAAACAATATAAGGGGTGGTTAAATGTAACTAGTAGAAGATAAAGGGTGGTTAAATGCAATTTTCCCTTAATAAAATTATAAAAAATATATATATATTTAAAAATATTGCGGGTCGCGGGTCGACCCGCGACCCGCGCGGGTTTGACACGACCCGACCCGTTGCACATCCCTACTATTTTAGAACCAAACGTGAAAAAATAAATACCCTACACACGTCAAACAATAATGTTTGCTTTGAGACTTAGAGAGTTCGTCAAAACTGCATTACGTGATTAATCTTGTGATAATAGAAAAAATATCTACAATATAATTTTCAAGTGTCTAGTGATAAACTCGTTGTAATCGAGTTTCAATCTAGAACTATTGAGTAATCAGCAGATCTGGACCGAATCAAACTCGCACTCAAACATTCAACCAAAGTAAAGCGAAGAGACACAAGAATTGGTAACCCGGTTCGAGTTCAAATAACTCTACATCTGGAGGACCTCAACAGGGGAGATCCGGTCCCAAACATTTCACTAGATCAAAGCTGAAAGGTTTCAAGTACAAGTGATCAAACACTTGCAAAGCTAGACAATAGAATTGAAAAGAAGACAAAGAACTAAGAACAAAAACAAGAGCAAAAGTAGGGTTCTAGAAACGAAAGGGCTTCGGCCCCCTTTCACGACTGCAAGTCTCAATCGGACTTCGTCTAGACACCAAGGAACCTCGGAGATGAGCAATCGCCGACGACACCTTCTTCTTCTTCTTCCTCTCTCTCTCTCTCTCTCTCTCTCTCTCTCTTTTCTCTGGATCTAGGGTTAGCACCGCAGTAGAAAGTGAGATCCCAAGAAGCTCTCAATGCTTTAAATAACTAGGTCACTCGGAGGAGCGTCTCAAACGCGTCGTTTCACCAAATGAGCCGCCTTACTTCAGTTTTGGGCCAGAGACTATCAAATGGGCCAAGCCAGCAATTTGGGCCAAGCACATCTTCTCAATCCGAGAACCATCAAATATAAAGTCTGGTCCATAATAAGTGAATCGGGTTTTAGCTACCTCCAAACCGGGTTAACCCGGGGTGGCCACTTAACCCAGTTCACCTATAAAACCAAACCCTAATTATGATATAGACCCGGTTCTGTTCTTGTCTAGCTCTACCCTAATGTTTGATACACTTATATGTACAAGAATTAGAATACATGGATGTATTAGTTACAACATATGCCCTCTTAATACAGACATTTTTCTACACTTTGAGCTCTAATTCAATAGTGATAAAGTCAGGACCAGAATTCCCCTTTCTATCATTGGTCCGGCTCCACACCGCAGCCTACATCCTTGATGTGGAGTGAGTCCCTACAAAACTCAAATTTGTTAAATGGGACAATTTTTGTTCCAAAGTCTACAGGGTTCACATCACCAGATCTTCACAATATTGATCAGCTGTTTTTCGACTTCATCTCTAATATAATGAAATCTCACATCTATGTGCTTAGTCCTCTCATGGTAGGCATGATCTTTGCACAAATATAAAGCACTTTGGCTATCAGTGGAGATCTTGGGAATGTAGATTTTCCCAGTAATCTCCTTTAGAATTCCTTTCAACCAAGAGGCCTCTTTTGAGGCCTCCACTGCAGCTATGTATTCAGCTTCAGTTGAAGACAAAGCTACAATGGATTGTTGTTGGGATTTCCATAATATGCAGTTTCCTGCCCAAGTATAGAAATAGGAGGTAGTAGACTTCATGTTATCTTTGTTAATGGCAAAGTCAGAATCCACAAACCCTTCCAGTTCAGTGCTAGGTTTATGCTCAGGATATACTAGGCCCATCTTGCTTGTACCTGCTATATACCTGAGGCAATACTTCATAGAAGACCAATCTTTTTCCCCACGATTAGACATGAATCTGCTTAAAACACTTATAGCAAAAGCCAAGTCAGGTCTAGTGCATAACATAGAATACATCACAGATCCCACAGCAACATCATAAGGTATCTTATTCATTTTCTTAATCTCATCAGAATCAACAGGGCAATCTTTCATTGTTAATTCAAGATGCCCTCCTAAGGGTATAGGTGCAGGTTTAGAATTAATCAGGGAAAACCTATCAAGCACCTTTTGTATATAATCAACCTGAGACAGTTTCATAATCTTTTTATCTCTATCTCTTATGATTTTAACCCCTAAGATTCTCTGAGCATGACCAAGGTCCTTCATATCAAAGTGCTTGCTTAAATCATGCTTAACACCAATAATTTCAGCTTTTGAACTACTGATAAGCAGGATATCATCAACATAAAGCAACACATAGAGGGGATTATTTTTCTTCACATGCTTATAATACAAACAGGTATCCCATTTACTCCTAACGAAGTTCATGGAAAGTATGCAAGAATTGAACTTCAAGTTCCATTGCCTAGGGGGCTGTTTCAAACCATATATAGACTTCCTAAGCAAACAAGCATGATTGGGTTTATCTTTATCAATTAAGCCTTTAGGTTGTCTCATATAGATAGAGTCTTTTAGATCCCTATGTAAAAAAGCAGTCTTAACATCCATCTGCTCTATTTCCCAGTCAAACACAGTGGCCATAGCAAGCAACAGTCTCGTGGTCTTATATTTTAGGGATTTTCCTTTTGGTACCCCTAAGGTTTCGTCTTTTCCTTTAAGTGCCCAAAAAAATTCATTTTCCTTTTGGTGCCCTCCTACTTTTCACAAGTTCCTTCCCGTACCCAAAATAACTATTCCGTCCAAAAAGATTAAAAAAATAAAAAAAATCCACAATGTTTACCAGGCTCATCGAGTTCCCTGAACGCAATCTAATTCCTTGAACAAATCTAATCCAATTCCATGTACATTAATTCAACGGAACAAAATCTAATTCCCTTAATAAATTTATCGTTGAGCTAAGTATAGTCGACAACGGCGACTTCCACCATCTTCTCCCGGAGGAGAGCGCCGCCACGGACTTTGACAAGATTGAGATTCGGATCGACTTTGTCGGCTTCGTCGATCGCGAGATCGAGACGAGGGTGGTGGTCGAGGCCGGAGAGCGGGATGCCAAGGGAGGCGGCTTGCTCGGCGGTGCACTTGTAGGTAGGGATCCCAACGATGTCGAAGAGGGCGTCGGAGGAGAGAAGCTCACCGATCTGTCCGACGGCGAAGGCAGTGGTGGATCTGGTGCCGAGTCCGAGCACCATGCCGGATTTTATGGAGTCGACGACCTTCTCGGTGACAAAGCTCGCCAATTCGGCCTTCTCGGTGACAGAGCCCGTCGTCTTGTCTCTTGTGTTAGGTCGGAGACGGGGACAATACTATTTGAATGCGAAATGTTTGGGCGAGGCCTTTCAGAGGAAGATGCTACATCTCATTAATGAGAAATGTGGCTTTTTTTTTGTTTATTTTTATTTTTATTTTTTGGACGGAAAAATGGATGAAATTTTAATTTTAGCTACGGAAAGGAACTTGTCAATAGTAGGAGGGCACCAAAAGGAAAACAGTTTTTTTGGGCACCAAAAGGAAAAGACGAAACTTCAAGGGTACCAAAAGGAAAATCCCTATATTTTACTACATGAGCAAAGATTTCATTATAATCAATTCCTTCTTTCTAAGTAAAACCTTTAGCTACAAGCCTAGCTTTATATCTAGGAGGGTCTAACTCAGTAGCACCATCCTTGACCTTAAAGATCCATTTACAGTCAACTAGCTTAGCATTATCAGGTTTAGGAACTAAAGACCAGGTGTTATTAGCATGCATATTTTGAATTTCTTCATGCATAGCTTTTAACCACTTATTTGCATGCTTACTATATATGGCATGTTCATAAGTTTCAGGATTAAAGTGAGCTACAATTTCAGAAACTAACAGGGCAAACTCAACAATATTTGTAGTGATCAACTTAGGATTTGGAATTTTAATTCTTGGTTCCCTATCCCTAACCAATTGAAAGTTAGACAAATCATGCACAGGCACATGATCATTATCAATGTCAACATCAATATCATGCTCAACATCAAGATCATTATCAATGTCAACATCAATATCATGCTCAACATCATTAAGCACAGTATCATCATGCACATCAGAATTATGCATATCAGAATCAGAGTTATGGATAGACTGTTCACTTACTGCCCCACCTAATTGGTGGATTGCCATGAGTTATTTCCTTCTTCAATTGTATTTTCAGCATCATGTTCATTCTCTACAGCCTCGTTATTTTCTGAATTGCTGCTTATTTCTTCATTAAGTTGCTCTTCCCTAGTTTGTTCTTCTGAGGTGCCTAATGAATAGGAGTTGACATATCCAATATCAAACTCCTCAAGGCCTTGTTGCGCATTGTTATTGCCACCAGCAATAGAGGATGGCCCCACCTGAGCTATAGTATCTTCATTATGTGTTTGAGTACCTGTGTTCTCAATGGAAGACATTAGTTTATCCTTAAAATAGAACTCATTTTTCTGAAATATGACATCTCTGGATACTATTACTTTGTAACCACCAGGTTGGATTACAAGTAATTTGTATCCTTTGACTCCTTCAGGATATCCTAACATAACAACATTAAGAGCCCTAGGATGCAGTTTACCTTGATTGACATGAACATATGCAGTGCAACCACAAGATTTTAAGTATGAAATGTTAGGTTTTTGCCCTGTCCACATCTCCTGTGGAGTTTTAAAACCCACAGCAGAGGAAGGGGCCTATTAATGAGGTAAGTTGCAGTGGTGACTGCCTCTCCCCATAGGGATGATTTCATCCCAGCACTAAAAATCATGCATTTAGCTTTTTCTAGAAGAGTTCTATTCATTCTTTCAGCTATGCCATTTTGTTGTGGGGTATTTGGCACAGTTAAATGTCTTTTTATTCCATTTTTATTGCAATAATCATCAAAGGTATGTTTACAAAACTCAAGCCCATTGCCAGTTTTAAGACATTTGAGTTTAAGGTCAGAATGTTTTTCAGTAAATACATGTCAATTCTTAAATGACTCAAAAGCTTCACTTTTATGCTTAAGTAAATAATCCCAAACCTTTCTAGAATACTGATCAACCAGAGACAGGAAATAATTCTTGCCTCCAATTGTCTGTATTTGAGCAGGCCCCCATAAATCACAATGAACATATTACAGGGGCCTTTTAGCTTCAAAAGATGACTTAGCAAAAGAATGCTTGGTCTTTTTACCAAACACACATGTCCCACAAAAGAAACATCATTCAAATTCTCAAATATTATGCCATTTTTATGCAGATGCAAGAGGCATGAGTTGCCTATATGTCCTAGTCTGTTATGCCACAATTTAGATTTATCAATACAGTCTTTTTTCACAGAAACATTTAATTCAGGAAGAGAAGCAATAACATGATATAGCCCATCTTTTCTAATGCTCTTAATTAAGACAGTGATCATTTCTAACAACTTCTCTAACTCCATGATGGGTTATTACTTTCAATTCAAATCATCAAGCATGGATTCTGATAGCAAATTTCTCCTCAATTTAGGAACCCACCTAACATTCTACAACACTCTAATTTTCCCATCATGCATTTTCAAAGGAACACACCCAATCCCCTTGATGGTAAGGGTGGTGTGATCCCCAAGCATGACTTCACCCCTTCATACAGGGACAAACTAGAGAAATAGGTTTTACGAGGAGTAGCATGCATAGTACACCCAAAGTCAAGAATCCAAACACTATCATTAGCATAATCAGAGACAGCAAGCAACTCATGAGAATAAAAGTTTCTTTCCTCAAACACAGACACAACTTCCTTTTTCTTTTTCTTATTTTTCTCATCCCTAGTTTTCTTAGGGCATTCTTTAGAGTAATGTCCTATCTTTTCACATTACTAACATTTTACTCCAGACATATCTTTACCATTTTTCTCTCCATGATTCTTATCATTTTTCTTTTGGAATTTTTTACCCTTTCCATTGGAAAACATTACCTCATTCTTAGACTCAGTCTTTTGTTCAGTTTTAGAACCATTTTTAACTTTAAAGACTTTCAGGGAGTCATTTTTCTGGGTTAGGTATTCCACAATCTTTTCAACTGTTAAATCATCTCTAGCAAATTGTACTACCTTTTTTAAGACATCAAACTGACTGGAAATTGAATTTAACAGTATACCAACCTTATAGCTCTCCTTAATTTTTTCATCACACCTTTCAAGATCTAGACTCAACTTAAGAAATTCATCAAGATTCTCAGTCAAGGTGTAAGAGGTGTCCATTCTAAAGTTAAAGAACTTGCACAAGGTGGAGATAAGACTAGGCATGGATTTGGTAAGATAAATTGCATCAAGAGCATCCCAAAGTGGTTTAGGTACAGTATGACTAACCACCTGTCTTGCTACCTCATCAGCAAGACGTAGCATTATTTCAGCGTGAACCTAGTCTTGAATCTATTTCCTTCTTGCAGCAGAGAATTCAGCAGGCCAATTTTCTGTCACAACCATATTACATTTCTCCTTTGTCAATATGGCTCTCATCTTTAGCTTCCACATGGAATAATCCATGTGACCATCATAGGGCTTCACTCTATAATTTTCAGACATCCTTTGGTACCTGTAAAGATAGAAAAACCAAGTCAGAAAAGAGTAAGAAGTTTTAAAGCAACAGAATATGCAAGAAATAATCCTAGACAACAAAACTCTCTACTGTAGGAACCGACAGTGGGATTAAATCGATACAAATCGACACCCGCCTATCAAGATTCCCCTGCCTTAACCAAGAATGGTCAGTACAGTGACTATAAACACAAATCAAACAGCGGAAGCACTCAAAAAACAAGGATCTATCACAACAAAGCTCTGATACCACTTTGTAATCGAGTTTCAATCTAGAACTATCGAGTAATCAACAAATCTAGACCGAATCGAACTCGCACTCAAACATTCAAGCAAAGTAAAGCGAAGAGACACAAGAATTGGTAACCCGGTTCGAGTTCAAAAAACTCTACATCCGAAGGACCTCAACAAGGGAGATCCGGTCCCAAGCATTTCACTAGATTAAAGCTCAAAGGTTTCAAGTACAAGTGATCAAACACTGGCAAAGCTAGACAACAGAATTGAAAAGAAGACGAAGAACTAAGAACAGAAACAAGAGCAAAGGTAGGGTTCTAGAAACGAAAGGGCTTTGGCCCCCTTTCACGGCTGCAAATCTCAATCGGACTTCGTCTCGACACCAAGGAACCTCGGAGATGAGCAATCGTCGACGACACCTTCTTCTTCTTCCTTCCTCTCTCTCTCTCTTTCTTTCTCCTCTCTCTCTCTCTTTTCTCTGGATCTAGGGTTAGCGCCGCAGTAGAAAGTGAGCTCCCAAGAAGCTCTCAATGCTTTAAATAGCTAGGTCACTCGGAGGAGCGTCTCAAATGCGTCGTTTCACCAAATGAGCCACCTTACTTCAGTTTTGGGCCAGAGACTATCAAATGGGCCAAGCCAGCAATTTGGGCCAAGCACATCTTCTTAATCCGAGAACCATCAAATATAAAGTCTGGTCCATAATAAGTGAATTGGGTTTTAGCTACCTCCAAAACGGGTTAACCCGGGGTGACCACTTAGTCCGGTTCACCTATAAAACCAAACCCTAATTATGAGATAGATCCGGTTTTGTTCTTATCTAGCTCTACCCTAATGTTTGATACACTTATATGTACAAGAATTAGAATACATGGATGTATTAGTTACAACACTCCTTAGATATAATGTATGTAATATTTCATGGGTAGAGTTCAAGTGCAAAATCACGTCTGCATGTGAAATGAAAAAGAATAAAGATGGTTGGATCGATGGAAAGAAATAAGCATGGAGGATCAGTGCATTAAAAAAAATAACATATATTTTTAGAAAAAAATGAATACTAATAGAACAGGGCCGGAACTACATATGGGGTCAGAAGTGCCCTGGCCTCCGATCCAAATTTTTGTTTGTTAGTTTTCTTTTCGTTGATAGTTTTGATTTGATATGTTATAAGCTTTAATTCGATATTCGAACAAAAAATTATGATTATTTGAAGATTACAAGTATGCAAACCACTTTCATATATCTTTTACTTAGTTAGAATGTCTTTTTTAATAAACATTTATATCTTCATAAGGTAATTGAATATGAGAACTTTAAAAGAATAGGTTATATTAAAATACTTGAATATTGTATAATAAAGTAGAGTGCATGTTCTAAGTACTTATTTTAGTGCCTTCGGGCACCTACTCTAGAGGATAGCATTTCAGGCTAAGTATATGAGGTATACGTTTCGGCTCTCACGACCATTGTCGTTGACCAAAAAATTAGTTATTCTAGTTACGCATTTATAACTTTTGAGGTTTTTTAAGTATTTTCACCGTTTTGAATTTTTTTTAAAATTAAAAATTCTTTTATTGCTGCACCGGAAAATTGTTTGCCCCATCCCAGAAAAAATTTTGGTTCTGCCTTGTATAGAACACACAAACGAGATGTGCATAAAAAAGGCTTTTTGTGAATCAAAGTTGTTTGTTTTTGCATTAAAATTGGTTATATGTGTATAAAAAATGGTCAAATGTACATTAAAATTAGTTTTATGTGCATCAAAAATATTTGTATGTGCATCAGAATAACTAAAAAATATATCTTGTTTGAGTGCATATCAAAACTAATTTTATGTGCATTAAAAGTGGCCAAATGTGTATCAAAACTATGTTTATGGATATATATGTTTTATGTATCAAAAAGAACCATATATGCATAAGACAACCAAAAAAGTGTATTTTTTAGTGTATAAAATTAGCTAAATGTACATCAAATTTGCAAAATGAGCACCAAAAATAAAAATGTTTGAAATCGATGCACAAATAGCTAGTTTTGATGCACATACAACGCGAAACCAATGCACGAAAGTATGTATTATTTATGCATGTTCATCAAAACTAATCGTATGAGCATCAAAACAACTAGAAAGTGCATCTTATTTTGCATGTGCATCAAAACTAATGGTATGTGCATGTATAAAAAAACTAGTGTTGGATCGTGACGCGTTAGTAACAATACAGGGAACTAGTAAGGTTCCCTAGGCAGCGGAAATAAACAGTAAGAACACAGAATTTATAGAGGAAACCTTCTGTCCGACCAATCAGTCGTAGAAAGAAAAACCTCTACCCCTGAGACTCCTTCTCAGAGGATTTTCAATAGAATACTTTTATTAATTTTCAACGATTACAAGGCAAGTCTAGTAACTAAGGCTCCTACCAAAGTTCCCTTGGTAACTACGGCTCCGACCGAAGTTCAACCAACTAGACTTCTACAACCCTAAGCGTAAACCTAAATCGAAAGTAAACTACTGACTTACTTGTGGATTCTTCACCGGAAAAAGCCACACACTCATACACTTGAAAAGCTCTCTTCTCAAGTTCTTCGTCTTCAACCACTCGAAAACCACACCTTTAACCCTAGCTAACCCTAGCTATTTATAAGATAAGTCAAGTCTGATCTCACACGTAATTCTTGCCTAATTACGCTGATATTCCACTTAACAAATCCCACACAATAAGGAAAAAGATTGTTTGTGATTTCGGATCCTCAACCATGTCGATTCTTCCCAAAACCGAATGATCTCGGGTTTCCCAAGATAAGATCGTGTGAAGATTGATCTTATCCTCTCTTTTATCTCCTTAAGCAACCGCCTATAGCTGTAGAATCTTCGTAGAAGATCGCTCGCAGAAGATAAGGTAACTTGCCATTTATAGAAAGTCGCGTTCCTTCTCAGACGCACTTCCTAAATCTGTCACTCGTGCCCTCCATCGTTCCTCGCGATGTTCCTTCACTCGTGACCATGTACCTGTTTTCCTGAAACACTTACATGTAGAAGCAAGTTATATTTACTAAGTTTGTTATCATCAAAACTAAGAGAAACCATGGAACAACTATTGTTCCAACAATTTCCCCCTTTTTGATGATGACAAACCTATACAAAAATGCATGTCTAGAAACCAATAGAAATATAGATCAGAAAAAAAAAATTCCTGTGTGGTTCCCCCTTAACAAATGCATTGTTGTTCCTACTCGTCAGAGGTAACAACTTAACAACTTATTCCCCCTCAGCCAAAGTTCCCTCCTTATTTTATGGATAGAACGCATCTCTGCATTTTTCCTTACTTCCCCCTTTTGACATCATCAAAAGGTCAACAATCATCAAGCAAAACATAGAGCAAATGAACAAATTTAATTGAAACTTAAACCATTCATAAGCAAAAGATAGTTATTATTATAGATAATTGTCGCAGTAATCACAACAGAGAAAACATAAAAACATAAAAGTCTTAACATCCAAGAAACAAAAAAAAAAATTTAAGCTGGGGATAGATGGGCTAAGGAACTAGAGAGGGTCCACATCATGGTTTGGAGGAGGTGGAATCAGCAGCAGCAGTGTCAGTGTCTCTCTTAGCCAGGTACCCAATGATGGTACTCAGCTAAGAGGAAATCTTTTGAAGTTCGATCAACAACTTGGCAGAAACACCTTCACTCAGTGAAGAACTCCCAACATCCTTCTGGGCAGTCTTCTTTGCAGCTGTTCCCTTTGAATCACCCTGAAAGCTCATCCGCGAGATATTGCGCATCTCCAGGGGTAATCCAAAGAACTCCTCTTTTGAAGGCTGATAAGCTTTCGTTCCTTAAGTATAGCCTTCACAAAGCGAGGATAAGGTATGCTATGCTTCTTCCCAGTGCACTTAGCCATTTGCCTCATCATAATCTCCGGAAGACTGATACGTTCCTTCCTTAGAAACTTGTCCAGCAGAATCATATCATTGATAGTGAGTGTAGTCCTCTTCTCCAGCCTTGGAACAATAACCTTGATGAGAAATTGATGTGCAATCCGTGCAGTGTAGCTCAAGTCGGTGGTTAAGTAGGGACCAGAGGCAGGAACTTTTCCCATGACCCGCCTAATTAACTGAGCTTTGTTCCTTGGCCAGTTACTCGATGTGTGAACATCCCCATATCCTTCAGCAGGCACCTTCAGAATTGTGGCAACAGATCCCAAAGAGAAAGAAATTTCCATCCCACCCACAGTAGCAAAACCCATTGGACCAGTAGAGAGATTGGCTAGTTGATAGGATTGAAAGAATTGGGAAAGAAGGGACACATCTACCTTGACTCCAGAGTCACAGATTTTCTCCCATCCCTGAAACTTGAGAAGTTCCCAAAACTCCTCCAAGTCATGGCTTTTCAGGAACGCTTCGGCGATCACCAGAGGAGGGACAACCTTCTTTGAACGATCCTTCTTGGAGCTTGCTGCTGGTTCCATTGGCAGTTTGCCTTGCGCCTTTGTAGACTTGAGGTCCTTTTCAACCTCTTCTTCTATCTCAGCCTCTTCTTCATCACCTTCACCATCAGAGTCGTGCTTTTCTTCTTCTTCTTCCTCACCCTCATCAGAGCCCGAGCCAACCACTTCTTCCTCTTCCTCTGGATCTTCTTCTTCTTCTGAGGATTCTTGAGCCACCTGTTCCTTAGGAACGGTGGAGCGAAGGGCGTACTTGGATCCAGAAGGAGTGACCTTCGGCTTTTTGGTTGCGGGGGAAGGGGTTCTTTCCGAGTCAGAGATGTGAAAAATCTGAGACGGTAGGGGAGGAACACTCTTTTTCGCCTTTCGCTTGCCACGACTTGTCGGCTTCACCCATCCTGGTCGCTCACTTATCGGCACAAACGCCTCCTTTTCAGGTTCAACGGTGGTGTCCTTCGGAGGCGAGTTCACCTCTTCCTTCTCCATTGCATCCTTGCTTTCCTGGGCATCCTCTGTTTCAGCAGCCTTCTCAGAGGGGTTGTCCGAGGGAACCACAGAGTGATCCTTCTCAGATTTGTCACCCTCAGTGTCTTTTGCCGATGAGGCCATATCAGCGGTGGCCACATCAGTGTCGGAAACAACATCGAATTTGGTTTCGAGTTTGGAGATTGGAGAGGGAGAGGAAAGTTTGGCCTTTTTGAGGGTTTCAAGTTGGGCTTGAATTTTGGCGATCTCAGCAGCATCGAGACCCTCAAAGTTTAGGATTGGAGTGTTTGAGGAGGAAGCCATTGTTGCAGAGGAGAGAAAAGATCGAAGCTTGGAAGAAGATTTAGGGTTTGAGAGAATTAAGGATGCGGTAAAAAAAAATGACCGAGATAAGAGTTTATAAAGCACACCTCTTTCCTTCTTGATAAAGATCACAATCTTTCCCATAGATCTTCTATCCAAATCCTAACGGCTAAGAATTTCCATAATGATGAATTTTCACCGCCATTAAGTCTTGTCTGCGTAGACGTCCTATCGTTCCCTGTAGAATTACTGTGCAACGGCTGGATTTTTCAAATGAGTAGTCACAACGGCTATAACTCTACTGCATTGCTTTTGTGATTGACGTCTGTTCTTTTGCAAAAATCTTCAAAAGTAATCAAAGATGTTCCTTTAATGTAACAATATTTGCAACCACTAGTTCCATACCTCGTTACCATGAGTGGATAAAAAGGCTATGTTTGAACAGACAATGGACTTGAGACGTTCCATTCAAACTTTTTGTGGGCTGGGAATATTTTTGACATCCACACAATTATTCCCCGTTTAAAGGTGATAGAAAGAGGTTCATAGGGAACGTTTGTGTGGACCAGGCTAAGGGACAGTCTTATAACCAACCATCATTTCGGCTTGAAGTGAGGGATAAAATAGATCAAGTTGGTTATTTTGGGCTAAAAAGAAATCTGGGATGTAAGCAATATAGTTTCAGTTCCTTTTAGCATGCAACATTTAACAATTTCTAATATATACAACATCTATGCATAGAGGAACGATATAAGCCATTAGAAAACTTGTCAAATGATATGTAGTTACCTGAGATGTTACCTTTTTAGTCAGGCATTGAGAGAATAAAGGATCGGGACTTGTTTACTCCAAGGAAATCATTCCTAGCAACATCCTCAGATGTTCATAGGGTTTTCTATCCAAAGCCTTGGTGAAAATATCTGCCACCTGATTTTCAGTCCTACAATGATCCATCTTGATAAAACCTTTTTCAACATTATCTCTTAAGAAATGATGTCGAATATCTATATGTTTGGTTCTAGAGTGATGCACAGGATTTTTGGAGATATTGATGGCACTTGTATTATCACATAAGATAGGAATAGTTCCAAGAGACATACCAAAATCCACCAGTTGTTGTTTTAGCCACAATACCTGGGAACAACAGGCAGCTGCTGCGACATACTCCGCTTCAGCCGTTGAAAGAGCAACTGAATTTTGCTTCTTCGATCCCCAAGACACCTAGCATGGTCCAAGGAATTGGGCCATCCCTGATGTGCTCTTCCTATCCACCAAGTGACCTGCAAAATCTGCATCCGAGAATCCGACAAGTTGGAACGAGTTGTGCCTTGGATACCATAGACATAACGCATTGTTCCCTTTCAAGTAGCGTAGAATTCTCTTCACTTCTTTCAGATGTGTTTCTTTAGGATTGGCTTGAAATCTAGCACAGAGACACACACTGAACATAATATGTGGCCGACTGGCCGTTAGGTACAACAGGGAACCAATCATTCCTCGGTACATCGTTTGATCAACATCAACACCATTTAGATCAGCATCAAGACGAGTATTGGGAGAAATAGGGGTATCAAAACTCTTTGTAGAATCCATACCGTACTTCTTCAACAATTCCTTGATGTACTTTTGTTGATGTACCTTTGTTCCCTCATCAGTTTGCACCACTTGTAGTCCAAGAAAGAAAGTGAGTTCTCCGATCATGCTCATTTCAAACTCACTGCTCATAAGATTCTTGAAGCTTTCTACAAGTTTGGAGTTAGTAGAACCAAATATAATATCATCAACATAAACTTGAACTACTAAAACATCACCGTCTTGTTCCCTTAGGAACAATGTTTTGTCGATCACACCACGTCTGTAACCATTGGCTAATAGAAACTGAGCGAATCTATTATACCAAGCACGAGGAGCCTGCTTAAGGCCATAAAGAGCCTTATCCAACACATAGACATGGTCAGGGTGATCAACATCTTCAAATCCTGGAGGTTGTAGAACATAGACCTCCTCTTGTAGGTAACCATTCAGGAATGTTGTCTTCACGTCCATTTGATACAACTTGAATCCCTTGTGAGCAGCATAGGCGATTAGAACACGGATGGCTTCTATTCTTGCAACAGGAGCATACGTTTCATCGTAGTCAATTCCTTCTTGTTGATTGTACCCTTTTGCTACAAGTCTCGCCTTGTTCCTTGTGACCGCTCCGGTGTCATCAAGTTTATTCCTGAAAACCCACTTTGTTCCTATAGCCATCTTGTGATTTGGCTTGGGAACTAGTCTCCATACTTTATTCCTCTCAAACTGGTGTAGTTCCTCTTGCATAGAACCTATCCAGTCAGGGTCTTTTAATGCTTCCTTTACATTCTTTGGCTCTGCAGGAGAGATAAACGCATTGAAAGCACAAAAATTCTTAATAGAGGAACGAGTAAGCACACCTTTGTCGTATGGAGTGATGATGTTGTCAACAGGATGATCCCTCTTTTGATGATAGTTCCTGACTTCAATCTGAGTGGGATCTGTACTTGACTCCTCTTGTTCCTGTTGGCTTGTCGTTCCATGTGATGTTCCTTCTTCATGATCTTCCTCAATGTCTTCATTCTGTGAAGTATCATCTTCTGGAACCAATGCACTTTCTGTGTCATCTCCATCCAAGTCAGGATGAGGAGGTACAACATTGTTATCTGGAACTTGTGCACTTGAATCTGGATCGACTTCATCATCTGAATCTGAGTTTAGAACCTTCATTGCATCCTCGTTACTGGACAGGTTCCCTCCATTTTTGGACTCGTCAAAGACAACATGAATGCTTTCTTCAAAATTTTTAGTCCTTTTATTGAACACCTTGTAAGCCTTACTGTTGGATGCGTATCCCAGAAAGATGCCTTCATCACTCCTTGGATCAAACTTGCCTAGCTCGTCTTTTCCATTGTTGTGAATGAAGCACCTGCATCCAAAGACTTTCAAGTGGGATATATTTGGCTTTCTTCCCTTGATTAGTACATATGGAGTTTTTGAAAAGTTGGAACGTATGGTGACACGATTAATGATGTAGCAAGCAGTACTGACTGCCTCAGCCCAAAAGGACCGAGGCAAGTTACTTGCCAACATCATAGTACGAGCCATGTTCTGTAGTGTTCCATTCTTCCTTTCTGCAACGCCGTTTTGTTAAGGAGTCCTCGGCGCAGAGAAGTTTTGAGACACTCCATGTTCATCACAGTAGCTATGAAACATGGAATTCTTGAACTCTGTTCCGTTGTCAGATCTGATAGCTTTCAGTTTTTGTTCTGTTGATGCTTCTACTTTCTTGATCCAGTTTTTGAATGTCATGAACGTCTCGTCTTTGGAACCTACAAAGAGAGTCCATGTATATCTAGTAAAATCATCAACAATAACAAAAATGTACCTGCTACCGCCATGACTTCTCACCCACATGGGACCGCACAAATCCATGTTTACCATGTCAAGAGGATGAGAGGTGCTCACTGACAACTTTGGCTGAAAAGATGATTTGCTTTGTTTTCCTTTTACACACTCTTCACATAAGCTTTCTTTTTCTGCAAGAACCTTGGGTAGTCCTATCACCAGATTTTGTGAGTAGAGTTTGTGGATTTCTCGATGGTTAGCGTGACCAAACCTCCTATGCCAGAGATCAGTCTTGTCGGCTATTGTAACAAAGCAGAGTTCTTCTTGTGGTTGGAAACTTGAGTCGACATAATACACATTGTTTCGCCTCTTTCCTTTCAGGACCACAAGATTTAGTTTCATATTCTTGATCATACAGCCATCTGAGGTAAAGGTTACCTCGTTTTTCCCTTGGTCACAAAGCTGAGCAATACTCAACAAGTTGTAACTAAGACCTTTCACCAAGCTTACGTCTCTAACGCTGATTTTATCATTTAGCTTGACTTCACCTGTTCCAATGATTTCTCCTTGATTGTTGTTGCCAAAGGAAATGTTTCCTCCAGCGTTGTTTTGAAGTGTGGACAGAATACTCTTGTTCCTTGTCATGTGACATGAACACCCGCTGTCAAGGACCCAGCGGACGTTCCCCCTCACTTCAACCTGCAAGAAAGAAATCACGTTTTAACGACCCAGGCCTTCTTAGCCTTCCCGGGTCGGTTAGCATAGCTCACAGAATGATAAATATTAGATTGCACTAAAGTAGCTTTCTGTGAACTCTTGGAACTAGAAGCAATATTTGAGGGATCAACATGATTTTTCCCTTTTTCATTTTTAGAATCTTGCTTCTTTTGAGGTTGTGGGGCCTGTTTCTTTCTTTTTTGATGAGATTTATCATACCCTTGATTTTTCTTACCAGACCACTGTTTCTTGTTGTTCCTTGTATTTTGGTTTTGAGCCCTTTTGTTTGACATTTCTAGTCTAACCTTACAGTCTTTTTGAACATGACCTCCCCCACCACAGTGATAGCACACCCTATAGTATTCACCAAGATAGCGTTTAGGATGTGGTTTTTGGAGGGTTCGTTCCTTTGCTCGTTCCTTGGAAGGAACTTTATGCTGGTTCCCTTGAGACTGTTTTAGGTATATTTTATGAGCCGTTTTTTCAAAATACCATTCAGAGTTGTCATTAAGATTACTTTCAAGAATTTTGACTCTACTTTCTAGATGAATTACCTTATCTCTAGCGGATTGAAGTTCCCTAGCTTTTCTTTCCATTTTCTCTTCAAAGGTAAGATCATCCGGAGGATATTCAGATTTGTTTTTACCATAACCAATACCAGACCTAGCAGGACTGAACTCAATCTGAGTTCGTTTACTTAGTTCATGCTCTAATTCTTCATTTTTGAGTTTGTGAACAAGTAAATCTGACCTAAGTTCGTTATTGGTTTCAGTTAGAGTCTTAATATCTTTCTTATAATCTTCACATTCTGAACAAGGAACAACTGAAGTAACAGTAGTTTTTGATAATTTTTCTTCAAGATTTAGACATTTCTCATCAGAAGTTTCTATTTCATCTTGCATCTTTAAATTATCTTCAAACAACTTTTTAACAAGGATAACAAGATCAGACTGTTTAGCACTCTCTATACTAGAAAGAAATTGTTCAGGAGTTACCTCTTGATTAACATCTTCAGTCTTCAGAGCCATGGAATAGATCTTTGAATCAGATTCATCATCTGAGTCAAGATCCCAAGCAGCGATGTAGGCCTTCTTCTTCTCGTTCCCAGTGTCGTTACCTTTGGGACAACTCTTTGCATAGTGACCCTTTTCCTGACAGTTGTAACAAGTAACGTCTTTGAGCTCCTTCTTCTCAAAGTTGATTCTTTACTTCATGGCACCTTGCTTCTTGCCTCTCCTATAGAAGGATCTCATTGCTTTGGTTATGAGAGCTACGTCAGAATCTTCTCCTAGTTCACCGTCAATTCCTGCAGAGATATTTTCAATGGCCCTTTCCACTTTAAGAGCAATTCCCTTGCTAGAGCTTGAAGCACCACTATTCTTTTTCTCATATCGCTCATAGTCAGTCAGTTTTCCAAAGATCTCATGAAGTTTGCAAGTCTTTGTAATTGGGCTCTCCTTGAGAAGTCCTCTTGTAACTACGTACGTGGGACCTAAGCCATCTACAATTGCAGAGACTTTCTCAACATGGGTGACAGATTTCCCAATTCTAAGATGATTAATGCGATTGACCAAGCCTTCAAACCGAGATTGGTATGTGGCTATAGTTTCTCCATCTATCATCCTGAAGTTGTAGAACTCCTTCTTAGCGTCCTTCTGATGGCTTTCTTTCAGATCAACGCTACCAATGTGCATTTGCTCAATGGATTCCCATGCTTCTTTGGCAGTGTCACAGTTGACTACCCTTAGGAGATCTTCAGCACCCAAGGCATTGTTTAGTAGCATTTGTGCCTTGTAGTTCTTCTCCATTCCTGTCCATTCAGATTGGCCCCATTCTGTCTTCTTGTCCTTCTTTGCTTCAGGAACGACATAATCTCCATCTTCAATAACTGACCATGCTTGGTAGTCATTGCTTTTGAGCCAGGTGGCGAAGAGCTTTTTCCAGTGGTCATATTCTCCAGGAACAAGCAGTGGAGGCTTGTTGTTTCCAATTCCGACGTTGTGGTTGTTGTTCGAAGTCATTCTGTATTCCTGCACTAACACACAATCTAGAGCAAAACCTGCTCTGATACCAATTGTTGGATCGTGACGCGTTAGTAACAATACAGGGAACTAGTAAGGTTCCCTGGGCAGCGGAAATAAACAGTAAGAACACAGAATTTATAGAGGAAACCTTATGTCCGACCAATCAGTCGTAGAAAGAAAAACCTCTACCCCTGAGACTCCTTCTCAGAGGATTTTCAATAGAATACTTTTATTAAGTTTCAACGATTACAAGGCAAGTCTAGTAACTAAGGCTCCTACCAAAGTTCCCTTGGTAACTACGGCTCCGACCGAAGTTCAACCAACTAGACTTCTACAACCCTAAGCGTAAACCTAAATCGAATGTAAACTACTGACTTACTTGTGGATTCTTCACCGGAAAAAGCCACACACTCATACACTTGAAAAGCTCTCTTCTCAAGTTCTTCGTCTTCAACCACTCGAAAACCACACCTTTAACCCTAGCTAACCCTAGCTATTTATAAGATAAGTCAAGTCTGATCTCACACGTAATTCTTGCCTAATTACTCTGATATTCCACTTAACAAATCCCACACAATAAGGAAAAAGATTGTTTGTGATTTCGGATCCTCAACCATGTCGATTCTTCCCAAAACCGAATGATCTCGGGTTTCCCAAGATAAGATCGTGTGAAGATTGATCTTATCCTCTCTTTTATCTCCTTAAGCAACCGCCTATAGCTGTAGAATCTTCGTAGAAGATCGCTCGCAGAAGATAAGGTAACTTGCCATTTATAGAAAGCCGCGTTCCTTCTCAGACGCACTTCCTAAATCTGTCACTCGTTCCCTCCATCGTTCCTCACGATGTTCCTTCACTCGTGACCATGTACCTGTTTTCCTGAAACACTTACATGTAGAAGCAAGTTATATTTACTAAGTTTGTTATCATCAAAACTAAGAGAAACCATGGAACAACTATTGTTCCAACAACTAGTAAATATTATATTCATACACATAATGTAAAAAAAATAAAAAAAATTGATGTACATTGTGCATAAAAAATCGATGCACAAACAACAAGTTTTGATGCACATAGACTATTTTAGAGATTATTTAAGATTAATACTTTAATAGGGTTTATTTTTTAAGGTTTAGTTTTTATATTAAATATCTTTTTATTATGTATCCTTAACTCATTGTAGAAAAAACGACACAATTATAGTACTCGTTGGATAATTTATATCAAAATATAATACGAGTATATAGTAGTATTACGTTTAGATAAAACAATAGTTTGATTGTTTTTTTTGGGTGAAAACTTAAACTAGCTTGTTGTTTGTCATACCAATGTTATATGAATATGCTTCTAGAGGGCGAGATTAATGGAGAAAGTGGGTTGTAGAAAAATTTATTGTATACTTGTGTGAGACAAGGCAATTAGCGTACATGTAGTTGGTGGAAAGGTGGTAGGAATTCTCACTTTCAGAAACCATCCACATAATCAATTATTTACGTTTACGTGCTTCTTTACAGAATGCTGGTTTGTTTTAATCTAATCAACACAATAAATCTGTCCGCACGCCTACTCAATAGTAGACCAAAACGTATGTACACTTCACCTCGCCCGGCTTCTATATATAAATTAACACGGAGTAGTGTAATTCTTGTGTCCTACACGGAATTTATATAAAATAATTTTACACAACATTAAAATGTAATAATAAAGAAAATTTTAAATAAACTATTAAATGTTTTTTATATTATGAGATAATATTAAATCTGATGATAATATATAGGCTATAATAATGAAACAAAATCTAGGAATTGTGTTGATTAAAAAATCAATAAACCGAAATATTCGGAAGAAGAATTAAAAATTTAACATGCTTAAGTTCTTATTATTGTAGGTTTGTTTTTATCATACCCAAATTTTAGAAAGAAGAATTTTTTAAAAAAATGGAAAAAAATCAGCAAAAAAAAATTGAAATTTAATCTCATGCTAATTTGATAAGATATATATCCTAAAGGTATTAAAATTTTCCAAAAATCTCAAAAAATAGGGGTTTTTAAATTATGAAAATCTCCATATATTGTTAATAGAATATAACTAATTGTAGTTGTGCCATGCACGACTACGACTCATCAATTTTTAGATATATTATAAATATGATATTAATAAAGTAAACATAAAATAAATAAATAAAAATCCAAAAATAATTTAAATTCTTAAGTAAATTAATCAAATTTAATTCTTTAAAAATCTCTTCAATAAAAAGTTAAAAAGATATTTAATAAGAAAAGATAAAAAAAAATACAGAATTTTTTTTAAAGATAAAAAATCTTCTATATTTACATAAAAATCTAAAAGGAAATTAAGGAAAAAAATAATATAATTTTTTTATAAAATTTAATTTAGGCAAGTAATTATAGAGTTTGATTCAAATGAAACAAACTCTTATCCTAAAACGAACTATTATCCTAAAACGAATGCACTTTTTGTAGTTAGTAGTGCACTTTTTCGCATTTGTACTTTTCGTACTTTTTAGTGCACTTTTCAAATTTTTTGAGTGCACTTTTACGTAATGCACTTTTTATATTTTTCAATGCACTTTTATATGAAAAGTGCATTCGTTTTAGGATAAGAGTTCGTTTTAGGATAAGAGTTTGTTTCATTTGAACCAAACTCAGTAATTATATAGATATTTAAAAAATTTACTTTTTTTATATCAAAATTTGATTTATGATAAATATTTTTTTATAAATAGATAAAAAAATAAAGATAGAATAATTTTTCGTTATTTTTAATTAAAATTTGAATTAATTTTTTTCCACATGAATAAGTAGAAAGTAATTTAATTGAAAAAAATAATATAAATAGTTTTTAAATATAAGGTGGGGTCAAAATTAATGTGGTGGTTAAAAAAGTTACAACTTTAATATATGGAAAAATTACTTAAAATAGTTCCAACTTTTACTCATTTATTCAAAATAATACTAACTTTTACTTTTACTAGTTTTGGTACCAACTCTTACTTTATTTTTAAATATTGATATGAGATTGTTGCCGCCTTGCCGATGGAAAAAATTAGAGAACATGTGTAATATGGCAGTCGAATAAGGTGACTTTTCAGTAGTGTAGACAGTTCGACAACATTTAGTAGAGAATGATTTAGAAATCCCCATTCTCCATGAATTGAAAGAGCAGAACGACGTTACTGAACGCCTCCCTTTCCATTTATCACGTTCGCCGAAGTGTAGAGGTAGCGTCTCGTTGTCGCTCTTGATGATCACCGATGTCGACTCACACAACAGATCTTGGAGTCTAGGGTTTAGACTTCATGAAAATATCTTCGTCCTTTTCCATTCAAATATAATAGAAGATTTATTTTATTTCAGAATTCTAGTCATCAATTTGACCATCCATTTTCATTAATCCAATCTCGTATTAATATTTAAAAATATAGCAAGAGCTCATACCAAAACTAGTAAAAATAAAAGTTGGTATTATTTTGAATAAAATGAGTAAAGTTGGAACTATTTTAAGTAATTTTTTTCTTAATATATAATTAGAAAAGTTACAACTTTAATATTCAAATATAAAGTGGGGTTAAAACTGATAATAATTTTCATAAGCTAAGTAATGGCCGAGAACATATTGATAAATGACACAAGATCATTTCTTTTTAAAATTCCTAGAGTACCACACACACCATGGCCTGGAAATGTAAAAATATTTGGGTTCCAACTTCCAAGTCGTTCTCCTTCATTAAAGAGATATAACATGGGCAAATTTTCAAGGGACGACGATGGTTCAAACCAAATGATACACGGTAGTAGAGCATTAAACCTGTGAGCCATCCTGTTGTCTTCCTTATCTTCAGATCAGTGATTATCCTCGATTTTCTTCAAGCCCTTCATGTCTGTCGTTTCCACCCTGTTTTCAGCGTAATTGGTGAATCCATTATCCATAGATAGCATACACAAACATCATAACAGCATTTGGAAGCAAATTGACATAAACACATCTCAAACACCACCGACTCAGGAAGTGATTTCAAATAACTAGCTGATAGTTCCACAGAAGGACCAATGCTACTGATCTAAAAGGAGAAAGGGAACAATGATCATGGTGTGTTTTACTTTTTTCAACAGCTCAGAGGATTAAACATTTAAAAAAAGAGCTTCAAATATTCCTTCATTGAGGTTAATTGTGAGACTGCATGAATACAAAATGAAATTGACATCAAGGACCAATTCTGAGAAAATTCAGTCAAGTTTCCAAGATTAGTATCACCATTTCTAGATCCTGAATCTTACCAGTCTTAAGTACCAGATTAAAAAACACCAGACAAGGTAAAATTTCTATTCAAATAAGACATAAAAAAGATCTGAGCAAGTAAAGTAGACTTACGTTGTCCCATACAGAGCAATTTTCTGAACCTTGGTAACTTCAGAATCAGATTGATTATCCTCAATAAAAATTGTCAAGTCTAAACAACATAAATAGTCACGATGAGTTTATTGTAGTGTTGATAATCAAAGTATCAAACAGCATATATACTATTATATATTACAGAGGATTCAAACGTACACACGGAATGGATAAACAACGACGGACTGACTCTTTTGCTTGGAGTTTTACACAACAGGAATAAAAATCTCGTTGGTTCTGAAAAAGGGCAACGTCCATGGAGGATTATACCTAGCCAGAATAGGATCCCCAATCACCCTAAACCCATCTCTCTCCAAACATTTCCTCAACTTGTCAGCTTTCTCCGCCACATTTTTATCCTTCAAACTCCTCACAATCCCACTGAATTTGACCACGCCATACTTGACCTCCCCCTGTTCCCTCAGCTGCACCCTCTCATCCAACGGCTTGGGAGCCTCCTCCACCGACTTGTACTTCTCCGGCAACATAAACTCCATCGTCATAGTCTTCCCTTCTCCTCCTTCCTTCGTCACCACCGGCGCCGTCATCGCGATCGCCTCCTTCGTAATCACCGGCGCCGTCATCGCGATCGCCTCCGGCCCAGTGTTCTTGACGTTCTTAGGGTTCCCAAATGCCCCAATGTAATTAGCCAGGATGTCGAATCCGTAGCCGTCCTTATCCTTCACCTCCGATTGGTCGTAGGTGACCTGCGCCACCACGCGGGGCGGGTAATTTCTGATCTCGTACTCGTCCGTGCTTTTGATCGTCTCGTACTTGGGAGTCTCCACTGGGATTTTGCCGAATATCATTACGAACGCGTCCAATATCGCCATTTCCGGTACTCTGGTTTTGTGAGGGACTTAAATTGAAAATCCGTGCCGCTGGAATTTAGGGTTTCGACTCTCGATTGATGGGGATTTAGGGAGGGGTTTGCAGTGTTTATATAGGGTGTGTCTGCTGTATGCATTACAGGGTGGCGACTGGCGACGAACAGAATCTTGGCCATTCCATTTTGATGTGCGGGTTGATTTTGCGGAAGAGAGTAGAGGTTGAATTCGCGGCCCTCGTTCGTCCACGTCTACTTTCTTACTCAGTTTGCTTTCAAGATTATTTTTGAAGATTATCATTGGGTCTTGGCTTTTTCGGAAGGCTCTAGAAAATATTATTTCGAGTGTATTTTTGAACTTTTATAAAAAATCGACAAAATATTTTTATTTGTAAGTTTTAGTTAGATTATAATAAAAAAAATTAGATTCTAATTAAATAATTATTTTTATATTTATTAAGTTAATACTTAATTATATTTTATAAATAATATAGAAAATTTTAAAATTGAATCTATAAAAATATTAAAATAAAAATATTATATTATTTAAAATTTTCAAGTTAAAACCTAAAAATATTTCAATATTTATATTAAATTAAATTTATTTTTATTTTATGTAGTAAGTTGTAAAAAATTACAAAAAAAATATTCGATCTATCGTCATGTAAATTAAATAATTAAAATTTTTGAAGTACATAAATTTAAAGAAAAATGACTTTAAATAATACTAAGAATCCACTTTGAACTAAAAATAATACGAATTTTAAAAATCACCAAGACTACAAGAGCGATACGAATTATTACGATATTAACCTAAAAATAATACAAGATTTTTTTTCGGTAGATTTTCGGAGTAAATGTTGACGTATCTATCGAAAATCTCACATAACCCATTAAATTTCACACCTCATTGTTTTACTTTCTTAATGCCATGTCATCCAAATTATAATTATCAGCAAAAAAAAAATTAAACTAAAACCAATGAAAACTAGAGTTTGGTTCAAATGAAACCAACCCTTAACATGAAACGAAAGGAGAATTGTCAGCCGTCGGATTACATGATCCAATGGCTCAGATTACTCCTGTGATTTTGAAAAGAAAAAAAAACAAATCAGCAAGGTGACAATTTTGTAAATACACCCAATTTTTATACCCTTAACTTAAAATATCAAAAATAAGCCCAATCGTACAGGACTCCAAACGCCCAAAGCAATCGACTCAATCGACGATTTCAAACTTCAATCGACGGACGACGGACGATCGAAGGATGACGGACGATCGAAGTCTCCAAACGATCGAAGGCTCCACAAACGCTCGATCTAGGAACGTGATTCGGTCCATCGCCCTCACCTTCACCTTCGATCTCACCTTCGCCTTCAATCTCTCCCACGAATCACGATGCCTCCAAAAACAAATCGAAAATGTATACGCCCTAATTTTCTTCACCTTATGCGATTGAAGAAGGAAATTTGCCAATGAATTTTGTATGTTAATCGATGTGTTCTGTTTTGATTTGTGACGAGCTTAGGAATTTGCTGTGAAATTAGTGGTTTGCTATTGATGACTGATGTGTCTCTGTTGTTACATTCAATTGCTTGATTGACTTGCGAGAAATTTGTGTTTTCTGACATTCACAAGGTCTCTGTGTGGGATATGATTGTTTGGTGAATCACGATCCCTAAATTTCATTCTAGAGGCATTCATGGAGGTTTCACTCTTTTGAGGGGAGGGAATTGGCTTGGCTTGAAAAGGGCAATCAAGTGCATCAAACACTATGAAAACTGAAAAGAAGAGAGAAAAGCACTGGATTCATAATCATCAAAATTGCTTGCTCATTTGGAAGTAGTGGTAAAACTGTACAGTTACCCATGTGAATGTTTTTCTGATTCAGTTCAGTCTGACCTGATTCGAATACTTGTGCATTGTCATGCGATAGAAAAACTACTGATTCGAATACTTATGGTATAGTAGATATGAAAAAGTCTGTAATGTTAATTTTGGTATTAAGCACAGAAGATCACAGTGAAAGAAATGGCCGCTCCAACAAACTTGTGTATTTTCATCAGGCAAGAGTTGCGCTGACTTGTTAATTTTTCATATTTGTAGTCTTATCAATGCTTCACAATGTTTGCATATCAATAAAATTGAAAAAGGATTAACCTATTGTTTATTCTGTATAATCTTCTAGGTTTATTTAAAATGCAAGTACCTTAAATTTAGATTTCACTTATAATATCTACTGATGTAGGAGTAAATATATGGGTGAGTTTAACATTCATCCTCTTTGACAAGGTATGATGTGATTTTAGAGTAAAGTGTATTGAAAAGTTTCAAAAGTGCGTTGTGACATAGGAAAAGTGCATTGATACATGACATTAGAAAAGTGCATCATCTGATTGAAAAAGTGCATTGAAAAGTTTCAAAAGTGCATTGAAAAGTTTCAAAAGTGCATTGATACATGACATTAGAAAAGTGCATCATCTGATTGAAAAAGTGTGTTGATAAGTTTCAAAAGTGCATTGAAAAGTTTCAAAAGTGCATTGTGAGATAGGAAAAGTGCATTGATAAATGGCATATGAAAAGTGCATCATCTGATTACAAAAGTGCATTGAAAAGTTTCAAAAGTGCATTGTGACATAGGAAAAGTGCATTAAACAATATTGTGAATTCCTCCTCTACTCACACTCTTAGATAGTATTAAAGTGTATTATGAAGTAAAAAAAGTGCACTAAAACAGTATCAAAAGTGCATTCCTAACAAATAGAAAGTCTCATTCCAAAACTATTTAACTGCATTCAGTATAAAAGTGCATTGAAAAGTTCCAAAGCTGCATTGTAACATAAGAAAATTGCATTGATAAATGACATAAGAAGACATTCTTAATTTAAGAAAAGCTTATTAGCTCAAATGGAAGAGCAATGTGCTTATGCACATAGATGTGGGTTCGAATCTCATATAAGCTAATTTGATCAAGATCTTCTTTGAAAAATAGTGCTCAATTAGTTATTTGTCGCACACGATAAAATATAACTTCTTTTAGTACCTAGCTAGTTAGGTTGAGAATAAATGCGTTAAGAATTAATTTTTGTAAGATATCATATTAGCCCATGTAGGAATCGAACCTACATCTTTGTGCACAAAGCACACCGCTCTACCATTTGAACTAATAGGCTACTTGTACTAAAACAAAAGTGCACACAATAGTATCAAATGCATATCTTTTGTACAACTCCGTACCTTCATCCAAAGTGGTGAAATGTTAACCTTCATATGGTTTCAACTCGGATGGACATGTGGGCAAATAGTGTGTCGTTCCCTCTTGAGATAGCTCAATGAAATATTCACCATTGTTTTTAGGTGATTCCTCATTCAGAATAGTAGTTGAAGAAGAGTTTGATGTCCCCATTACAACAACATAAAAGGGAAATATAAAGGTGTTAGTTGAAAACAAGTAAAAGTGCATTGAAAGTATAATAAAGTGCATTATATACTACGAAAAGTGCATTACCTAAACTACTAACTAAATCAGTGAAAAGTAAAAGATATAAAAAGTGCTATTAAGTAGAAAAAGTGCACTCTTAAGTGTAAAAAGTGCATTATTAATTGTGAAAAGTGCAGTAAAAATATGTTCTCTAAACAGATGAAATTAGATAAACGGTCGAATATATGTTCTCTAAACAAAAATGAAAAGTGCATTGTTAAGTATAAAAAGTGCACTAGTAAGTTTGAAAAGTGCATTGTCATTTACTAGTAATACTCCTTTATGAAAAGTGCAAGTAAGTATGCAAAGTGCACTAGTAAGTATGAAAAGTGCATTATTAAGTCCTAAAAGTGCATTCTCATTTGCTAGTATTACTTCTTTATGATTAGTTCAAAGTATCAACGAGAAGAGGAATTCATTGTTCAAAGTGCGTTATTTAAGTATGAAAAGTGCACTAGTAAGTCCGAAAAGTGCATTCTTAAGTCCGAAAAGTGCAGTATTAAGTCCGAAAAGTGCAACGTCGAATTTTGCAAGATTGGCCTAGTTTACAGGAAAATTTACACAGTTCGATTCACACAGTTCAATCGAAATCCAACTAGATTCACACATATCGATTGACCATTTCAATTGATTCCGAAATTCACACAGTTCGATCTCGTTCAATGAGTTCGATTGACTAGTTCAATCGATTTTGAAATTCACACAGTTCGATCTCATTCAACGAGTTCGATTGACCAGTTCAATCGATTCCGAAATTCAGACAGTTCGATCTCGTTCAATGGATTTGTGAATTCCTCTTACCACTTTCTACCATGGTTGGAACGAGACTCGCAGTGTTCCTCTTACGCGGTGTTCTATTGGATTTGTGAATCCCTACCGCACACATAATGAATTTGTGAATCGCCGAAATAAAATCTCGTTCAATGGATTTGTGAATTTCTCTTACCACTTTCTGCCATGGTTGAAATTCACATAGGCGACTCGCAATGTTCGATTCAAACTCGTTGGATTTCGGCGAATGCAATGTCGTTGGATTTCGACGATTACAATCTCCTTCGACTTCAATCGCACAATCTTTGATCTTGTTTGAACGAACCCTAGAATCCTAGAATCGCACAATATACTCCCTTAACAACGAGATTGCAATTAATTCAATCGCACAATCGCACAATCTACTCACAATTCGTACCCCCAAAAAAATCGATTCAATCGATTGAGTCTTCAATTTACCCCCAAAAACAAAACAAAAAGAGAAAAATGATTAATTAATTAGAGGGGGAAAAGACATAATTGCCCCTGTCTTTAATAAAAGGAGAAAAAAGATCAGCCATTGGATCAAGGTGATCCAAGGGCCCAGAATGCTTCTTCCGTTTCATGTTAAGGGAGTGTTTTATGGGAACCAAACTCATGAAGACTAAATCAATCTCTCCTACAAATTCATCATATTAAATACTAGGAGGATGACCCGTGCGTAGCACGGATTTTTTTGTTTATATTTTATATTATCGTTACATAATTTTTTATTGGAACATTATTTTAATATTTTGATTGCATGTATTATATTAATCATATATAAATATATCAAACTAATTCAATTAAGAAATATTAAGGTTTAAAAAATAAATTGAACATGAAATATTGAATCATGATAGATTAATAGATTAATAAAATAATGACAATTATTTTAGCTTAGAAGAAATAGTATCCTTTTATAAACGAAACAATTTTACGGTTTTAATGCTCTAAAGAGCCGAAACCCTACTCCCTTCCCCTTCATGCCGCCTATGTACACCAGCACCGCAAACACACAAAATCCGACCCAAATTCTAGTCTGATACCGAAACTTTAATCATCTCTCCTTGCAAATGCACCCTATCAACCCCAATTTCGACTCCCTGGAGAATCAAAGTGTTGTGGCTCATCAAAACACCCATGGCTGAGAAGCCCTCAATCTTTTCATGGTTAAAGAAAATCTTGTTTTTCTTGGCTGAGAAAGCCTATCCATTCATGTGGCCGAGAAAGCCAATTGAAATTTTTTGAACCATTCTCTTATGAACAAGTTGTTTGGGCACATGATTTTTTTGACCTAATTTCATTATTAATTAGTGAGATGTGAAACTTAATGGACTTGTTTATTCTTCTTTATGCTTTACTGGTTGATTCAAATGAAAACACTCTTATCAATTTTTGTTTTGCTCTTGTGTGCCAAGGTTGTCCGCCCTTGCTTTCGGCGACTCGATACCCACGGGCCAAAGCCTTTCAAGCAAGGTTACAACCAAATTCTTTTTATCACGTGGCAAGTTTTACTTACTTATGCGACAAGTTTTTTTTCTTAGATGTGAGGCAAGCTTTTTGCCTGCGGAGTAAGTTTTGTGTCTACTTATGTTGCAAGTAAAACGTTTTTTTTACTTGTGAGGCAAGTTCGACTTATTTTCTTACAGGTTAGCTCGAGGCTTATTTAATGTATTATTTTTTCGAGGAGTTAGAGCTGAGTTTGACATTGGACCGAGTTGTATTAGGCCAGGTCGCTTGGTGCTTTGAGGCTTTTGAAGATCCTTTATCTCGGTGGAGGGAACGTTAGTAGTTCGTTTTGCACGCCCAGGAGGGGTCGACATGTTGCCTAGGGCACCATTCTTATAGTGTTTTACTCACCCCGATCTCAAACTCTTCTTAGTTCTTATTTTTCGGAGTGTTGTACCTTTCATAACTATTCATGCTTTTTTTTACTCTTTTAGCCGTTCTCGACTGCCGTTTTATTACGGCTTCTCCGATTACCAAGCTTGTTTGGTATTCCGAATTCTTACCTTATCAAAAAAATAAACGAAACAATTTTAGTTTGTTATTTAGATTATGCTTTTGCTATTGCATGATAAAAAAAAATATGTATGATTATTTGTGTAATAAGATGAAGCATAAACATATTTCCAAAAAAGTCCAAAAACTTGATATCATATTTATATTGAATTGGATCAAATTATTTAGTAAGAAAATCTACATTGGTGCATATCAAACAATTGAATATAAAGTTAGCCATTAGAATGTTAGAGGTTACATTAAACACACATACATATACATGAAAATGAAGGAACAAATTAAACTTAGAGAATGGGGATTAGGGGAACAATGGTAGCAACATGAGACGGTATTTTTACGATGATGATAAAGTATAAATTATAATTTATAAATAAACAAAGACAACTTATCCAACTTATATTTCTAAGTCCATATGAGTAAATCGATCTAGCCAATATGTAACTAAAAAGGTGATAATAAATCATATGTGATAGTTAATTCAAGTATCCAACCCATAATGGATGTTTTGTATCCACATACTCCTTTATATAGTGTCATAATTTCTTTATGGGGTTTTCATTTCCCTAATTATTATTGAGAGTTGAAACATTAAAAAATACAGAAGTCTTTTTATTTTCCTAATTAATTATTAGGAGTTGAAAAGATGAAAAAAATGTAGTAGTCTTTTGATTTCCCTAATTAACTAGTTGATGTACCTGTGCCCTGCACGGGATTTTTAATAGTTGTTTGATATTCTTTTTGTAAATAAGTATTTTTTTAAGTAAATATTAATAATTATTTTTAAATAAATAAAGTATAACTTAATGTTAATAACTTCATATAATTTAACCTCCAAATACTAAATAGAGTAACCAATAAGAAAATATGTTCGAAATAACAATAAGACTAAAATAAGAAAAATATGTTCGAAATAATGTTTGAGAAAGAAAATTCATATTGTAATATTGCAATGATTTGCATTGGGTCTGCAAACAACTTAATTTTCCTCTTCGTGCTTTAAAGTTTTTTGGATATGGAAGTGAAAAGTTGATCTTCTATAAGTTTGTCACTGTTATCATATATGGGATGAGCTTTCATTTGAACACTTAGAAGGAGTAAGCGGTTCATTCGACGATACATTGCAGTATAGTTCAAGCTCAAATGCAGTTTGTTGCCTAGTTAAGGTGATGACAAATAGGAGATGGATTCGACTTTTATTATAGTATATTGATATTAACTGATAAGAAAATAGTTGCATAATTTGTATTATAAAAATTTTAACGGAAATTTTTTTATATAAAAAATTTCTACATTATGACATTATTGAAAAAAAAATCTATATGATAAATGTAGTTGAAATTTCTACGCATTTGAGAAAATGAAGATTAATCAAGCTTCTTGATACAATGATAAATATATTGAAACATGAAACATGTTATTGAATCTCTTAAAATCTTTTCGTCATCATTTGTATTGTTTAAATAATTTATATCAGAAAATTGTCTTATTATTTTTCACATTTGGGATATGTATTTAGTGAATGAGAAGAAGAAAAAATAATCTTGAAATTGTAGGGATGTACACATATATATTTAAAATAATCTTAAAATTGTAGGGATGTACACATATATATTTAAAATAGAAACAATCATTTTTAAATAAAAATTCAAAAGTTATTTTTATGTAATTATTTAATATAAATTGATCCTGAAATACAATTATTTAATATATATTGAGCTTACAAAGTTACGTGCATGTTAGATATTGTTTTATGAAACTATTTCATATAAATTAATCTTAATAATACAATTATTAATAATTAATTCAGAAAATTGATCTAAATAATTATTTAAAAATACAAATTGAACTACTCATTAAGGAAATATAATTATTGAATAAGAAGAAAACATAACCATGAAATTTTAGGGATATATATGAATAGAAGAGAAAATAATAAATTTATTCTTTTATATATTAGTTAATCTAAATTTATTTTAAAATACAATTATTTAATATGTGATTGATCTTAGAAAAATGCATAGATGTAAGCTAATTAAAAAGATATAGTAATGATTTTATATACATTCTTCTTAAAGAATAAATACCTTTTATAAAAATATATTTTTATAGATATTCCGATTAGAAAAGATAAGTATAATATGACAAATCACCAATAAGTAAAGTGACCTAATTAAATAGTATTTGAAAATTATAATGTGGTAGAATTAAGTAATATTTGAAGATTTAGATGGGCAAATTAGTAAATGTAAAAATAAAGTTGCTTAGGTGGCATAGTTAAATGATTGACACGAAGGATTGAGTGATTCGACTTTAGTTATAGTATATTGATGATATTTATTATTGAGAGTTGAAAAGATGAAAAAAGATAGTAGTCTTTTCATTTTTCTAATTAATTATTGGGAGTTGAAAATGTGAAAAAAGTGATCTTTTCATTTCCCTAATATCAATGTAAACATTACCTTTTATTTTCATATTTTAATATTATCATGTGAGATTATTAGTAGTGTTTTTTTACGCATAAAGGAAGGTGATTTTTTTTGGCAATTTTACTATTTTTTTTGTTTTCTTAAATTACTTTTTTATGGAATTGTTCATGGTAATTTTCATGATATATGTTAGATAGATATTCGATTGATTTTTTTGTATGAAATTTAATTTCATATAGTCATTATAAAAATATTTCTCTTATAATTTAGAATATGTATTTAATTTATGGATTCTTTGGAATATGTATGAATTTATATTTTGAGTTTCAATAAAATTTCGAATTAAATGTATGAGCATTCATTGTAAAAAACTAAAAATATGCCGCGTCTACTTTTCATAATTTGACAAAACGCCACCTTTGATTGCCAACCAGACAAAACATCGAACACGCTCAGACACTTTTAACTACCATAGTTTCTTATAAATAACTCCGTCAATTTCGACCATGTTGTGATTTCCTTGGATCAAATCAAATCCCGAAGAAACTGAGTAAGCCCCGTCCTGATTATGTATCCAACAAGTAGAATCTTCCTCATCAACAAAATCCGGAACAACCTCCACAACAGCCAGCATCAACAAAACAGCCGTGGGAAGCAGAGGCGAAATCAGACTCCAATTACAGCCCGCGCCTTCACTCTAGAGATCTCGGACCCGGCGTGCAAGCTGTCCTCATCAACAGCCCCAATCACGACCTCCTTCAAGGGTTTGTCGAGAACCTACACATCCATCCAGAAACATATAGACCTACCATTCCGCAAATTCCGTTTCACACCTTTGAATATCACATCAACTAAACCAGATCGAACACCTCTCCATATATGGGAACAAGCATTAGACGTAAGTACGTAACCAAAGCACAATCAACATACTTCTTTTTCAGCACAGAAGACCAAAGCCCACCCTCATCATGAATAAACCTCCAACCAAATTTAGCCACTAAAGCAATGTTCATATTACCCATCGTTTTAATGCCCAAGCCATCAGCTCTCTTCGGCTTAGTTATCTCTTCCCAAGCAACCTTATGTGTCCGTTTCCGGCTACAATACTCCCCCATAAGAAGCCTCTATTGATCTTGTCAATTTTCTTACACGTACTCACTGGAATGATAGTTGACGAAATCGTATAAACGAGAGAGAAGTCAACACCGACTTAACTAACGTAACCCGCCCAACAAAACTGAGAGAATTGCACTTCCAACCTGAAAGTTTCGAATTGAATTTGTCAATGAGTTTCGAAAACGTGTCCTTGTTAACCGCCTTGTGAAGGATTGGCATGCCAAGATAATCACCCAAGTTTCTAGTCACCTTAAAATCACTAACATGCTCAAGATGACGAAAGAAAAAATTTGTGGAAATTTTCTAGTGCTCAAGATGACGAACAACCCCATGATGCACATTGCTTGACACAAAAATCCTCGACTTCTGCGCACTCACCCTCTGCCCGAATGCCGCGCAAAATACATCAAGACACTCCTTAATCACCCGAATTTGGTCAATCGAAGCCTCTACAAACAACATGATATCATCCGCAAAGAACATATGGGAAAGATCCGGACTAGTCCTCGTTAACCTAATCGGTTTCCAAGCCCCACAGTCCCCAACATCTCCAATAATATGACTAAGCCGCTCCATACAAAGGATAAACAAGTACGGAGAAATCGGGTCCCCTTGGCGGACCCCTCTAGACGCAGTAAACTGAGAAGATACCTCCTCGTTCCAAAGAATCTGCATCCTCAGCTCGGAGAGGTAACACATGCCATCACCTACCGAACTAACTGATCCGGAAAACCAGTCACCTTAAGCGTATCCTCAATACACTCCCATCTCAACCTGTCATACGCTTTATCCAGGTCAAGCTTCCTCCGCATCGAATGGACCACCTCCTGAGCCACCACAATATTGCCCGTGATCATCCGTCTCGGAATAAAACTACCCTGTGTCAACCCCACAAGCAAACTCATAACTGGTTGAAGCCGATTAACAATGACTTTGGTGATGGTTTTGTATAAGACATTGCATAATCTAATAGGTCGAAATTGACTAAGATATTCCGACTTATCAACTTTAGGAAGCAACACAATTAACGTGTCATTAACTTCTTCCGGGAGAACCGAAAATCTGAAAAAATCTCTAACAAAAAACACCACCGAGTTGCCCACCTTATCCCAACAGTTTTGATAAAAGTCGGGTTGGAACCCGTCAATGCCAGGCGATTTAAAAGCCCCCATATTTCTGATCACCTTCCTGATTTCCTCATGAGACACCGACAAGACTAACCCATCAAAACTCCCCGGATTAACCTGCGGAAAGCCTTTGACTCCAAGTAAACTGTGGGCCCATAAACTCAAGATCAATAAGCTTAAGGTTGTTCCGCCAAGAATTAAAAGTTCCTGAATCAGCATGAAGCCCTCCTGCACCTCCTTCCCTTTCATTATTAAACAAGATGCAGTTAAAATCGCCTCCAACCACCATCGGGCCTTGAACCCTACTGATCGCCCTCTCAAGATCTTTCCAAAACTCCTTCCTACGAGTTACACAGGGCGGACCGTAAACCACGAACAAATTAACAACAACATCCCCATCTGAATAAGTAGCATGAATGAAGCCCCTATTCTTCGCCTTAATCGAAATTCGAACCATAGAATCCTTCCAAAAAATCCAAATACCTCCGGCATAACCCGAAGCTTCCACTCTCTCATAATGCGAAAAATCCGACCTAATCATCTTGTTACAAATATGGTCAGCTCTATCACCCGAAACATGAGTTTCAAACACCGCAAGAATATATCGACTTTATTATGGCGACACAAGTAACGGATTGCTCTACGAAACCCAGGTTTACCTGCACCAAAATAATTCCAAAGTAAGATATTCATAATAGACGATGGAGGAATAAAAAAGGAAACCAAAAGAGATCAGTTTGGCCCTCGGGCCAACTCGCGCTCCGCCATTGCGGAATCATCATCATTGTCAGGACTACAAGAAGTATGTTGCTGTCCATGAATCAAGTTCGCCCGTTACAAGAGAAGCCTCGGCAACCAGGGGCCTCTCACTGTTTGCATTCATGCCCTCTCATTAGGAGTTTATACGGTTTAGATTTGTTTTAAAACTTATCACTTCAGATCAGTGACGTTAATGTTTTAAATAGCCACGTGTCACAAATCGTCTAGGCGACTACACTGTAGTCAGCAAGCACCCGATCACTCCTCAAGACCCCATTCTCTCTCACCTCTCATAACCTTCGCTTCCAGTTCCATCTCACGAAGCCCTTTACCTCAAACCAATTTTCATCGCCGCCGGCGACGACTTCCTCTGAAACCCCCACACCCATCACCGGAAAGCTGAACCTCCGCTTGAAGGACATTTAGAAGATGACAGAATCGATGATTAGGAACAAGCCAGGAATGGCATCTGTCAAGGACATGCCCATCCTCCAAGATGGGCCACCTCCGGGCGGGTTTGCTCCTGTCCGATACGCCCGCCGGATTCCAACCTCCGGTCCTAGTGCCATGGCCATCTTCCTGGCAACGTTCGGTGCTTTCTCTTGGGGCATGTACCAGGTCGGCGTAGGCAACAAGAAGCGCAGGTAACTTTGAGATTTTGTGACAGAGATTTCTCTTCTTGCGATCTTCGCTGTATTAGTTTCATTCTTCTTCGTTCGATTGGCATGTTATCGAATCTGATTTGTGTTCCAAGCTTAATTCAATTTGGGGATCTTCGGTGATTGGTCGAATTGCGAATGCCCTAGAATTATATTGGTTTTTCTAATCAGAAGCTTTTCTGATTGATTTTCTCTTGGGCCTAGATTAGATTTCATCTGTCGATTATGGTGAAACGAAGGCTTTAGAAGTGAAACATTTTGAGGCTCAAATGACCAGATGCTTGGTAGTTGAATCAAAAGCCGTGGTCATAAAAGAACATAGTGAAATTAGGTATCTGTAGAGGCTGGGAAATATGGATTTCTTGTTTGCTGATTTTGGGAAGGGGGATAAATTGCATAATCAATATTTTTAAGGGGGATAAACTGCATAGTCAATAATAGATGTTTGCTGCCTGCTCCTTGAGAATGGCGAACTGGGATGTTAAAAAATCTTTGCTCGTAATCTCTTATACTACATAGCCTTTTCATTTTGGTTCAATGAAGTTATGCCAATATGAGTCAGGTAACATTGATTTTCTAGCACAGTAGAATTGTATTTGATGATTTTAAATGGCCTAAATAAGGCCTTTCATGTCTTAAGCTATGTTGAGTGAAATTAATTTAGAAGATTTGAGGACTATCAGCTGATGATCTATGGCCCTTATCATAAGGGTCATATACTCGTAGCCATTGTGTTGAGTATCATGAGTCATGATTGTTGTCTTTGAAGTATTAGTTAGACAGTCCATTTTCAGGGTTTCTAAAGGTAAGTCCTTGGCATTGCTTGATTTATCAATTAAAGGCTGTTGGAATTTGCACGTCTCTGAAATTTCTCAACTAGGATAATTGCTTTAAAAACACAGTCTAGCAACAGAGAATTGGATTTTGGCAGAATTGGCCAGAATATCAAACTAATCCCAATAGTTTCCCTGTGATGATGTTTTCTCACACGAATCATTATAAATTTCTGTGTGGTGACCAGTTGACTTATACGTGGAATTTGCTGGTTATATTCATTTTGATGGTTAGGTAGCTAGTTAGCAAGTACTGTTAATCTGTCTGTCCATTTACAAGTATTAACTCAAAAAGATGAGATCAATTTACATTGTTCTATTCATTAATAGTTTTTCAGACCTGTGAAGTCAATGAAAATTGTTTGAGATGTTGATAAACTCCTCCTATGAATTGGCACATTCTAATAACACTGCACATTCAGGGCACTTAAGGAGGAGAAATATGCTGCTAGGAGAGCTATACTACCTTTTCTTCAGGCAGAAGAGGATGAAAGGTATCCTACTATCACATTAACCTGGAATCATCAAACAATTTCTATGGTGATCAATTTGAGTGATACATATTTTTCTGTATTGCTATACCTTTGTGCAGGTTTGTGAAGGAGTGGAAAAAGTATTTGGAAGAGGAAGCCAGAATTATGAAGGATGTACCTGGTTGGAAGGTTGGTGAGAGTGTTTACCACTCTGGTAGGTGGATGCCTCCTGCTACTGGTGAACTTCGTCCAGAAGTCTGGTAAAACTAGAACCATTCCCTTTGCAAATCATGGATCATGATTCTTTCATCTAAGGGAGGGCTTCTTTGGTTATCTTTTATGCAAGATTCTTCTGTTTGTTGCTCTTTTTAAGGATAGCAATAAATGTAACTGAGTATTTTTCAATACTGTCGGTTGTTGTGGCCATACTAAGCTTTGCATCCAAGCTCTTTAGCGTTATGGGTAAAGCATTCTCACTTGTTTGATGAATGATGACTGTTAAGCAGTTTGTCATGTTTTTATCTTAGACCCTGCATTTTGATATATAAACTGGGTTTTTATAATATGGACATCTTCCTGTTTCTGTTTAGCTGTGGATTCTGCTTGTATTGCTATGCAGATAAACAGAGAGTATCTTGATGATTTGTTTTTGCAAGTACTGTATGTGGTCAAAGTAACTCAGATCAGATTTGAACCAAACTTTAGTTGAACTGAAATCTGACTACCTAATCTGCAAGCTTAACAAGTAAAGTGAATAATCATACGACATGCTGCAAATACCAAAGCTAGTTTTAGGTACTAAACTCAACCGCTGGGAACTGAAATCGCGAATGCAACTATATTCAAAAGTGCAATACAAGAAAGGTTTCTTTCCAATGTGTATATTAAATTTGGATGGTCAAAATTATCCATACAGCGGAAGAAATTCAATGAATGAAAAGTTATCTCTTGAGATTCCACTTGAAATATGAATATAAGATAAGCATTATGGATTGACATTGGATATCTCAACCCATATCCTCCTCTTCTTTGCCTCTTAAGGATTTTACAATTTGTTAGTTAGATTTACTATGGCAATGCTATCTTCAATGTATCTTCAGCCTATCAGGAACATGATTTTCCATGCATGTATAGAGTTTTGCACCATATACATGCGATAAGTTCCAAATTGATACTGTAAATGCTCCGTCTCTTACAGTCTTACCTATCAAATAAATTTAGGCCCCAAATGTTGGAGTAGGTGTTGTGACTTGTGAGAGGGGAGAGATTATAACCAGATGAAAAACTGGGGTGGTGACTCTGATCTGAGCAATAAATGAGTTGTTCCTATGTTCAGTTGAATTGTCCATTAAAACTTTTAATATATCAGATTGGAGGGAATAGCCATGTTAGGATATAAAGAAACCTTGATGGGTTCATCATTAATTTTTTTCGTCCCTTGGTGAGTTGGGGGGCCATGTTATGGAAGGAAGGCTCAACAGTTCTATTATTAGCAGGTATAATCTGTGAATGCTTAAATATGTATAGAACTGAATTTATGTAATTGAATTGAATTGTATAAAATATTACAGCTTTGTATTCGGGTATATTCGTGAAAAGAATGGAAAGAGAAATGAAAATACAAAAAGCCTCTTCTTCCTCTGCACAGAATGCCTGTGGAACTTGTACTATGGAGAGGGCTTCTTAATTGTATATTTCTCTATGTAAATTTCTATTCAAACTGCTCTCACTACTCTGTAAGAGTAAAAAGTAAAAAACAAAGAAACTCAAAAGTATATCTGGACATCTGATCTTTTTGTTTTGGTAGCTTAGAATTGTTGTGAAATGCATCTCCTGTGACAAGCACCAGGTGCTCTAGGGTTCTTCTGCTGCTTCTTCACTGTTTCCTGTTTCCAGATCTTTCCAATGTCTTCTGCTACTTTCATTGCATCTTCAGATGCACCAGATAAGCCTCTTTTTGTGAATCCAGCTGCATACAATCCAGCTTTCCCCTTCCAACCATTTGGAAATGGAGCCTTTGGGAATCCATTCTTGGAGAAGAATTCACTTTCCTGACATTCCTGTTACCCAAAACCACAACAAATTAATACAAAAACTAACTTCAATAAGAAGTGGCTTGTTTCTCTAGCTATCTTAATTTCACTCAAGTTTGATATCTAAGTTACAATTAAAGAGTTAAGAAATCAGATTAATTAAGAACCCATCTGATGTGATTATGGATCCAGCTATGTTCATTATTATCTGTCTTAGAGCAGGAGACCTGCATTTTAAAGCTTCAAACAGAAAGGCTATAAAAAAAGGTCAAAGGGAAGTGTCATTAAAATAATATGCAATTAGTTAGTTAATATAATACAAAATCAAAGTCAACTTCTTAAAACTGTCAACTACATATAAACATTAAGTTATACACTGTCCTAATAATGACACTTGTAAACCATAATTATTGATCCTAGAGAGGCTGGCAAAGAGAGCTAACTGTATTAAGAAGAAAGAATATTCTTGTCTCTTACCTTGAGCCATGAAGGAACATTGCTCTTGTATCCCGTCGCCAGGACGACCGAATCGATTTCCAGTACCTCTCCATTGACAAGCTGAACTCGGCCTCGAGAAAACCTCTTGATTCCTGGTACAACCTGAATCTGACCCGACCGAATCTTCCCCAATGTACCAAGATCCAACACCGGTGTCTTCCCTTCTTTGTTCTTAAGCTCTAGAGGCCCCATTTCGGGCCTCTTCACCCCATACTTCTCTGTATTTCCAAGAAACAAGAATGCAAGTAGAAGCAGTATCTTGTCCACCAGCCACAGAGGAAACCACTTCATCATCTTCCCCGCCAATTCGAACGTCGATTTCCCCATAACCTCCCTTGGTAAAACATGAACCTACAAACCCAAAAACAAAAAACATAAAAAAAAAACATGTCAATAATCAAGAAAACATAAACATGTGTCATATGTAAGGATTCCAACAAGTAGCTAGCTGAGTCTTGGCTTACCGAGCTTCGGACCACCATAGTTGGGAGAGCCTTGTGATTGCAAAGATCCAAAGAAACTTCCATGCCAGAATTCCCACAGCCAACCACCAAAACCTTCTTCCCACTATACTTATCACCACACTTGTAATCACAAGCATGGATGATCTCTCCACCGAACTCATGGAGACCGAAGAACTTAGGAACAACTTTCTCTGCATTCTCCCCAGTAGCCACCACAATCCACTTACAAATATACTCCACCTCCCTTTCGTCTTCCCTACCCGAAAGCGTCCTTATCCTCCAAAGACCGCTCGTCTCATCGTACTTCGCGGACTGGACAGACTCATTGAACTGAGGCTGGATATCAAAGTGCTTGGCATATGACTCCAAGTAGCCTATGAATTGGTCCTTGGAAGGATACTCAGGAGTGTTCTCAGGGAAAGGGAAGTTTGGGAGTTGGCAAAATTGCTTGGGAATGTGAAGCTTGAGGCGGTCGTAGGTTCGGTTTTGCCAGAGAGAGGCAATGCAGTTGGCTCGCTCCAGGATGACGAACGGCACGCCTTTCTCCTTGAGCCCGGCAGCCACGGCTAGGCCTGACGGGCCTGCGCCAATGATGACCGGGCCGTTGACCCATATGCACCGCCGGGCTAGGAAGAGGTCTTCGTGGTTTAGGGTGGAGATGGTTTTTTGTTTGTATAGAGGGGAGGTTATAGGATGGATAGCCATATTGTCGAACAAGAGCTTTTTCTTTTCAGGGTCAATGAAAAGTGGAGATTGATGTAAGGATTTGTGAGTTAGGAATTCTTGGTTTTTAGGGTGTGTTGAGAGAATGATGATTTTGAAGAAAGAGTGGGATTTTGTAGTGCAGAATAGAACGAGGATGGAAGGGTTTAAATAGGAGGGTTGGCCATGACTCAATGAGAGGAGCACGAGACTAGCATGTGCTGACTCTGCTGACTGACTCTATTTTAATTAAGTAAATAATGCCAAATTATGCTTGTTTTTCTTATATAAATTATGTTGGACCGTTGTGATAAGAAAGAGAAATTTTTTAGGTATGCTAGCTGATCATTGATGAGACTTCAGCATTTCTAAATTCGGTGTCTTGAAGCTTAGAAGCTGTTATTTTATTTCTGAAATTTTTTAACTAGGTATATTAAATGATAAAACTTAAAATAACACTATGTACCAATGAATGAATTATTAATACATTGTATTTTTTTATGAAGGAACCCATACTCCCCATCATTGGGATATCGTATGGTATTAAAAATCAGCTTGATGTATAAACCTCATTTTGTTTTGCAGGGGGCATTTTCAATTGTTATGATTTTAATTATTGTTTGAACAGGAAGAGTGGATGATTTGAATAGAGACAAAGTAGAGATTGAATGTTGCTCGGAAAAATGGAGAATGAAATGGACTGTGGTGGAAGATGAAATCCTATTATAGGAAGGAAAAGTTAGTAACACTAACAACTAGGTAGCTATCTATCGACCAGCCTTTAACTTAAAATAGAAACAATTTTTCCGTGTCACTATGTTTTGTGTATTGCCCGCAATGACACGAAGCAAATTCAGAAATGTGTCGACTTTAAGTTGCTTGTTACAAATGAGTTTTGTAAGAGTGTTTTTTTCATGAAAAAATATAATTACATGAGTTAGTTTACATATTGTTATATGATTTGAAGTTGGAACTTTATTAAACTTATATGTTAGACTCGTTATCCGCACAATCTCTAACTTTATAGCCTATTAGACTTTATCGTAGTATTAAAGTAGGTTTCAGTGTGAGCACATTTCCTAAAGTCTTCAGACTTGCCGACTTCATAGCATGTTAAGGCAACACGCCCAATAAAGGAGCAACCGGTCTCAAAGTGGTAGTTCGTCAGCCTTGAGGGATTTATTCGAACTTGCCAAACTTATGAGCATATTCAAGCAGCCCGCACAATAAAGGAGCAACCGATCCAAATGTGACGGTTCGCAAGCCTTGAGGGATTTGTGTCCAAATGTCAACTAGCTAGCCCAGCCAATTGCACTAGAGGGGGCGTATTAAGAGTGTTTCACACATGGAAAACTTAAACATAAATAGTCTAGTATATAATCTCATATGTTACTTCAACCATTTTCATATGGTTTTGGGTTGGAACCTCATTGGACGTGTATATTAGACACATTACTCGCACAACCCCTAGCTTATCAGCCCAACAGACTTTATCAAAGTCACTCTATGAATTCTTAAAACCACTACCATGTTATTTTTGAGGAAATTTGCTTCGCATAACTCAAGGACGATTTAGGAAAAGAAATATATATACAACAACTTTCAGGTTTTGCAATCCCTGGTCAGGAGCACACGACGTGTAAGCTCAAGAAATCTCTTCGATAATAAAACTACCTTAAACTTTGGATTTATTGTGAATGATTCAGATGCATGTGTATTAAAAAATAGAATCATAGAAAATGAATCATTAAAAAGATTGAATATTTTTATATGATTTATTTTCATTGTTATTAAATTAAAATTATATTTTAATTTACTTAAATACAAAATATATATTTTCATTAGAAAACATACTAATTTAGTTATAAATTAATGAAAATTTACAAGTAAGGGCACTAACCAGACTATTGTAAAAGTTCAAGGTACCATTCGAAATAAGTTTTTTCTTCTTCAGGGAACCACTCGCAAAAGCAAAAAACTCAAAGATACCAATCATGATTTTCCTAAATATTTTATATTTTTTACTATTATATTTTTAATACCAGAACAAAAAGGGAAAAAATTATAAAGAATTGAATCTCTTTCCAAAATTTCGGGAAGAGACTCACCCCTCCCTTGTCTCTTTTTCTGTCATAGAAAATGAAATGAAGAAACTATTAGGTTATAAATATGTTCCAAATTCCTAAAAAAAAATTAATGTTTAAGAATTTGAAAATTTTGTTGAACATGTTCTAAAAATGTATTTAGATAAGACAATATATTGTCTTATTAGAATATTATTTAACAATAAAAATAAAGCTTAATGTAATTTTTTAAGTGAATATATCACATAGTAAATTTAATATTATTAATAAAATGTTATCTAATTCAAACGTGACATAACTAGTTAGCTAGTTGATACACTTGTCGCAGAGTTAGACCGAGGTTGGATTTATGGCATAATTATGGCTAATATCATAGAATATTATGCACGTCTTGCTGGATGGAAGGCGAAGAGCCTAAGTTTTGCGAGTTGGGTTACTCTTGTTAAGTCGGTTTTGACTTCTATTCCGGTGTACAAAATGTCGAGTGCTCTGCTTCTGGATGGCCTTTGCAATTCGATTGATAAATCAATAAGAAGCTTCATTTGGAAAAGTTCTAGAGAACGCAGGAAGTTGCATAAAGTGGCATGGGATGAAGTTACCAAACCGAAAGTCCATGGAGGCCTTGGAATTCGCTCAATGAAGGATATGAATATCGCTCTCCTCGGGAAGTTGGGTAGGAGATTAATTATGATCGATGGGGAGTTATGGTCGACAGTTCTAAAGCATAAGTACGTTGATTGTGCGCTTGAAAATTCTAATGCTTGTTCGTATATTTGGAAAGGCATTAAGGCTGGGCTATCTCAGGTGATTAACAAGGGCACTAGATGGTATCTCAGGGATGGGGATTCGATTCAGTTCTGGCTGGATATTTGGTTGATGGATACGCCGCTTATTAACTGGGTGCGTTGTGATATTACTGAAGACCATAAGAGGCGGAGTGTGAGTAGCTATTGGACGGCTGATGGCAGTTGGGATTGGGAAGATTTATCTTCTTATCTTCCTAACTCTGTTATATTTAAGCTGACCGCTATTTCTGTGCTGCAAGATTCTGTTTTTGAATAAGATTGGGTGGAGATATAATGCAGATGGTAGTTATTCTGTTAGATCTGGGTATGATTTACTGCAAGGGAACATGGATAGAATGAGCGTTGATGCTTTGTTCTACCAATGCATATGGCGTTTGCAGACCACTGAGCGTGTCCGTCATTTCATCTGTTGGCCAACAAGGGGAGAGTTATGTCCAATATGGAGAGAACCAGGAGACATATTGCTTCGTCTGGGAGATGCATACACTGCGCAAATGAAGACGAGATGTTCGAGCATTTATTTCGTGATTGCCCCAAGGTGAGAGTTATTTGGGATAATTTGAACGCTATTGATCAGTGTAGTTTCTTTTTTCAGGCTCCGTTTGCAAGCTGGTTAAAAGCCAATATCGTCTGCATCACCATCACTGGTCCATTGGAGTGGCGTTCAATCTTTTTGACAACGTTGTGGTGGATATGGCGATGGCGCAATGCGATGGTATTCAACAATGAGGTGTTGGTCTCCGACCGTGCGAACTACATCTTTGAAATGGCTAAGGAGTATGTTCGAGTTTCAGGTATGGATTCTCTTCCCAATTCAATGAAAATGACTAGAATGTAGGATATTGTTTGGGAAAAACCAAGCAGGGGTGGGCAAAGTTGAATACCGATGGTGCTGTTCAAGAGGGCGTCAGAGCATCAGCTGGTGGAGTCTTGCGTGATGATGATGGGCAATGGATCCATGGGTTTGTCCACAACGTTGGGTCCTGCACCGTGCTGATGGCGGAGCATTAGGGGGTCCGAGATGGTCTAGAGATGGCGTGGAATAAAGGTTGCAAGCAAGTGATTTTGGAGTGCGATTCTCAGGTAGTCGTTAATTTATTAAGTAGTAATATTAGTAAGAGTCATCCGTTATACTGCCTAGTTTATCAATGCAAAGGCTTTATTAGTAGGAGCTGGACTATCAAACTCCGTCATGTGTATCGAGAGGCGAATACGGTTGCCGATTGCCTCGCGTCTCTTACTTTTAATTTTCCGCTTGGTTTCCATGTATTGCTTGCCCCGTCGGAGGGGATTATTTCTCTATTAAACGATGATGTAAGGGGTCGGGTTATCCCCCGTTTGCTGACTACTTAGCCCATTTTGCCTTTTTATTAATAAAATGCCTCCTCGAGAGGCCAGAGAGTGTCGTCTCTCCTTCCACCAAAAAAAAATTATGTTGAATATTCTATTCCACCTAGCTTTATTGTGCAGTTATTACCAGAGATGGACATTAGGGCGGGCCGGCCCGCAAATCTAGACCAAAATGCCCGACCCAACCAACCCGCGGGCCAGCCGGGCCAAACCCGCCTGGGCCACGGGCCGGACTCGGGTCCAGGGATCACAACCCGGTCCAACTCAATTTTTTTAGTTAATTTTTTTTTAAAATAAGATATGGCCTTCCACAGGCCTTTAGTGTTCAGGCCCAGGCCCGGCCTACTTCAGCCCGGTGGTGTACCGGGCTGGTCTAGGGTCCGGATTCCCCAGTCCGAACCGGTTCCATCTCTAGTTATTGCATTTAGATCGATAAGGTTGCTCTTAGTCAACATAATCTATACTCTATGTATGAGTGCCTAATGCATAGCCCTCCTTTTGACAAAAGAAGAAGAATAAGATAACTAGCTACTATTGCTCTTAAACATATGTCTGTCAGAAAAAGAAGTAATACTACGTTGAGGGTTAAGCACTTAAGCCTCCTCCTAACTGGATAAAGTTAAATTTTGATATTTATAACAAATAAAATTCATCGACTTTTGTAAGTTTCATTATTCGGGACCATAATAGCAAGATCCTTGGTGTAAACAGGAAGGAGATGCGTTCTATAAGTGTGTTACAAGCTGAAGCGTTTTCTCTTTTCTTTTGTCTTCAGTTTGTTGTGTCTTCTAAATTTTCTCATTTCTTGGAAAAATTTCATTAAACAAATCTTGGAAATTCCTACGGAAATTCACTCTTTAATTCAAGATATTAATTCCTTACTTTCTTCTATTCCGCATGTTCAAAATTTTCATTGTTACATGGAATGTAATAATGTAGCAGATTTCATTGCAAAAAGATTCATCTCCATGCCTCTTCTCCAACAGTTGATCTGTGCAGAGCAAGATTTGTCAATTTCAAATTCTAGTTTAATAGAGCGCTTAAGATTAAATGTTAGTCAACGTCCTATTATTTTGGAATTCCTCAAGATCATCCACATCGATGATTCGGGTTGGCTATGTAATTTATGGGTAACCTAATGTTTGCCTCGTATTATAAAAAAAAACAAGCTACTATTTAGAATTTTTTATTTTAGTATCAAAAAAAAGGAAAATTACATTTAACCACCATTTATTTTACATTTGTTGCAATTAACTACCTTTTTTAATATAAATTTAACCACTCCTTATTTGTAAATATGTGGATTTTTAGCCGCCTATTTTGACAAAAAACGTTATTTTCTCTGTTGAATAAAGTAAATTACGTTCTTGCCCTTCTTTTTTAATTTTATTTAAAAAATTAAAGAAAACCACAATTGAAACTTCCAAGTTCCAACATGCTGATTTTAACGTTAACTTGTTCTCTCAAACCCTGACTTAATTTCCTCCATACCAATCCATTTTTCCCTCCAATGGCGAAGAAGAACCACGAAACATGAACGGTTATACGCTCATCCGAGGGTCTGATTATGACGTACTCTTCTTCGTCATCTTTTGAGGAAGAAAGATTGTTGTTTGTTGCTTCGCTACCCACCTGTGACAAGGAATTCATCGATGTAAAGAGTGGTTTTTCTTTTATTTTTTAAATATAAAATTAAAAAAGAAGGGTGAAAACATAACTTACTTTATTTAACAGAGAAACTAACATGTTCCGTCAAAATGGGTGGTTAAATGAACATATTTACAAATAAGTGAGGGTTAAATATAAAAAATATATAAAGGATGGTTAATTGCAACAAGTGGAAAATAAGGGTGGTTAAATGCAATTTTCCAAAAAAATTACTAGTATGGCCCTAATAGTTGAATTATTTGAGAGCAATTACCCTAATCATAATAAATTAACAACCTTACAAATGTTTTTGTGGGATGTATTACGTTCACAGATTTAAGTTCAAGTAAGAAGAGTTCTTAGAGTGTGAACATGTGAACAGTTTTGTATTCATGATTTTGAGTTATATATGCATGATTTTGTATGACTATATTCATGGTTTTGAGTTGTATATTCATTATGTTGAGTTGCTCACTTTTTATGAATATACAACTTAAAAATATGATTATGTAACTCTATAAGCGTGATAAAGAGATGAAATATGAAAAAAGCTTAAAAAATAAAAAAATATAAAATATGAATATGCGACTTATAAACATGAATAGTATAATATAAAAAGAATAATATGAATGAATATGCAACTATAAAATATGAATACAGCCATACAAAATCATGAATGTACAACTCAAAATTATGAATACAAACTGTTCACACGTTCACATTCTAAGAATGGTTTTACTTGAACTTTTTTTTTATAAGGAAAGAGATTAGGGTGGCCACTAACAATCTAGTGGTCTCCCTAGAGCATCTTGGCGGATGAGGGTAAGAAAACCCGAGTCAACTGCAAGCGGAATAGAGGAGACACGTCTGAAAGATCAAGCGATGAAGTCCTCCACAAGAATTGCACTCACGAAAGACATGAGAAATACTCCAATCCTGGAAATGGACAAGCAAGCAGTGAATGTCCGAACGCAACAACTCAATCTCACACGGGCAGCGCCAGTCGCCAAGAACGGCCTTGACTAGCTGCAAATTATCGCCTTTAATATGAATTCGGGGAACGCCACAGGTTAACATGAGATAGTGTTTCTAAAACCTCAGACTTTACAAATAATTTTACTTAGAACTCACCTCTACGTTAACATACCTAATTATTCGGAATAAAGATAATGCTCCCAAAAAAACAGAGTCTTTATTATTCAGTTTTTGTGGGATGTAATTAAGTTCACATACCTAATTATTTGAATTGGGGAGTATGTTTCTATTTATGTAGTAACTACATTCGTCTTAAATCTTCTTGGAGGTTACTAGATGCGCACTAGCCACTAGAGCGATGACCTTAGTCTTTAACATTTTTAAATGATAATGAGTAAAAATGATTGGAAATAAAGGTAATTTAGCTTATCTTGTAATAATTGAACCTATTTTGTTCTACTAAAAAAAATAATTGAACCTATTTTGGATGTTTTTTTTTACGGAAAGGATTAGGGTGTCAACATTATTTGGATGTTTTCTTGTAATAAAAATGAACTGAAGTCTATATCAGAGTTGAGATGTTTAAGGTGAAACAATCTTCCTCATCGTTCTTATAGTCAAACAATACGTAGTACTGTATTACATTTAGAAAATCACAATAAATTTCCTGAAGAAGAATATCTATCATGTGAATTATAACCTTGTAAAATGAATTTTCGTCAGATAAATACATTCATGTTATGGACTGGAGCATATTTATTGTCTACTATCATGTGAAATGAGCATTCGTCCCTATATTATCATGTCCATGGCCGCCCATTAACTCCATATAGGAATCAACTTTCAAAAAAATTCTCATAACATGAATACATGATCGATGAAATGTTTTCAGGATCCTGTAAACATGTGATTGCCATGATTAGCTTAATTAGATTTGGACTAATCTCCAAGTCCACTAAACGACGAAATTGTTGATTCCATGTTCCAAGTCGATCTTATATTCCCCATGTAAATTGGGTCAAACAAACTATTGACTCAAATACATACTTTTCATTAACTGTTTTTTGTGGAAAAAAAGTTTTGTTAAGCTCTCGTACAAGTAGACCCAAATGTAGGGTGTTTTTCTTTTTCACATGCAGGAGAATTATAAAACATTTGTATTTTAATGTGATTTTCGGAAATATATGTATGCATACAAGTTATTTCCAGTGGAAGTATGATAAACGGATTTGAACTCATCAATTATCACAATATCATTACCTATGAATTAGATTAGTGAAACTTGAATCACATATACTCCGTACTAGTATATTTCTATTCTCCTAGATAAAACCTAAAGAACTTTATACCTATGAAATATACAATTACCATTACCAACTTTGAGGGATTTCAAACAACGATGAAAGTTGTACTTTAAATTTTTTTGCATTGGATGACTCGGTACTTATCGATGTATAAGTTTATAGTGTTGAAGTTTATGTTTGACGGTGCTAAAATTAGATGCTTAGTTGAAATTAATTATTTATTTTTCATATAAGCTATAGGAAGTTCGATAGAGACTTGTTTATGGGTATTGAAATTGGGTACTTTTGTAAGAGAAATAATAAGCTTAAGCTCGATAGTTTTGGGTATTGATTAGTTTTGAGCTCAATATAAGTCTGATAAGACCGATAAGCATTATGTTGGATCGTAATGTGTTAGTAACCAGATAGGGAACTAGCAATGTTCTTTAGACAACGGAAATAATAATAACGAACAAGAACAAGGTATTTAGAGAGGAAAACTTTATGTCCGACCAACAAGTCGTAGAAAGAAAAACCCCTACCCACGAGACTCCTTCTCATATGATTTCAATAGTTCACTAATCTATTAAGCTTAAATGGTTGTAAAGTAAGTCGAGTTCCCAGGTAACTTCGGCACCAACCGAAGTTCAAAGAACTAGACTTCTACAACCCTAATCGTAAAACCTAAACAGAACTACACACCCGAGTACTTAAATTCTCACGTAAAATCTTCACCGAAGTTATCACAACCACACGAACAACACTTAAGCTCTCACTTCTCTATTGTTTGTCGTCTTCAACCCCTCTTTAACCCTAGCTATCCTAGCCTATTTATTAAGCAACCAGTGAGTTTGATCTCAATCACAATCTTGCCTAATTTGTGATGATATTTCATTGGTAAAACTCGCTAAAAATGGATTACAGAAATATAAAATCTTCTCATATCTTCAACCGATTGGATAAGTTCCATAACCGATTAATCTCAGATTTCTTAATTTGATCTTATCTTCTCAGAAACAGACCGAGCTTAGCCGTTGAACCTTCGCACATCTTCGCAACGATCGTTCGTTAAAAATCTGGTAACTTGCCATAAATAGAAAGTCATGTATCTTCTAGAATAGACTTTCTAGATCGTCACTCGTTGATACAAAATAGTAAGTGCTTAGTACCAATAATATAACCAAACTGAAGGTTACCAGTGAATGGCCTAAGGTCTGGAAGGAAGAGATAGACGAGAGAGGCGAAGGAAGAAGAGAGGATTAGGGAAAGATAGTAATTTTTTGATTATGTAAAAATAAAAACTTAAGAGTATTTATACTAAGCTCTGTCGGTTCAATAAAAGCGACATGCAATTTCAATAACACCTGCTCACCGACCTGAAACTGCACATCACGTCTCTTATCATTAGCATTGGCGGCCATTCGCTGCTGCATTTTTAGTAAATTAAGACACACAAGAGCTCCAACACTTGCTCACGTTCAGCAATAGTAGTGACAACTGCCGAGGACAAACCCGAAGGTTGGGTGGTGCGAGTCAGCGGTGGTGGCTCCCGACCATAGATGGCATGGAAAGGAGACATTTTAAGGCGCGCATGAAAAGTGCAGTTCAAGGCCAATTCAGCCCAAGGAAGAAACGTCGTCACCCAACGACTCGGATGGGCGTGCGTGAATGCACGCAAATATTGTTTTAAAGCGCGATTTTTGACCTCTGTCTGACCGTCAGTTTGTGGATGATATGTTGTACTTTGCCGCAATTTTGTACCACTCAACTTATGTAATTCAATCCAAAATGTGCTTGTGAAAATAGCATCGCGATCAGAGACAAGATTGGCGCCGGAATGACATGATGTTTAACCACAATTTCCATAAATAATGAAACCTCTTTTTCCGCGTCATAAGACGTGCCCAAGGCGCCAAATTAAACGTACTATTTAAGAAAACTAAAATCTTATAAGAAAATTGATAAAATTATTTAATCCTAAATAAATATAAATTAACAAATTATTGCTCCTTCCATATAAGTCTACTTGTTTTTTTAGACTTAAAATTTTGTTCAAAAGAACTTGTCTTTTTATATATTTTGGACTCAACTTTTCCAATTTAACCCTTACATTTAATGAAAAAGTGAACTGAATCTACTTTATTTTCATTTTCAATGTACAAAGTAAACATTTTTTTTCTAATTCACTTCATTTTCATTAAGAACATTTTTTTCTAATTCAAAATTTTCTTAATATATGTGTCTAACTCTAAAAAGACAAGTAGACTTATACGAAGAGAGTATCATTTTAAGAAGTTTAATCTATACATTTAGAACGTAGATTAGAAAAACAATTTAAATAATCCAATTAAGTCTTCTATAGTAATATTTCTGAACAAAACAAGGGAGCTCGATATACGAAAAGAGAAGTGAAGCCAAAGACAATACCGACCTTAATGTAATTAAATGTTAAACTACTTTTTAATGCCTTAAATAGTTAGAGATCTACTGCGTTCATTTGGTCATTTAATGTTCAATTCATTCCCAGCACGTTATATCTATAATTAGGCCATGTGTGTGAGTGAAAATACAATTTAATAGATTAAATTCAACTTTTTAATTAAATTTAAATCTTGTTTCAGGGTTTCACTATTCTCCCATACACATCAATTTTAAAGTTTTTCTCTACAAATCTTCTTAAAAATACTTCAAATTACCCCCTTCAAATAAAAGTGCAAAATTTTTCAACAAAATTAAAATAAAACAAGTGCAATTGTTTTTAATAAAATAATAGAATCACTTGTCAATTGATCTGATAATGCCAACAGCAAAGTATAACTAATAATCTCGATGCATGGATCTCAGCATGTTCTTATGATTAATATATAGGAGATCATCTCCTAATTAATTAATTAATTAATTAATTATAATTACGTAGAAAACTATCATGAAACATGCAAGTAATCGACCAAATCTTTTGAGGATTACTGTTTTCTATGTGTAATTAGAAATACTAATTTCATGGTTTTGTTATGTTAGTGCACTAATAGAATCTCCACATGGAAGCAAGAGATTAATCAGCTAACTATTGATTAAGAGAACGGATTAGGTGGAAGGAGGTATGTATTAAAATTACTGCTCAATAATGGGAATTATTTCCGCATATAAGCTTGTTTCCATGTTGCATGCACATGCTATAATTCTCTCCTTTAATTGCCATCTCTCTTTTGACTCCCGAACCCCACCTACCTACTCATATACAATTAATTCACCATTATAAATAATGATCAAAAATGTAATATTATTATTATTACATGTGATATAAAAGATCACCGAGGTTACGTACCCCACTATATACGTCATAACCATAGCTATATCTAGCTTCCAAAAGTGTATATCATAACTACAATAATGATCCAATTTTCTAGCTTAGCTTGTATATGTTCAAAGACAATTTTCTTGTGTAAGTCATCGTCCTATTCTCTTATGATACGACTATGCATCGAAATTCGAACGCATTGAGATAGACGATTGCGTTACTTAAGTATTAGCTTATGCAAGCATTTTACTACGAGAATGCGACACCTATAAGTATATTAACTCACATGTATATTCGCGAACTCACCTATCATAACTTAAAAGAGCATGGATCTTGTGAGGAAGGAATATATATGTGAGCGGGTAAATCAAACATAATTATCATAGTTATTTTCTCTATAAAGGTATTTATTAAAATTACTGCGTAGTTATTTTCTTATTTTCTATATAAAATTATATGACGGTTATGCAACTTAATGGAAAATTCTATCTTTTATTAAAGGATAGAATTAAATTGGAGATAGGGTGGAATATTCCTTACTTGGGCTTTAAGGCAGTTGGCCAGCCTAAGAGGATAAGATTTTCGGCCCCCTGTATCTCTCTCTTCCATTATAAATACATGCCCTAGGCATGTAGGGAGAGACACACACATGTGCGTAGCATATTAACAATATCCTAGGCAGGCTAATATTCGCTTAGCTCGACTGTTTAGGGTTTCACCGCTCTCTTGTTGTACCTCGACGCTCAAACGACAATTGCTCTTCTGACTTAGGCATCAGAGGTGGATTAGGGGGTCCCCGCCCCCTATGTCCATTGTTTTGCAGGTTTCTAGGTCAAGAGATCGAAGACGGAGCGGAAGAGGAGGAGTTCTTAATTGGTGTATTAAAGACGAATTGAAGGCGAGATTTTGTACACCAACAATTGGCGCCGTCCGTGGGGACGAGGATTAAATCCATGACTAATCGTTGCTAGTAAAAACAAATCGAATTTACGAATCCTGGGGCGATCGCACGAAACGAAATCGCCGCCCCAGCGAACAAACCGCGATCGCGGTATAGTAACACCGTGATCGCGACACCCTGGCCGCGATCGCGGCCTACAATCGCCGCGATCGCGGCCCACCGGAGTGCGCCTCCGGAAATTCGCGCCTCCGGTTTTTCGACCGGTGTGCCCCTCCGGAAATATGTGACTCCGGAAATTTGTGTTTTTTAGGTTTTTTCTAGCCTAAGGGCGTTCCAAAAATCAAAAAAAGAGATCCGCTTTGGGACTTGTTTGAACCCTAAGTAAAAGCATGATCGGATCACCACAACCAGTGTCGATCGCAGTGCGTGCTGCGAAATCGACGACACTGGGGGCAGGGGTCAACCTTGTCGGATCCTTATCAAATTCAATCCCGCCTAAGGTTGGTAGTCGACCATCAATTGAAGGATTAGGCTCCGGGTGCGTGCCCGATAGCACAAAGTTGAAAACTTGATTGTGAATCAAACATCCAACCGCAGTCAAATCGACGGAAAGCAATTTTGGGAAAAGAGTATTCGATCTACGCAATTGTGGTGTTGGAATCCATTCCTGAAGATTAAGAAGTCGTTTTTTGGAAACCCTGGGGCACCGTCGCAAAGCGAATCGCGCGAGGTACGCCCAACGAGCAAAACTGTGACCGCGACAACGTAAATCGTGACCGTGGTACCATACACCACGATTGCGGATCGGCGATCGAACCCGAGCTTTTCAAAAATCGCTCGGAAAGTAAACCCTAATGGAAATTGATCAATCTGATTTCGATATTCGCTCGAAAGGTCAGACCTTTGTGCCCGGAAACGACTTGAACTGTGACTCGGCCCCTCTTGCTAATACGGTTGTTCATCGCACAGATCGTTCGGGTGTCTGAGTCGAGCGACGGAATCGTCAGTCGTGGTACTTCAAGGCTAGAATCGAATGAATTTGATCAAGCTTGAGAAACGGCAATGTGTGTTGCCAAAAATAAGAATAATCAAATGGTTCAAGAGTAAGGCGGGTCGATCCGAGAGATCGCGATCGCCGAACCGAACCTTGACCGCGGCCAGGAGGGCCGCGGTCGCGGCCTATCAAGCCGCGACCGCGGTTCAGAAACCGCGACCGCGGGCTGCGTATTTCGGAGCATTCTCTCTATTCGCAAGCCAAACCCGACAGGATTTCGACAAACGTAAACCTAATACGGGGTAATCGTGACCTCTCCGCATAGGACCCGTACAATTTGCTTGAATTCGAATTGGATCTTACTTGCCATAGGTTGAACGTCCTCTTAAAACGTAAAGCCGATCGTAAAAGCAAGCAAAGCGATCCTATCTAGCAATCAGAAGCCTTAATCGCTAAGGGATGAAGATAGATCAACGCTATTCAAGAGATTTGGAGAGTCTGAGCGGACTTTACCAATCGTAGTAGAGCGCAACCAAAGAGTTCTCCTTGCCTTCCAAGATCAACCAATCAATGGATTCCAAGTCAAGACACAAGAGAAGTTCTCAAGAAGATGTCAAAAAGCGATCAATCCATGCAAGCGTGAGGCTTTAATCGATTTCTTCCAACAAAGAAACAAACTTTCTTAGACCCAAAGAAACGACGAACTCGTAAGCCCTAAACCGCCAACGAATTCTAGCGCGACCGCGGCCTCGTCAACCGCAACCGCAGTCCGTACAACCGCGACCACGAACCATGCGATAGCAATCGCCGTATGGTATTTTCGAAACCCGAAAACCCTAAAAGCGCTGGGGCAAAGTCCGATCTTCACTCGGAAAGTGATCAAGACTCACAAGGTGATCAAACGAAACTTCGATATTCGCTCGGAGGATCAAACCTTAGAAAAGTTCCAAGCAAGACAACTTGCTCAAAGATGATCAAGTCCGTGACCCGACCTCACCCTCAAAGCTTGGTTGCTCTTCATGCAAGCCAACGAGGTTCGGATCAAGCGACGGAATCGATGGTCATAGCGCTACACAGTTTGATGAAATCAATCAGCGATGCGCGTCGCTGAACCCGAAAGCAATCAAGTAGTGGAGCATCGGCCATCATCAAGAATGAAAACGAGATTGTGCTTAATACGCACTCTAGCTTCCGCTTTAAGAGAGAACTAACGGATTCAAAGCGAGCATAATAGAGCGGAGCCATGTCGCTATCCAAGCCTTGGAGAAATCGCCAGGCTAAAAGCGTTCTTTGTAAAGATCCAAGAAAAGCACCTCATCGATGAATCGGCGATCGAATGGACCAATCGACGACTCGTTAGCATTATCGGGTTCGTCGATAACCGCCGCGGTCCCAAGCCGGTAAACGCTGGTGAGAAGATCGAAGAAGTATACAAGCCAAGTACGAGGGAAAATTACCGCAATCGCAGAACCTTGCGAACGACGAAGACCGCGATCGCAGCCAGCGAGGCCGCGGCCGCGACCAAGATTCCGCGATCGCGGCGCCCAGAGGCCGCGGTCGCGGCCAGCCTCCAGAATTGTTCGTTACCTCGTTTTACGAGCACCGTGCCCGCGGGTCCCTAAACAGCGACCGCAGTTCGCCCCCGAGAACTTCAGATTGAAGATCAATCCTTGAAATCGTACGACGTGTGTCGGAATCAAGGACTCGAAAATAAATGCTGGGGCATTGTAAAACCGAAAAGTCAACGATGGTCGAATATGATAGAAGAGTCCGAGTTATTCAAGATTGGACAATGATCAAGCGATAAAAAACAATTCCGTTGAAGCATTGGCAACGTTAGCCACCCGTGCAAGAATCACTTAAAGACCTCGATGCGTGTCGAGGCAGCGGGATATCACCGGGGCACGAGAAGTTCTCTTAAGGGCTCATAGGTTTTGACAATCGCCGGGGAAGACACTACATTGTCAATCTTTTTCGGGCCAAACTTGAGAAGCATACCCCCAAGAAGGGTTGAGCCTACGCTGAAACAAGATCGATAAAGGCATACATGAGATATACGCCGAGGATTGCATCTTGACTCTCCGATCTCGTTAGCAAAGATATTGGTGGCCTTTTTAAAAGTGCCTCGAGAAAACCAATAAATTAATTGACGCGCTCTTTCCAACCATCTCGTCATCACCGAGGATTATCAGGACATTGTCACTACACGAAACGCATCCTACCAACAGGCGGCCGTAGCGTAATGCGTGGAGGCCTATACGTCAAAAGGTCATGGAAAAGCACACGCATATGGTGTAATTCGGCCCGAATTGGAAGGGACTATAGCGCATGGTCGGAGAGCATATGAGCGAGGAAAGTCTCGACGGGGGAGATGTCCCCCGGACTTGTAAATCACGCTCGTTTGAAGAGTTTTTCCCTTAAAAAGGAAAACCGTAGACGCTAGATCGTCGAAGACTACCGCGAAACAAGTCGACAGCGGCCGCGGCTTGTAAACCGCGAGCGTCGGTTTGCCGGTAGTTGCTTCTTGCGTGGATGTTGAGCTTAGGCTGGGATCGCTAGAATGAACGACTTTATTTTATTTCTGTTTTCTTAAAATTAGAAGGCTTGGCCAAACACTTTTTTCAACATAAACGTTCTATTCTCCCCAGTCTGATTTTGTTCGTTCTAGAGATTCCATCTTAAACCTCGGTAGAAGATACGACTCGAAAAGATAGCACTCGCCCCATGATAATCGCTCATGGATGTACGAATATACGAATATACGAATATACGAATATACGAAAGCGCTAGGGGACCAATCGACCAATCTGCATGGCCACTTCGATTAGAAACCCATTGTACCCTACGTCGCCTAACACGGTGGGTCGTGTAAGGGCGGTGTAGGTGGGGCATTTGTGAGCGGGTAAACCAAACATAATTACCATAGTTATTTTCTCTATAAAGGTATTTATTAAAATTACTGCGCAGTTATTTTCTTATTTTCTATATAAAATTATATGGCGGTTATGCAACTTAATGGAAGATTCTATCTTTTATTAAAGGATAGAATTAAATTGGAGATAGGGTGGAATATTCCTTACTTGGGCTTTAAGGCAGTTGGCTAGCCCAAGAGGATAAGATTTTCGGCCCTAATGATATGATTTTCGGCCCCCCTGTATCTCTCTCTTCCATTATAAATACATGCCCTAGGCATGTAGGGAGAGACACACACATGTGCATAGCATATTCAGAAATCCTGGGCAGGCTAATATTCGCTTAGCTCGACTATTTAGGGTTTCACCGCTCTCTTGTTGTACCTCGACGCTCAAACGACAATTGCTCTTCTGACTTAGGCATCGGAGGTGGATTAGGGGGTCCCCGCCCCCTGTGTCCATTGTTTTGCAGGTTTCTAGGTCAAGAGATCGAAGACGGAGCGGAAGAGGAGGAGTTCTTAATTGGTGTATTAAAGACGAATTGAAGGCGAGATTTTGTACACCAACAATATATATCAATATATGTTCTATGCGAATATGCGGTAAGTAAAAGTGCATCGTAAAGCTTCAAAAATACAGTTCTAAATGAGAATTTACAATTTTTATAATAGAAGAAACACCAAGATCATTCAATCATCATCCATGAAAGTCACGGTGATACGCCATCTCATTCAACAATCTCACAAAGGAGAAGAAAATCTGTTACAAAACTCATGTCTCAGAATAGTACCCCCTCCGTCGCATATTATATGGGTTTTTAGCCCAAATTTTTTGTTCCATAATATATGGGATTTTGAGTTTATTTATGCTTGTCTTTCTTGGTAATTGTAATTCTAAGCAATTCTATCCAATGGAAATGGAGATGACACTATTTTCAAGTAATTAAAATTCACTTTTTAAGTAAAAAGAGGGATAATTATTTGTTTTAAAGCAAAAGTAAAGTATTTCTTAATATGTGTGCCCAATAAAACCCCATATATATTGGGCGGAGGGAGTAAAATACATGGCTTTTATACTGAAATACATATTACAAAGTAGACCCTAATATTCAGATTATTATTACAAAACCACCCATATTCTTCATATCCCCTCCTTAAGTTGGAGTTGGTGGAGATGCAACCAAACCCAACTTGAAAGCCAAAAACTTGTGTTGATCTTCACCAAGTGGTTTTGTTAAAACATTAGCAAGTTGAAGCTGAGATTTGACATAAGAAGTCTGAATAAGCCTTCTGAGATTTTGTCACCTACATAATGACAATCAATATTGATGATGTTAGTTCTCTAATGGAAAGCTGGATTAGAGGCAATATGCATAGTTAATTTATCGTCACAATGTAAATTAATAAGAAGAAGAATAGGAGATTTTGTCACCTACATAATGACAATCAATATTGATATTGTTAGTTCTATAATGGAAAGCTGAATTGGAGTCAATATGCATAGTTGAATTATTATCACAATGTAAATTAATAGGAAGAAGAATAGCTACTGACAAATCAAAAAGCAAACCATGAATCTAGACCACCTCACTTGCAGCTGAAGACATACATCTATACTCTAACTAAGTTGAAGATTTAGAAACTGTTTCATGCTTTTTGGTTTTCAAAGAAACTAAATATTTCCTAAGAAAAACACAATATCCACTTAAGACATGGCTGAAAATTTGCAAGCTGCTTAGTCAGCATCAGAATAGCTAGATACATTTAGCTCAGACTCAACAACATAGAACAGACCCCAATTTAGAGTGTGTTTAAGATACTTGACCACATAAAAACACACACACAATAGTACAAGAACGCACCTCACGCGCTTCTCTGTAGAGCGAGAAAAGAGTGAGTCGGCGTGTTGGTGCCTCCCGCCATCGTCGGCAGCCCGAAAGGCAGAAAGCAACGATCGAAGAAGCTTTCCTCCCTCCCCCACCCAAGCTCCACCCCATCAACCCCTCCAACCCATGCTTCCTCCTCCAAATCTCTGAACGAACCAGAAAGCTCCTTCGCCCCAATCCCCGATGAACTCATTCGTAGCAATAACTCCCGATTCTTCAAATCCACTGTCATTTCCCAACCTGAAGTTAATGCTTACAGTGAAAACCTGGATTCATTCTCTTTTCCCACTCTCCCCTCTCCCAATTTATCTCCTTCTGTTCATACAATTTTGGTAATCGATCCCCCACCAAACCCTAAATCTTCTCAAAACCCCTCTGACTCTCTTCTACTCCCCAATGTCGACCCATCCCTGACTTCGGCTACTGCCACCATGGATTCCAAACCCCCCTTAGCCCCTCTGGCTCCAGGTTTGAAATCACCCACTTCTGGTCCCTCGCGTTCCTATGCGGAAGTTGTTGGGGGGTTTCTCAATCACAAATCAAACCTGTCCTTGCACTACTATGAAGGTTTTGAAAATGGAGAAATAGCCCTTGCTGATGATGATGTTGCTAATCAAGTCCTCAAGTGGAGTCTATCTCTAGTTGGCGCCCCGATGGGTGAACGAGGGGCTTACCGTGCCATGGAAAGCTATGTCTCTACCAATTGGACGGGTATACTTCTCCCTAAAATCACCCTAAATGATAATATCTTCTTGCCATTTTGAAAAAAGGACCTTGGTTTCTGTCGGGTCTCAAACCTCTCATCCCCAAACGCTGGATCCCTAGTATGATCTTAGACCTCAGTTATCTCAACACCATTCCTATTTGGGTAACCTTGCCCAACATAGACGTCAGTTTCTGGTCGGATGTGATGTTTGGAAAAATCGGCTCCTCAATTGGCCAGCCCATCCAAATGGACAAGCCTACGACCTATGAGGACATGGTCTCCTATGCACGAATCCTTGTTGAAGTATTGACTGAAGCTGAACTTAGACGTGAAATCACCTTGCGATCAAAAGACGAGATCATTTGTCAAAGCCTGGTTTATGACTGGCTGCCCAGTCATTGTTCGAACTGCAAAACGTTTTGCCACAAATCAGGTGAATACCCCAAACACTCTTTGGAAAGGCTAGAAACTAAAGGCTCTAAGCGACCCACTGACAAATGCAAACTCGGCTAGCCCCTTCCACCCTGCCGCCCCTCCTACCAACACTGCCACACACCTCGATGCCACAACCCATTTTGAATGTCGAACCCGCAGCCACCGGCTCTGTAGTCACAACCCCTTCCCCCTTCTTCTAATTTGGCACCCTCGACTACTTCTTTGACTGATGACAACATTGTTCCCCCGCCCACTCCTAACATTTCTTCTGCTAAGCAAGCGCTACCCCTTCCTCCAACTCCAACCCCAACTCAACTTCCTCTAATTCAAATTCATCGGCTTCCTCAAGCCCCATGACACAATCCCCCTTACCCCCGCAGCGCTACATCCAAGTGAATAGGTGCTTGCGATCCTCTTCTTCCCCTCCTATTGAAACCCCCCTTACAAAAAATCTCTTGGTCGCTCAAGGAGCTCCTCCCTAAAACCATCGGTTAACAATGTGTAAAGCCAAAATAGGCCGTTGGAACACGCAAGGCCTTAACCACGCCTCTAAAAGAGTTGTTGTGGTTGACCTTGTCCGTGAACACTCTCTCAATGTCATCTCTCTCATTGAAACTCATATCTCTCTTGATAATCTCTCATCCATCACCAGTAGTCTTCTCAATGGCTAGAACTGTGTCTCTAACTCTCTCCCAAGATCCTATGTTCGCATAATCATTCTCTGGGATCCCTCCATGATTGCCCTCTCTGTCCTCACTACTTCCCCCAACTCATTCATTGTCGAATCTATGATCTAAATACTTCCAAAACTTTCCTTGCCTCGTTCGTGTACGCGCATAACAGCCCCACAAACAGATCTGATCTCTGGAATAACATTATTTCCCTTAGCTCCACCATTAATGAACCCTGGATGCTCATCGGCGACTTTAATGTCGTTCTCATCATTTTGAGAAAATTACTGAGCGTCAATGCACCTCTCATATCATAAATGAGCTCTCTCTCTCTCTGTCTAGATCAATCTGGCCTTGTTGACATGAAATTCTCGGGTGCAGGCTTCACCTGGAACAACAAGCATACAAATGGAACTCGCACTTGGTGTAAGTTGGACCGCACTCTGGTCAATAGGGATTGGATTGTTGAATTCCCCCTAGAAAGCACCCATTTTGCCCCCCTGGCATTTCATATCACAGCTCTTCCATTGTTTATTTCCCAAGCGCTATAACCAGGAAAAGACTTCCTTTCAGATTCAGCAATGCGTGGGCCAGTCATGACTCATTCCTCCCTACTGTTTCTGAGGTTTGGAACACCCAAATCAATGGTGCACTATGTTCTGCATCACTTTTAAGCTGAAAATCTTGAAAGCCAAGCTCAAACGTATTAGTAATGGGAATATTGAAGAAATTACTGAGCACTTAAAAAGCAACAAGACAACTCTCTCTTCTCTCCAAGTCTGTATTCAAAGCCAGTCGCTTAACACCTCACTCTTATCCCAAGAAGCCAATATCATTTTTGTCATTGTTGATGAAACCAACTCTCGCTCTCTTCACTCCTTCGTCAACATGCAAAATTAAGCTAGCTCAAAGGTGGGGATCATTGCTCCTCAGTTTTTTACAACTCAATAAAGAAGAGGCATTCCAAGAACCTTATAAGCTCCTTAATTGATCCCCAGGGTAATTCAATCTCTGCCTCGATTGAGATTGTCAACCATATTGTCAATTTCTTCACAAATCTTTTGGGTTCTTGCTCAACCCCGTCCTCATACCCCGCCCATCTCCTCACCTCTAGCCCTATCCTTTCAGCCCATCTAGCCAACTCTCTCGTTCAACACTTCTCCAATGCCAACATTAAAAATACCATCCTTAGCATTCACCCAAACAAAACCCCGGGGCCCGATGGTTACAACTCTTTCTTTTTCCGAAAAGATTGGAGTGTTGTGGGCAAGGATGTCATAAGGGTATCCATGACTTCTTTCGTAATGGACGACTCCTCCGACAGCTTAACCACACTGTTATCCACCTCATTCCCAAAACTCCCAATCCTAAACACATCTCAGACTTCCGAGCCATCTCTTGTTGCACCACCATTTACAAAGCAATCACTAAGCTCATCTCGGATCGCATTCGCAGCTTTCTGCCCGATGTCATTTCTAACTGTGCGTTTTGCCCGCCCGCTCCATCAGGCATAATATTCTTATGTGCCAGGCCATATTCAAGCACTACGGTAGAAGAAACATCTCCCCTAGTTGTGTTATCAAAATTGACTTTAGGAAGGCTTTTGATACTGTTGTAACATGTGCTTCTCTTCTTCGACTTCCCCGACACCATGATTCAGTGGATTCTCACCTGTGTCACAACCACCACCTTCTCCGTCTCGGTAAATGGCGAGCACCATGGTTTCTTTCCGGGTAGAAGAGGTATCCGCCAAGGTGATCCTCTTTCACCGTATCTCTTTGTGCTTATTATGGAATATCTTAGTCGAATGCTTCAGAGCCTAGGACAGGACCCTGCTTTCAGTTGGCACCCCAACTGCAGAAATGCTAAGATCAATCACCTCGCATTTGCAGTTGACCTGATCATCTTATGCAAAGGTGACACATCTTCCCTCACAGCTATTCGTAGAGTTTTGAATATCTTTGAAGACATCTCTAGCCTCAAAGCCAATCCTAGTAAAACTTCTATCTTCTTTGGTAGAGTTGATGAGAACACGAGGCTCCAAATGCTTTCTATTTCTGGGTTCTCCCCTGGATTTTTGCCCTTTAGATACTTGGGAGTCCCTCTAGGGCCGCGTAAACTGCCTTGCAGGGACTATGATGATCTTATGAACAAGATGACATCCAAAATTCAATCTTGGACGACCAGACATCTATCCTATCCTAGCAGGTGTGTGAGCTTATTCAATCTGCGCTCTATGGTATCAACACCTTCTGGTGTAATGCTCTTCTTTTCCCTAAAGAGGTCTTGAACAAAGTGGAATCCATCATAAGATCCTATCTCTGGAATGGCAATACCTCCTCCAACAAATTCCCTATCTCTTGGGAAGCTGTCTGTAGGCCTCGTGATGAGGGTGGATTGGGATTCAAAGAATTGCTCGCTTGGAATCGAGCCTGCTTCTCGAAAACCTTACTCGAGCTTAACTCCCAACCACAGAATATATGGACTCGCTGGAAATCTTCAACATTCTCGGAGCCTTGGAACATCTGGACTGTTGTAGCAAAACCAAGTGACTGCTGGGGGTGGCGGTCTATTCTTAACCTTCGTGATCTCCTGCTCAACAACAGCTCTTCTGCCCTCATTCTAGAAAATATTACCTCTACTAATGGAGGCTTCTCTTCAAAAAACGCTTACAATATGTTACGCTCCCGAGGTAATAACTGGATGTGGGGCAAGGTTATTTAGAAGGGGCTACATACACCTAAATGTTCCTTCATCACTTGGATGGCACTTCACCACCGACTCCCCACAAGGGATCGGCTCAGCAAGTGGCTCCCGATGGCTAGTACTTCATGCGTTCTCTGCAACCAGGCCCCGGAAACCTTGCACCATCAATGGAATTGATACACTTTCACCCTTGATGTCCTCAATGATATGTGGCTTCACATCGCTTACAAGGCCCCAACGCTTCACAACTAGTTCGAACGGATCTTACACCACCATTACAAACGCAGCACCATCTCCCGGCTGAATGCTGCCACCTTCACAACTTTTGTCTACTATATCTGGAAAAGACGCATCGATGCTATCTTTAACAACGACATTAGCTTCCCTCTCTCTTGTACTCGATCAATCATTGCCCGTATCCAGCATTGCTTGGCTGCTCATAAACTAAAGCATCCCCGATTTATCTTATGAGCTCTCTTAACTTTTGTTGCTTTGTCACTTGAGCTTTTTGTCCTCTACTGATGTCTGATTATAATTGCAAACTCCAGTTGTATATTATCTCCTTTAATACAATTTTTTCCATTTCTAAAGATAGGGTTATTTGGGATTTCCAACAAACTAACTGAGATGTTGGATATAATATGAGAGATCTGGACAAGTGATATTGAGATAAAGTAACCGTCCAATCAATCTTCTATAAACTTCAGGATCTGATAGAAGAATTCCCTCGTTAGTAGATAAAGCAAGACTCCGGGGCAATGGAAAAGTAGCTTCCTTGGCATTTAACAACCTTGCATCTTTTATAATATCTAGGATGTATTTTCTTAGGTGAATGACAATGCCTTTATCTGATCGAGCCACTTCAATTACCCAAAAAAATCTAATAATACCTAGATCCTTAATAGTGAATTATATTCTTTATCAAAAAATTCTTAGTCTTCATTATGGTATCAACATCATTACCAATCAACAATAAATCATCAATACAAGTTAAGGCAATAACAAGTTTTGTACCTGGTTATTTGATGAAGACTGAATAATCTTGGTTAGATTGTGTATAACCCATATGAAGCAAAGAATACGTAACCCTTTAACCAACAAACCATCCCTTTTTGAGCCTTAGAATAGCCTTGAGGTGGTGATATATATACTTTCTTCTTCTAGATGCCCATGAAGAAAAGCATTGTTAATATCTAATTGATGAATATCCCACTATTTAGCAGTAGCCAAAGCAAGCAAAATTACAAAAGATTCAAGCTTAGCAACGGGAGAGAAAGTATATTTGTAATCTTTCTCCTTGATTTGAGTATAACCTTTTGCAACCAACTGGGCCTTATACCTTTCTATAGAACCATCAGGCTTGAATTTTGTTTTAAACACCCATTTAGAACCAATTGTTGTCTTTCCAAGTGGTAACTCAGTCAATTCCCATGTCTGGTTTCTTTCCAAGTGGTAACTCAGCCTCAATTTGCTTATAAGTGCTTGGCTCATTAACAAAACACATGTTGCAAAAGGAAGTGACAAACTCCTTAGAAAACTCATATAAATCAAATACTTTTGTGACTTGAAAGGAACACACTTAATATCGAAGTCTGACTGGTAAGTTTCTGTGTCCGATGGACTACCTAACTGGTGGAGGAATAGCTGGTGACTTATTTAAATCTATTGATGAAACATGATCTTGTATGATAGGAAGAGATGATGAAGTAACTGAATTATCAAGACTGTAATCAGAACTAGAAATACTGATGTGAGGCGGATTTGTATCATTAGAAACTGCAGGATTAACTAGTGGAAAAGTTTCTGAATCAGTCACTGAAGAAAAGCTTGATGATAGCAAATAAGGAAAGACTGTCTCTTGAAATACCACATCTCGGGCAACAAAGAAATACTAAGCATTCCCCCCCTTATTAAAATAGACAATATAGGGCCCCACACGATGTCCTTGTGAACTACTAATCCCACCCCCGATGAATTAGAGCTTGTCCACAAGGTTGGAATTTGAGAATTGATTCTTGAATTCTTCACACGTCATCCACGTCGCTTCGTCTTGGGATTTTAGACCTTGTGGAACACATTGGGTTTCCCCACATGGATGACCACCTTAATGATGTTGTTGGGAATAAACACTTCATTCTCCATGGTCAGCTCAAGTGGTAGCTTAGTAATTGCCTTGTGATTTTTTATGGTCTTCTCTAACAAGGATACATGAAACATCGGGTGCATTTTGGTGGAAGGCAGCTCTAAGAGGTATGTAGGCTACTACTCCTACCTTCTTTAACACTATAAAAAGCCCAAAATAATTCTTCATAAGCTTTTGGTTCACCCTTCGAACAAGGTGGACCGCCGATGGGGACGCAATTTCAAAAACTCCAAATCTCCCTCTTGAAATTCCAACTCCCTCGTCCTCTTGTTGGCAGCCTCCACCATTCTCTTTTAAGCTCGATTGAGATTATAAACCTCATAATCGTATCACAGTTCCAGAATTCGTCTGCCATGGCTACGACGATGAACTCACCGAGCAAGTGTTGTTAAAGCCCGAGTGGTTTTCTTCCGGACACACACTCAAATGAGGACATTCATGCCGCCCTTTGGAAGGTTGTATTATATCAATAATCAACTCAATGAACCCAGTTTTCCTACTGTTTCAGTTGCTTTGCCGGAAACATCGTAAGTACATTTCAATGCATCGGTTCAATACTTTGGTTTGGCCATTAAATTTCGGGTGCTACTCATGTGTAACTTAGTGCGCACCTTGCTCTGCCACACTATTGGCCGTGAAGGGATGTTTCGGGAGAAGGAAATGGGAATACTTGGAGAGGTTATCTACCACGACCAACACACAATCATAACCATGGGACTTCGGGAGGCCGCTAATGAAGTCTAGGGATATATCCTCCCAAATTTGCTTGGGTGTGAGAAAGGGTTATAGCAGCCCTATTGCTTGTGTGGAAGTTTCAATAATTAGAGGCCGATTTCGACCCTTGGATTGTCTTTCAGGCTTGCCTCCTCCCCACTATGGATGAGCTCAACCTCATCACTCACCTCTTCTAGTTCCCTTCCCAAATTTCTATGAGTTTGGATATCTTCTCTCCACAACAATGGAGAGGTCTATATGGTTGTCGACACTTACACGACCTTTTGCCTTTATTTCACTAAGTTTTGGAAAACACACCAATCTGGTGAACCGGGTTTCAAAGCGACAATGGATCATGTGGACGTTGTTGGTGTTGGGCTCCAATTCATCTTAGGCCTATTATTGACCGAGTTTCGTTCGGCCCATTACTTCTTAAACTATACGAATGTGGCCCAAAAGATTACTTACTGGGTCAACCCTTCTGTGTCGATTCAGGCCCCACTATCATCTTTATATAGGGTCCTCTACCCAACCCTTTCTCGAAGTCTAATTTTCTCTCAACTCTTCGAGAAAGTCCATGGCGGTGAGCAACTCCACCTCCTCAAACCTATGTAAATCGATGCGAATTTGAGGGTTTAGTCCGACGAGGAAATACCCCAACAGTTGGTTATTCCCCAACTCAATAGTGTTCGTCGTGTACGCCACTATGGACTCGTCGATGAACTCCTCGATCGTTCCCGTCTGCTATAGCAAGCTCAAGTGCTCAAAATGGTGGGAGGTATAGGTTGCCATAAACCTCTTAATTTGCTCCGCCTTAGCTCTTCCCACAAACACCCCAATTGTTTTTGGCTCATTCACCAAACTTAGTTGAGGGTAGTGTCGTCCATACTAATCATCACCAACGTGATTTGATCAACCACCTGCATCGATTGGATCTCGAAATATTGTCCTGTCTTGGCGATCCATGTCAAGGGGTCCTCATCGTTGAACATGGAAAGCTCTACCTTTCTCACCACCAAGGGAGACGAGACTCCCTTTTTTCCGAGCTAGTGACTCTGACTCCCGCTCCATGGGGGGAGGGGGTCGTGACCCAATGTCCACCACAAGGGTTTTTGACCCTGACCCTTCTCCCTCGTTGTGGTTAGGGGACACCGCCCTCTAGAATTGCAACTCGAGTTGGTGCATGAACATTGCTTGCAACTTGGCTATTGGTTCTTGCATCGTCGACTATTGCTTGGTGAGCCCTTTTTGAATTATTGGAGCATCTAGGTCTCCATGGTAGCAAGTCTGGTCTCTAACCCCTCAAACCTCCGGCTGATCTCTTTGAATCTTTCCAACTCACTCTCAAGCACCACCATCCTCGAATCTAACTCCTTGATCCTAGTCATGACTAGAACAACCTCTCAATGAGAGCACTAAATTGTTTAGATAAGAGGATGCTAGTAAGACCCAAACCACAAAACACACTCTTTGATTGATAAACACCAAGAATATATATTATAGACTCTCACACTCAAAGGAGAACACATTCGATGAGCCAAAGGCCACAACTTATTTCTCTCTCAATTTTTGACTACCCTATCTGACGCTAGACTCCACTATTTAAAGGAAACACACACGACACAAAATATATACACACACACACCAGCACGCAAGATGTAGGACGAAATTGAAAAAGACACTAATACCCCTGCTAACGAACTTTTGCCAACTAAGACCTCTTCTCCTAAATGGGACATTTTCCTCCTTTCTTAGAATAGACATTATAGTGCCCCAAACGATGCCCTTATGCGTTATCGATTTATATGTTGGAGTCTTCGGGCCTATTGGCTTCATGGGTCCATTTAGATAGTGTGGTTGTTCATTGGCCTTGGGCGAGGGATTAGGGCTTGCCTGTGTTATGAGCTTGTACAAGTAGCTCGCCGAATAAAGGGGTTTCTAGTCCTAAATGTAGCGACTCATCGGCCTTGAGCGATTATGTCCAAGTGAAATTTGTCCTAAGTAGTTGCCACTTAGAAGGTGTATGGAAATAACTCTTCCCACGTATGAAGTTGAGTAAAAATTGTCTAGTATATAATTTTATGAGCTACACTACTTATTATCATATGGTTTTGATTAGAATCTCGTAGAGCTTATGTATTGAGCTTGTTACATACACGAACCCCAGTTACACGCACAAGCGTAAATTATCAACCCACCGAACTTTAATAATTCTACTTCCAACATTTTAATGTAAAACGTAAATTTCTTCATTTAAAATTCAGCCATACATACTTTTCTTGAATCCCTATAATTTCCGATCATAAAAATTTAATTCCGGAGAAATAATAATCTAAGAATTATAGTTCCTACATTTAACTAAAAGGGTCTAAAATTCTAATTGTTTAACCACATACTGAAACCCTATAATTTCTAGCTATTTTCTTTTTCTTTTTTATTCAGCTTCTTTGTTTAAGTCAATATTTATATTTACAATGATTGAGAAATAATTACAGAATCAAACATATATATATATATATATATATGGTTACATAAGTCGATAATTTTAGAGAATCCAGTACCAAATTAATAATTAGAGAAAATAATTAGAAATGATTGATTCAGGGGCGATATCGATTCAAGAGAGGATGAACATTCGGTCCCTAAAAATATAAAAGAGATGATGAACGAAATGAAAGAGGTGTAGGTAGGCAAATATGTTAGTATTTATTTTTTCTTCTAGCTAATACAGTATATTATATATGAAAGTGGAAATTCCTCCACGTAGTCCAGTACATTACAACTAGTTATTACGTATTAATTTAGACACCACACTTTGTACAGATCAATATGACCCATTTTACAACAAATAGGTTCCATTAATGGGGTCGGTTTATTGAAGTATATAATGGATGTATCTAAACGTACGTACGACATTAATTTGTGGATGGCAAAGGTTGCATATGTACATTGTATGCACTTGGCTCTAGAGATCGAACTACTTAATTAGGGCACCCATTTGAGTTATTATATATGCCTAATACGGAGTATATATAATATTCTCTTTACAAAGAGAGATTAGAGAGAAATTTGTGGCTGAGTGTTGAATGTTTTTCTCTCCTTGAACTGTGTAAGATCAGTAGATCACATGGAGACAAGAGGATCGGACGTATATACTAATGCAATTCAAACTGTCATAGATAGGACCAAAGTAAGATGCAAAAAAATCTTTCTTGGATATTGGTGAAGAATCAATTAATTAACTAAGAACTCGGTGTGTTAGGATTTAGTACGTTGTTGATGTTTATTTCAAGGCCTAGATCTCTACCCTAAAATTCACGAAAGGGCTATATACTCCTTCCGTTTAATACGGAGTACTAGTTCCCCTTTTAAAATTTGAAAATATAAAAATACCATTAAAAATCCAATTTTTTTTAAATATAATTATTAATCATCCTATAGAGTCAATAAATAGAGATTGATAAAAGAATCAATATAAGTAGAATTAAAGCGTGTCCGGTTTACCACATCGAAATGAAATAAACCATTAACAATACGGAGTACTGATTATTGAATAACAGTGAATAAAAATATACTACATCTGTTTCGTAATATAGGTTCTTTTTAGCTTAAAATCTTGTTTCATAATATAAGTCTCTTTTAATTAATTAATATTAAAACTTGTCAAAAATAATACTCCGTATTTAATTAATGTGTTTCTAGTTCCAATCCATTTATAAACGCTAAAAAATGTTACCCATTGGGTGATATTATATGATTTAATCTCATATTAATTTTGTACACAAAAAACAAAATCTTATCAATTCCACTTTAAGCTTGTCTTTTTTTAGTAGAAACTTTAAGCTTGTTTTAATATATGTGCAAAGTTCTGAAAACCCCTAAATTGCGAAAAGGAGGGAGTATCATACACTTTCCATTAAAATTTATAATTCCTTTTAGATATTTGCACACATATTAAAAAATATTAAATATTATTTTTCACGTATCAATACTTAGTTGGTGTAATGGTAAAATTATACTAGATTTTTTAAGTGTTGTATAGGAGATTCGAGTTGAACGATCTAAATGTAGAGTGATGTTGACTAATCAAATTAGAGGAGCTAAAGGCATGACCAAAAAACTTGTTTTTCCAGGTCGCCCACTTATTAATCATCTTCTATCTCTAAAATTGAAAAAAAAATCAAATTTAATGTTTGCTTAATTTATCCAATTAAAATGCAGAACGAGGCATTAAAAATTGGTGTAGAGTAGTGATTTTAAGGACAGATTTGGAAAAATTTGTCTAATACTCCCTCCGATTTATAATTTATGACCTCTTTATTTTCACATTTTTTAACACAAGCTTAAAATCGAAATAAGAAGAATTTATTTTCTTAGATTTAAATGATTCTATGTACTATATTTTTAATGCAATCTTAAAAAAGAGCTTTTTTTTGGTCAATTAAAAAAGAGCTTTATTGACACTAGAACAAAAAAAAGTAATAAATAAATGTATATTACTTTTAGAATGTTGTGGTACTAATTAAATAAAAACGGTCAAATATTATAAGTAGAGATTTTAAGATAAAAAGACCATTTATTGCGATCAAATGAAGTACTATCTAAAAAAGACACATTTTTTTCTTGAATTAAAAATAGAGACTAAGAGCAACATCAAGAGATTCCCCATATACATTGATATTTGTGTTTTTGGAGAATACTGAACCATTTTTGGCTCAACAGATTCTCTAACACATTCTTCAAGATGGAGATAGAGGAAAAGTGATGTGTTTTCCCTAAATTTAGGGAATTCTCCAAATGTATTTGGATAATGATTAAATGTACACATGTTAACATGTAATTAGTCACATTAAATTTTATTGTATTTTGGAAATATATAATAAAAATAATAAATGCATGGTTCTTCAAAATGAAGAAACTGTTGGAGTTGAAGCATATATTTTTTAGAGAATTTGACTTCAAGTTCTCCATTTTAGAGAAAATTACAAGAAAGTTGTTGGGCTTGCCCTAAGAACAACCCCAACATCTTCCCCAAATTCTTGAAAATTGAATTTTTGGGGAAGTATGGACATGTTTTTGACTCAATAGTTTTCCCATCTTGTTCTCTATAATGGAGAAGGAGGCAAAAATATCAAGTCTCTTCCCTATATTTATGAAATGTGGCAATTCTCTATAATGGAGAGAGAGTGTAAAAATAATTTATGATTGACTTGATTAATAAATAAATAAATAAATTATAATATAATAATAAATGTTACATTTTCTAAAATAAAGAAGTTATTGGAGTTAGAGTAAATATTTTTTTAGAGAAAATGACTTTTATTTCCCCAATTTGGAGAAATATTTAGAAAACCTATTAGAGTTGCTCTAATATACATTTAAATCTTGAAAGAAAAGGTTTTTTGCTTTGCTTTGTTTGGAGCAAAGAGAGAGTATTTGTTAATTGAGTTGAAATGCCTCGAGTAAATAATCTGATGTCTTTTCGATAAATTGTTTATATGGCTTGTACCTGGTCTTAAGTAGTGTACAAACACATTTGAGCATGAAATGCACTCCTACACCAAAAAGCCCTCACCCTTTTCATGATAGTTATTCGTTGTATTGTAAGTAAAAAAGGTCATAACCAAGAACCATTGCATGTTGAACAACTTTTCATTGCATCAGCATATGCAACAACATGGCCCCAACCTTCAAGGTTTGCACAAAGCATCATTAAATGTACTTGATAAACTCTAGGATCTACCAAGTACCACGTACCGCGTGCCCGGCCCACATATTTTTATAGTTCTTAGGAAATTGTATGTGATGTTAATTTTAATATGGACACAATTTTTACGGATCCAGTTTATATACTACATTTTAAGATAATGATCAAGGTCGCCACAAGTAGTATTTGGATTCGTCTATAACATCCATTAAAGATGAGAACTGGTTACTAACCATTTTTAAGAAGGAAAGGGCAAATTGCCGCCCGAGAGATTCGGTGACCTCGGGGTACTACCCCAAAGGCCCAACCGCCAAACCAAATGCCCGAAGGCCAGTTAATACACATTTACATGTACACAAAGCATGCTCAACAATTTTTTTTTATAATTTCCTCCAAAATAGAAAACTAACAAATTGGTCCAACATAAAACGAGACTTTATAAATTCCGTGTTTTCTTTTAATTTTGATAATGACAAACTGGATTGGTTCAATGTGTTGCTAGAAGTATCTCAAGAATATTTCAAGAACATCATCAAGAGTGTAATTTTCTCCAAAATAGAGAACTAACAAATTGGTCCAACATAAAAACGAGACATTATATATTACGTGTTTTCTCTTAATTTTGATCATGACAAACTGGGTAGGTTTAATGTGTTGCTAAAAGTATCTCTAAGAATATTTCAACAACATCTTCAAGAGTGATGGAACGTCGTGAGGGAACGAGTGACACTTTGGAAAGTCTCTATAAGAAACTACGCGACTTTCTATAATTAGCAAGTTATCCGATCTTGAATGACCAATTTCAGAGAAAATATGATAGTTGGGCAACAGTTGTTTGTGAAAAAATATATGAAGAAGTCTAGAAGATTTGGATATGGATGTGAGAGGAAATCGAGATCGGTCGGTTAAGGTAAGTAATTGAGCATTTGAAGATTTGGATCAGTAGTTTATTTTAATCCGTTTTTAGAGAGATTTTGTAAATGGAATATCATCATGGTTAGGCAATATGAGATTGAGATCAGATTCGAAGAATGCTTTATAAATAGGCTAGGTTTAGCTAGGGTTAAAAGTGAAGTTGATGGCGAACTTGAAAAGAGAGTGTTTTCAAGTGTTCGGGTATTCATGACATTTTCCGATGAAGATTCCACGTTGGTGTGAGTAATCATGTTGGTAGTTCACTTATTGTTTAGGTTTACGTTTAGAGTTGAAGAGGTGGAGTTGGTTGTACTTTGGTGGGTACATTAGTTACAAGGGAATTTGGTTTGCCTTTTATTTGTTGAAACTTAATATATAAATGTTCTATAGGAATCCCTTGAGAAAGAGTCTCAGAGGTAGATGTTTTTCTTTCTACGGCTTGTTGGTCGGGCATAAAGTTTTCCTTTCTACATGTTGTGTTCATGTTTATTTTTTTCTGCTGCCTAGGGAACATTATTAGTTCCTTATATGTTTACTAACACATTATGATCAAACAATTGGTATCAAGTTTGTTGTAGATTGTGTACTAAGTGCAGGATTATAGGAAGAGTACCAAGAGCAACCACAACGTCGGTATTGGAAATAACAAACCTCTATTGCTTAAAGTAGGAGAGTATGACCATTGGAAGATTCTCTTCGCTATGTGGATCAAAATTAATGAATATCAGGCATGCATGGAGAGTCATTGAATATGGAGACTAAGTTGTTCATGCTGACAAGAAGAACAAGAAGTTTGAATAGGTGTAATAACTGCGGTTTTTGAGGATATTTTTGAATTTTTCTTGGATATCCTTTTAACCTCTTAGTCCGTTTTAACGCTTAGTCCAATATTTTTGTTGGAGATTAAATCCTAGAAAATTGTTGGTGATATCCTAAAATCATAAAGAAATGATTTTATGGATCGGAGTGAATTTTAGGATTTTTCAGTGGAAAAAGAATATTTATTGGATAAGCCGTCTTTTTAATTATGTACCGGAAAAAGGATTTAAAATACGAAACGAAAGCCTTAAAATTGAAGGTAGTGTGATAAAATCATGGATAATTGGTTTTATTGATCTACATAATTTACGAGACGTTTTTCGTTTAGTGAGTTTTTCCACCCGAGGTACATAATTTTACCGCTTTAACGCGAGTCCCGTTCCGAGACGGGTATTGTTTTATAAACCGCCTCTTTCTAGCTTAATTAGGAAGGAATTGGAGGTAGAATTCGGGCATATCTTTCTACCTAGTCAAAAGCTTATCCAAAGTCTACAAATTCGTTCCAAAAGAAGGAACTGAGGGAGAGATTCAGGACAACGACGACGGACTCGGGGGAGCTGAATTCTCCACCGCCGCTTTGCACCTCTTCCCCCGCCTGCTCTGCCCTATCCTCTTCCTCTTCCTTTCCCTTCAAAACTTTGAAGGAACCAGAACCGAATCAGGACGGAACGACGGACTGGAGAAAGAATTCGAACCTCCTTCACCTCTGACATCTTCTTCTCCTCATCTTTCCCTTTACCTCACCTCCTTCTTCTTCCTCTTTATGGTTGTGGGCTAGTTGTTGCTGCCTTGTTCAAGGAAGGGAGAGTAAGGATGGAACGCCGAACTTGGGGAGAAAGACGTCTTCACCGCCAACTATCTTCTTGCCTCGTTATGCCACGCCGTCGGCGACCGTCAACTCCTCCGACCACCAACCACCACGGGAGCCACCGCCGGACAATACTCGACCACCGTCGGGCTCGGGGTTCGATCCACTATCGAGCCAAACGAGCCATGGGCTCGAGTGAAGGTATATACGATCGAAATTAATTAGCGGGTTAGTTGCAAGGCCACCGTAAGGGCCTTTCGGTTCCACTTTGCTAATTAAATTTATGGTTTTTATAATCTTGACGTTGATACGATCCCACAGGTTCAAACCGCTCGAGAAACGGATGTTAGGATCTTCCGTTATAGCGAATACAAGTTTTGGATACCGATTGGCAGGTAAAGGACTTCGGATAATTACTCGGGATTCATTGTTAATCCGTTTGATCCGAGATTTGGTCACCTTTAAGAACTTTTGCTAATGAACAATTTTTATTTAGAAAATTGTTTCAAAAGTGAAGCGGATTATTAGTTATAATTCCGCCAAGATGGCTTCTTAAAGCATGACAACTAAGGATTTATTATATATCGATATTCGGAAATTAAATCGTTTATCGATTAGGAAGTTGTAGGAGTTGAGAATACAACTAAGAAGTGTTAATGTGAACTCGTTGCTGAGAAATCCTTTTGTTATATTTGTCAGAAGGATGATAAAGATTAAGGTTGGAATTGGTAAGGACGTTAAGCACGCTTTCTAAAGCCTCTCTCTTGCATTGTGGTTATTAAATGAGGAATTGAATCCCATTTAATATTTGTGTTGGGAACAACTTGTGTGCTTAATAAAATATGATAGATTGTTATATTTGTTAGAAATAATGACCATGTTGTTTATTCAGTTTCGCGTTAGAACTGGATTTAGGTCCGTTATGTGTGACCTTGTATGTTGTCTCATGCTGAGACATTATTGTGAAGTAAGTTAGTTTTTCAGGGGTAGGAGTCGAGTCTCCGATGACCTCTTTATAATACAGTCTATGTTGGGAGGTTTAGCTCGTTACTATCATATCCCAACATTCGGGTCATGACTCATACCTCACTCAACGCTGGAGGAGGTGTTTATGCACTCTAGCTAAGTGCAAATTGGTACTAGGTGTTCGTCAATGATCATGGATTTCATCCCTCTCATCTTGACGTCTCCATGTACATGTGGATTCTCGGCGGTTTCAGTCGATTAAAAGTTACCAACATGTTTGTAAAAAGTTAAGTAATATAAGGTAAGTGCGTTAGGCACATTAATATACCTGGATGGTTAGTCTATTCGATAACCATTCTTGTTTCCGGTTATGAATGATTCTTAATCAAACTTTGATTAAGTCAATCTGATTAGTCGATGGAGGCTTTTCAAAACGTTATGTGATTATTATGGGTTCCCAACAATTGTTTATGCTTCTTAAAGAAACCACAAGCAGTGGTGTTCTCTCTCTTAATTATGCGAGTCTCCTTCTTATTCTCTATAAGACTGCTAACTGTTAGATCATAATCCGAGTCTAATCGGATTTGGATGCCAATATGTTTAGTTACAACCATAAGAACCAAGTTAGATTCTCCACTTGCTAGTCTATCATTAGACTAACCCGTCCATCTTCTTTTCTTTTATATGGTCGGCTGGTGTCCACCGTTGGTTTACGATACATCAGGTTCTTCTTGGAAGTTGATTCAAGAGGCAGATTCAGAGGTTTGAAGGTCTAGAAGTTGAAGAAAGGTTTCCAATGGCTATACTTGAGTGAAGATCATGATTGAACTACTTCAAAGCGAAGTTGAGATTCAAAAATAATAACTCAAGGAAGACTTGATGAAGATTTTGTTTAAATAGAAGGTTGTTCTATTTATTAATTCTTTTTTAAGTTAAGGCTTGTATAAGACCTTTTATTCTCTTTTCCGCTGTAAAGTTTTACTTAATTTTGTTAGGTTTTAAATGGTTTCATTTTACCTTGTTTTTAGTTTGTTCAGTCAATTTAAAGCTTTGGGTAGCTTCAGTTTAGTCTTAATCGGGGTTACTGGCAGTAATACCTCAAGGGTAGGAAGGGGGTGTTACAATAAGTCCAACTCAGTGGACTAGGATGGAAAAGAACTTTAAGGCAAAAATATACTTGAATAATGTCTTGGATATGAGGACTCGCTAAAAGTTATCAACTGCAAATTTTCGATATGCTTATGAATGGTATTGTTTTCAATTAAGTATGATGAATTGCTTTGTGTTTTCTTTGTTTGAACTAACATTTTGATGATGTCAAAAGGATGAAGTTAGGAAAAATACACAAATGCGTTCTATTCAAGGAAATACATATGGAACTTTGGCTAAGTAGGAATATGTTATTACACTTGCTAAGTAGGAACAACGATGATTTTGTTAGGGGGAAACCTATTAAAATTTTGATCTCAAATCTTTCTATGTCTTCTATTGATTGGTTTTTAGATGTGTATTTTTGCATAAGTTTGTCATTATCAAAAAGGGAGAATGGTTGGAACATTCATTTTTCCATGATTTCTCTTAGTCTTGGTAATGACAAATTGTGTTGGTTTAATAATGTGTTGCTAAAAGTATCTCAAGAATATTTCAAGAACATCTTCAAGAGTGATGGAACGTTGTGAGGGAATGAGTGACACTTTAGAAAGTCTCTATAGGAAACTACACGACTTTCTATAATTAGCAAGTTATCCGATCTTGAATGACCAATTTCAGAGAAAATACGATAGTTGGGCAACAATTGTTTGTGAAAAAAAATGAAGAAATCTGGAAGATTTGGATATGGACGTGAGAGAAAATCGATCGGTTAAGGTAAGTAACCGAGCGGTTGAAGATTTGGGTCGAAAATAGTTTATTTTAATCCATTTTTAGAGAGATTTTCTTAATGGAATATCATCACGGTTAGGCAATACTTGATTGATATCATATTTTGGAGAATGCTCTATAAATAGGCTAGGTCTAGCTATGGTTACAAGTGAGGTTGACGACAAACTTGAAAAGAGAGTGTTTCAAGTGTTCGTGACATTTTCCGGTGAAAATTCCACCTTGGTGTGAGTACTCAGGTTGGTAGTTCACTTATTGTTTAGGTTTACGTTTAGGGTAACGTTTAGGGTTAAAGAGGTCCAGTTGGTTAAACTTTGGTGGGTGCCTTAGTTATCAAGGAACTTGGTTTGCTTTGTAATCGTTGAAACTTAATATCTAAGTGTTCTATTAAAATCCTCTGAGAAGGAGTCTCAGTGGTATAAATTTTTCTTTCTACAACTTATTAATTGGGTAAAAAGTTTTCCTCTTTAAATATTGTGTTTCTATTTACTATTACGATAAGAGGTTTAAGTACAAAAAATGAGCTCTTTTTCTTTTATCACTTGGAAGCGGTGTGAAAGAAACGTTTGACATGCATATTAATGCTCTATAACTATAAGTCTATAAGGCAGCAATTTGAAATCCTTAAGAAATTATTACTGTACATAATGTATAATACATGTTCCCCTATTAGTACTAGTTTTTTTTCTTTCTAGAGCGACCAAGTACTCCATAACGGTAATAACTGAAAATGGGACCTAGTCATATGGGCCGGGAAATGTAAATTATAAAATATGGTCAAATGTTCTATTTTGAGGAGTCAAACATGGGTGAATATATAGTTCTGGAAGACTCATGTGATCGATCACATGACTGATGGAAGTTCGGTGCAACGGTTAGTTATGAAGCAATCAACTTGTTTTTTCTTTATATTTCTTGCAAAAGGAAAAAAAATGGTTTTGGTTTCACAAACTTCGACCTAGCATGTGCAATACAAAGTGAATAATGTCATACATCTCTATTATATTGTAATAAAAACGGAATAAAATATTTTGTGAACATAAATAATTAGATAACGATACAAAGAATATTAGCACATCATTAGTATAAACTCCATAAGATTTTTCAGATGTGTAAGATGCTTAATATGCAACAAAAAAATATTTTAATATCTTAGATACGAATATATATCACAGAAAATCTTAGAAATAGAATTTGCATTTTCTACAAATGATGATGCATATCATACTATAATGGTTGGTGTAAATCTATTATTGCTTTTTCTAACCTAGTCTCTAAGATCCCTTATTTGAAAAAATTTCATTATATTTTATTATTTTAAGATTTTAACAATTAATTTTATAAAGTATATGTTTTGTAGGATTTTAAAAATCAATTTTCATTATGATCAATTAAAGTAGTTTCACTTAGAAATTTAATGGGTTGACATAGTGGTGTCTTGCTGCATTCATACTAAAGAAGGATGATCAATTGAGCGGGCGGTCCCGTGTTCGGTTCCTCGCATGTGCAAAATTCCCTTGTCAGTGGCAGTCATGAACCGCAAAACTTGGCCGTTTAATTTGGGGGTGAGGCTTCAATTAGTCTTCCCATGGTTTTATACCTTCAACACCAAACTTGCAACAAAGGATCGGCACAATCTTCGAATGAGCACAAAATTGAAATGACGTCTCCAAGAAGCCTATTAGAGTTCGTGTCCAAATTATGTACATCCAATTGTTTCTGGTGTATTGACACAATGCCACTATTGATCTTACAGCCTTGTTTCACTCTTCTATGAAATCCTACATAAAACTCCATACTAACATTTCACGTGGCGAAACCAGAATACATCCATGCCCCTTAAACCTACAACAACAAAACCTAAGAACTCTATAAACCTAATTTCTTAGAAGAAATCATTTGCATCAAGGGCAATGGACTTTGCACCAAAATTTCAATAAGGCGAAACTCACGCGTTGATGGATGTACAAGATGGAAGTAACCTGTTTTGTCCCAGACTACGGCTTCATTCCCGTAAGAACTGGAATGCTGAATCTGCTAGTAACTCAGCAGGAGGGCTAATGCCGATAAACTCTCTCTCTTGCATTGAGTTTGCAATGTCATCTTCCATGGAGGGTATTCTGCAGTTCAATGCAGTTCTAAAATGTGAGACAAATATCTTGTATATTAGGACAAATTTTGAGCAGAAGAAATTAAAAATAGAGACAAGAATGAATTTTGGAACAATTACCCTTTCTATGATATCTTTTTACTAAATTGGTGGATATGTTTATACAACACTAATGCAAGCTATATACAGAATATTTACCCTCCTACGGAACATGAAAGATGTGAACATTTGGATAGGAGAGTTATGTGTCTGACCTAGAAATTTCAGGTAACATATAGGATTTTGAGGCTTCATCGGTAGATGCATGGATATCATCTTTCATTGCACCCTTAATGGCAGAAATGACCTGAAAAATGAATTAGAATATTAGAGCCATAACTAAATAAGTCTGGAATGTTGTAATATATATGTTTGGATGGATGCTGACATCTGGGGAGACACTTTTGGTGTTGTAGTCGTCGTCACAGTACAACGTACATATCCTGTAAATCTGCTGAGTGTTCAATGTCTACAAACACAAGAAGATTGTTTGCAAGTTAGAAAAGAATAGCATTGTTAATGCAGTTTTCTAGTGTAGAAGTTTCAGCACTTTCAAGATTGTTTACACACAACTTACTGGGCAGAGGTCACTTGCTATATCATCGTAAGTGATTCTGGACTTCTGATGTATAACCTGCAGATATGAAAGATATTGTGTGTGTTTCACAATTATGCAAGCAAATGAAAAGAACGAAGCCTCTTCAAGGCAGAACACAAAGAATTAACATACCAACTCTTATCAATTTTAAGCAAACAAGTAGCAGAAAATCATTTCGTTCGCGTATTAATAATTGGCTACGCTCTTTAGCTGGTTAAACAACAAGAACAAAGGAAAAAGAAAATCAAAACAAAATCATGATTGAAATTACATACCAAGAATCCTACAGCTTGTCTTATGTGTTTAAGCTCATCCCAGGTTGAGGAGCCTACATACTGCACACATCAAGATTTATCATCAGAAAGATCAACTGTATAATTAGCAAGGCTTGATATAAGACAAAACAATCACAATGGATTGTGTACAAGCAAAATGATTTGATTAGACAGGAATCCAGGAAAGAAAAGGGCCTATGTCCATACCTCTTCTGTTGCTTTCCCAATCCAAGATAATAAATCATCCAATCCAGACTTAACATAATCACCATTGCTAAATGTACAGCATTCTTCACTCTGTAGAAGACTGCAAGGATAAATAAAAAACAATATTGAAACTCGACTTTCTCTATCCCAAGAGAAATATAACTAATGGAGTAAAAAGAAGATTCAACCAAAACTTATTGACATACTAACTTGTTAAAGAGCTGAGCATTGATATATGAAAAGATCTGAGTGAACATCTTCTGAACAAGAAATGTAGGAACCTGGTAGAAGAATAAAATGTGAATACATATGACCAAGAAAGGTGCATTATATTATATCTTCAATAGATAAATTAGGAATTGACTTACAAAATTCTCTTTCATTGCATTGAGAAGAGAGGTAAGGGTGTCAGTTACGCTCTGCCAATAACTAACTGGAGCATCCAAGTCAGCAGACTGCTGCATGCTTGTTTTAGGTGTTCTCGATGCCTGTGGTGTGAGCTCAAAGAAATTCAATCGCAATAATGGAGATTACTATGCACATTAAAAAAGGATCATATCTTAACTATTAAGTTTTAAGATTGAGATACCTGAATACAAGAAGAAAGCAATGGGGAAAGCTCTCTTCGCACATTATCTCTAAGGATACCGTATATCGTCTCAACATAAGCAGAGAGCTGCTGCTTGAAAAGCAGAGCTGGATGCTTGGCATCAACGGTGCGCACCACATCAACCTGTAAGTTGGCTGAGGACCGGAATCCCTAAATAAGATTGATACAGAAAACTCAGATTAAATTTAAGAAAGAGACTGACATAATTCTACATTTTAGAATATAGCATATTATTATCTGATACCAATGTCATCCTTCCAAAAAATGATGTTGGTTGTGGAGGTTTTCCACTATCTGCATTTTCTTTCATACTTCTCTGCAGCAAGAATAGTAGAGTAGAAGTATTTGACAACCAATAAGCCAGATGATTGATGTCATCTTTCTGTATCAATATTGAACATCAAAACAGAAAACACTTTAGTCTTATGATTCGATTTATTTTTTTAAGTTTGTTGATCAAATGGAAAGTTTTGTAAACTGAATTACCTCTAATGAAGAACCAACCAACTGAATGAGGCCATCAAACACATTAGTCTTCTCCATTTCCATGGATTTCCAATGAAGAAGGCACTTGTATATGGCAAATGCAGCAACTGGTTTGCCCTTACTAAATCCAACATTTTCAGACACACATTTAATAAGTGTGTGTATACTCTCCTGCATGACGGGCAAATGAATTTTAAAAGGCACCGCAATTGCAAATATATAAAATTAATCTAAAGTTCTTAATTAATATCCAGCACATACTCGTTCTTGTGACTTCCTCATCGATTCTGAAACAAAACTTTTAGGAGGTATAGGACTTTGCTCTTCCTTATTAGTGTCATTTGTGTGCCCATTTTCCATAGCCTAAAAAGACAAGAGAGCAGTATTATTGGTTGTCAGATGACATATGAAAGTATCCAATTTTGGCACCGTACTTACCATATACCCTGACATTTTCCCTGTGGAAGATATCAATTTGGATTGACGCTGCAGAGTTTGATACTCACGCTCCAAGGTAATATTTTTTTCTTCGAGTCTACAGAGAAACAGAGCAAATGAAATTAAAAGGCTTCCAGGAACTACACATCAAGAATCTAAAAACAGAAATCATACTCGGGAAAGACAAAAGATGGAAACAAAAAGAATTCCACATTGACAAGAGACTGAAAAAAAAGTAACACAAACTTTTTCAGGTCAGTCTTCAACTCAACTATCTTAGATTCTGCTTCCTGGGCCTTCTTCAACCGCTCTTCACTTATCTTTGTAGTTTCAGCAACTTTATTTTCTAAGGATGTCACTAGGTCCTGTACAGTGCAAAAAAACATAAAGATTATTAAATATCTGAAATACACTTTAAAGATTTGCATGCTAGGTCAGCTACATTACCTTTAGCCATTCATTCTCATTTGCAAGCTTATTATTCATGACATCATGATCAAGGCCAAGAACTTCTTGTTGAAAAGGCATATCCACAACTGTTTTCTTTACAGCTTCTCGCTCCTTGTCAAGTGGTGATTTATTTTCTTGTACTTTTATTTGCATCTCTTCCAAAGCTCGTTCCAATCTTGCAATTTCTTGTGTCTTGGCTTCTTCTAGATCAGTCTAATTAAGAAGACAAACCATTAAACAGAAGGTGGATATTAACAGGATTGGATCCATAGTAATGTTCTTTATTGTCACAGTATTTTTAAAAGAACATCTCATTGTTTACTCTATCCTCATATTTGTCCTAGTAAAAAGATATATTTAATATGAACAAATACGATGAAACAGAAAAACAATGCACTAAATCACTGTTAAACCATTCTCACCCTGAGACGTTTCTCGAGCTGCAGTTCTGAGGTCAAATTTTCAACTTCCTTCTCGAGCTTACCTTTAGCAGCCAGCAGGGCTCCGGTTTCCTTTGCAGCCTGCATGTAGATGTGAAAGTCTTATTCAACTTGTAAATGCAAAGTCAACTACATACAAAATGAATGAACCTTCATTAGGGCGAACTATAGGAGGAAAATAATCAAATGGCGCAATTCTTACCCCAGCCTAAGGAGATTCTTATGCATAAGAACTAGGTATATTGAAGCCACTTTGAAAAGCTTTTGACATGAAATTTCTTACAGAATTTTTCACTAATCACTTCTATACAAGTAATTTGGTAAAATGCAATTCCATCCTAAAGAAGGAAAGCAGATGTAAACTTCTTTACATGTATTATAGAGAATTTGTCCCTAGATTGATCAGGGCATGGATTGTTATCCATATAAACATTCAGCTTCACAGATGCATTCAAATTACATTAGTTGCAATCCCAAAGTAGGCATTTAGGAATCGCTAATAGTGGCTAAAATGTAATCGATCAATTTTTTTTCTAAAAATTTGTGGAAACATTGTAGATGAGGTGAAGAAAATTGGTCCATGTCCTGTATAAATTTGGTAACCTATTAATTGATTTTCATGTAGGTAGTCATATATGTTTCCTTTTTGGGGGATACATCTCTACATTATTGATGATTTTCTATTTACTGAAGCTATGAGCTTAAAAATCTGAAAAGTTTTAAGTACATGATGAATTAAACAACAAAAACAATATCATTCTATCTAGAAAGCATTAATGACAAAGAAGGAAGCATACCATTCTAAGCTTCCGTAGTTCTCTTCGTGCTATCCTTACTCTCCAACCACATTGAGCAATAATTGCAGCTTTTCTCATCTTGATGTAATAAACGCGTTTGACATGCATTCGCCAGTGACTCTGGAGTAGGTGGGCATCATAAAATGCATTTGGTAAAAATCGCATTTGCCATTGACTCTTTGACGGAAATTGAGTTTATCTATTTTTTTTTCTTTACCTGAATGAGGACAGCTGCTCTATTCTGTTTTCGGAAATGAAGTTCAATTCGAGCAACCATGACACGCATTCCAGTTTGGACTGTAACAGCCGAAGAATACAGCTGCTTGTAAGCTTTCCTGGAATGGTATCTTCTTGATTCCTTCTGGATCTTGATGCATGCTGCTTCTTTTCTCTTATAATTGTAAATACTTCTTGCAATTTGTCCTGCACAAAAATGTCTTCAGCACTTAGCAATCAAACAAACCGATTTTTATTCTTCAGTGCTTAGAAAAGTAAGAAGCTACATTCTTAAATTAATAATGTAGCCAGTACCTCTAACAAATGCTTGAGTCTGTGTGGCAAATCTCTGTATTAAGATAAACTTTTTACGAGCGGAGTAGGTACGAAACCTTCTCTGAATAATGCTTGCAGATATTCCTAGAACCTCAGTCCTAAGGGCATCAAGCTCTGCCATTTGACCAGCTCTGAGAAATACTTTTGTCTTCCCAACCTGTCACAAAATTGATTTCAATATTACAACAGGTTAAAAGGAGATTCTACATTAACATATAATACACTCTCACATACTTGCCAACTCACTGAAATGAGAATTTACAAATTAAAGATATATATTTGAGGTAAAAAACCATTTAATCTTGTCATGAGATGAAAGAAATGAAAATGAGTGATTATCTGTGCGCTTTTATTTCTTTTAGTACCATTTTAATAGGATAAAGCCTATAAACTTGTAATGACAACAAGTTAAAACTCATTAGTTGCACATACCTGATAGCCTTCAAGCTGCACTTTCCCTAGAATCCTCTTGCACCCAGTGACCTCATCATAACTACACATTTTCAGACAAATGTAAAAATTGATATGCAATGAAAGCAAAAATTTTATGCCACGGTGTAGTTTAGGTACACTACCTTCCATCTAAAGCTTTAGGTGCAAGGATCCGAAAACGGGTTAAGAAATCATTAAATGTTCTTCTAGTGGGATATCCAGCACAGCTAATCCTAATTGCTTCCATAACTCCCTGGCAATCACAAGATTGATTAATACTAACATTTGTATGCAGAAGAGTAACATTCAAATAAAATGTTTTGTATAGAAGACTAACCCCACAGCTAAGCTGCTGCAGAACATTACTGTTCTCAAATATGAAAGGTTTAAGAAGATTATTAGGCTTCACACAGCGTATATAGTGTGGTTGTGTCGCACTTAGCGTCTCAAGCAAGGATTGCAATTGTTGCTGGATAAATAAACAATAAAGACAAGAGTTAGTAGACAGAATGTACTCCAATGAAAAACACCCTTTACGTATAAAATTTTAGCGCACCTTAAAACCTGTACCAATGGAAGAAAACTTCGTAGACTTGGAAGAATCTTCACTCAAAGGTGGGAACAAGCCAGCCACAAAAGAGCACTTGGAAGCACCCAATGTTGATTGATGCTCGGGAACAACATAGTCTTTGTTCTTGTCCAGGAAATGATCAGTTTGATAAGTTACCTGAATATCAGTAAATTTTCACCATATATTAAAAATCCCTTTGCAATGCTAACCCGCAGTAAACTGACAACTTTATGAAATTATTAAAGCACTTACATCACCAGCATAATGACTGATGGTAAAGTCGGTACGTGATAGTTTTGGCTTGCTGAAGCGTTTATGGTGGCTAAATGTCTGGTAAAGCTTCTGAGCAAATGTTTCATGTGTTGATCTAGGAAACATACTGGAGTGAAAAGAGGGTCGTCAAATATGAGAAACCAACCAAAACTTATATAACAAGTGTCTGTTTAAACACATACCATGCTTCATCTAGAAGGGCAATGATACCACCGGGTTTCTGCAATTTAAGCATACAAGTAAATGTATGTTTGTGTCCGAAAGAAAGTAAAGAATCATGTAAAAGTGAAGTAACCTTTTCAATCAAGTCGAGAACATCCTGGTTATCAACGAACTCTATGTAACTCCAATCAATTTCTTCTCTTGTGTATTCTTCTTGCTCCATTTTGAAAACATGCTACAATTTGGAATTCAAATTAATAAGCACTGGTGAAGCAACAATGCAAGTGATTAAAAAAGCCCTAAACAAAAAAAGACCTGATTGAAATGCTGCTGCAGTTTCTCATTCGTCAGGTTGATACAGAACTGCTCAAAGCTGCAAGATATAATAAGCTGGTATTAAGAAACAATACAGTGTTCAGTCCTTGAATCTCACAAATCATAGATCGTCAGATATTTCTTAGTGAATAAAAGGGACATTATTAACTTGCTTATAAATTAAAAGGCTAGTAACTGATAATTCTTATAGAACATATCACTCTTGAAGCAAATTCATCATGATGAAACATTTACCAGGTTAAGCCACAACCCTCGTGTTAACTACAATTGTAAGGGAATCTCACATAAACTGACAGTTCTATGCATGAAAACATTCTTGTGATGCATCACAATAGCAAAAGCATACCGGTGAAGCACCTGTTTGTCTTGAAACTCTCAAAACCATAAATGTCAAGAACCCCAATGAGAGCTGTTGAATCTGGATCTTGTCCAATTGAGCTATTTATCTTGTTCACGATCCTAATCAAGGCAGTAATCAGAAAGGAAAGATTAAATCAGATATGATATGATAAGAAGATTCAAAATTATATATATGATGTCATACCAATCAAATAATCTTGAATAAACAGTCCTGGCCAAGGTATCCCTACTGATGACAGCAGCATCTGGATCAAGACATTTTTTGATGGACTCATCTCGAGTTACAATCACACGTTGACAAAGTGAATCTTCCAAGGCCTTCTCGTCACACCTATACATGAAGAGTTGTTAAATGCTCTTCCCAAAATCATGTTATACGCATAAGCTATATAATGTCAAGAGAGCTGAATCAGAATTGCTCACATGAAAAGATCAGCAGCTGTTTTAAGATGAAACTGAGCTTTATCATCTTTGGGTTTCGAAGAATCAGGTTCACTACCACGTGCAAACTCGATGTTGCCCAAATGAAGAATTGCTGCGACAACACTAAAGATAGCATCCTGGAAAGTTAACAGGAATTTATTTAATAGACAATTACCCAATTTGGATAAAAGAAGGTAATATTAGAGCACTTATGTGTGTGGGATTATGGTAAACAAAGACATCTGAAACTAAAAGTTCATTTACAAAAAATTATCATTTGCTAACATTATTTAACATGTCTGGCAATAATTTGAAGTAATCATAGATTTGATATGGTACCAGAAATTACCTGTTCATCACAATTGATCCCAACAACACCCATGGCCCTTCTAGTTTCTAAGTACTCCTTGGCATCGTCTATGACATCTAGCTCAATACAATTTGATTGATTTAAATAATGGAACTCTCTTGCATTCCCCAATTTAAATCTTTTAACATCCTGCATTAAGCACAAATTGTTGGGAATGAATATAAGAAAAGCTTATATGAAAGCCATTACTAAGGACCAAGAATAGCCCATCCAAGCAGCAATATCAATTCGGCCAGGTAGGTCGGGTGGTTTTCTGATCGGGGGTAATCATTTGCTAATATAAACAACACTGATTTGCTCAGGAATCTGAAACTAATCCCAGGCACTTGTAGGATTTAGAAATTGATTACTCATTGATGCTCTAACACAGTACAAACCTTAAGCAGATTAAAAAATTCACACTATAAGAAGGTAAAAATCAGAACACCAATATCCATCATGCTGCTACAAGTGCTGTTAACGAGACAGACTTCGACTTGATAAAAGGCATGCATAATTAATAAGATTTATCGAACTAGGGCAAGAGTTTTACATCGACCAATGCCAAAAAGGAGATTTATTAATCTGCTTAGCCAACAAAATATGTTGGAGGAAGACCATAAAGGAATGTTCTGGTTGAATTTTTCTTAATCATATTTCCCCTTTTTCCTATCAAAATTGTTGGGATGGGGATTAAAACACAAACTTTCATCGGATTAAAGGCAGGAAAACATTCAATGATAATCAAACATTCACAATGCACACGTGAAAGGCTCTACGTAGTCAACCCTCCCCGTTGTAATATCTAAGTTTCTCCTACGGACCCAAAAAAAGCTCATTTGTAAGAAATTTAGAGATATAGAACGAGATGACCAACAAAATTTCATATGATATCTAACTATAAGAACAAATTCTCACTTGAAACCCCAAAATAAGTGAAAAGAGAGAAATTAAACAAAGAGATGGTAAAATATGATTGAAACTCTGTACAAACACAGAACTAATTCTGTCTTATTAAAAATAGAGAGAACTAATTATCCTACATATATTGTAACATACTTTTCCTTATCAAAGTCAATCTCACAAGATGGGTTTGCACATATAAATAACTGTCTTTCTAAAAGGAAAGGTGAACCCTATAAAAATTTAAAAAGATAAGAATGCTGATTTTGGAAACTTTTACCCTAAAAAAGAAAAGGTGATTTCTATAAAAAAAAATCCTACAACAACAACAACAACAACATTGACCCAGTGATCCAACACAATCTTTCCCAATTAAGGCTCTTAACCTATGCCCCCGTACAAATAAAGTACACAAATTACCTCTAGTGGTGCAGCACAAAGCATGTAAAAGCAATGATAATTTCTTTCGGGATCTGAGACTTGGCAAACACGAGAACGTTCCAGTAAATAAGTCCTTATGGCAGCACCAGAAATCCTGCCCCTTTGATCAAATTGTATCTCCACAAACTTTCCAAATCGACTGATATCGTAAGAGTCAAAATTAATCCTCAGACAAAAAGAAAAAAGGATATACAAGATAACAGTTAAGAAAACCAATGTCATTTTACCTTGAGTTGTTGTTTCTGACAGTCTTAGCATTACCAAATGCTTCTAAAACAGGGTTGGACTGTGAAAAAAAAGAAGAATAAAAATAATAAGTATTACCATGGTTTCAATAATTAATTTAAGAGAGCTTACTCATAAAATATAGGAAAATAATGATCAGTTTTTTTACCAAAATGAGAATATTCTAGCTGTCTAACCTCCAAAACTTGTTGCTCTACAGTCCGTCCTTCACCAACTTGTCTTCCTCCCATATATGCAAGATAATGCATAAGCATTTTTGTGCTCTCAGTTTTACCAGCTCCACTTTCACCACTTACCAGAATTGCCTGACTAATGCCGTCATTTATCATATGTCTGCTTTAAAGTATGATACAATATAAGGATTTATGAAATGATGTAACACCAATCTCTTTAGTACTAGCAATAAAGCACAGCATTGACCTGTATGCAACATCCGCTATTGCAAATGGGTGAGGCTTCAGCTCACCAAGTGCTGCACCTTTATATTGTTCCATGAGACTAATGCCGTATAAATGAGACAACCTTTGGAATGGGTTCACAGCGATTAATATAGCTCCTGTATAAGTCTAGATAGAAATTAAGAGTCTATCAGCTGGTTGGAGAACATTATAACTTCACATAAGTTTAGATTCTATCAGCCGAGTTATTTCTTTTACAAAGGGAAAGAAGTTAACAAACTTACGTAAATTTCATTAGTATCATAACGGCGTTTTAGATTCTCCAAAACCCCTGGTTCATGAAGATAGGCCAATTTTGTCATATCATCCACTCCATCTGGGGGAGCTTCAGTGTCCTTTATGTAAATCCTTGATACATTAACAGTAACCTGAAGTTGAGGCAAGTGACACAGGCACTTGTTATGTTTTCCTAGAACTGCACATAACTTATATTATGCTTTTGTAGAAGTTGGTCATTCAAGTAAAAATAACCAGCTTCTGTGTGGTCAAAATGTAAGCAAATGCGGTAAAATTAAATCGCATAGACATCTAATGAAGCTTGACTTTAGACTGCAGGTTCATACATTTGCACAGAAAGATGAAAAGAGATACTTAACTAATAGCAACAGCCCAAATGTGACAAAATGATCAATTTGATCAGAGCATTAGCAATGTACAATAGGAAAAAACAAATCCTGAGAGACACTTCAGCATTACTAGACTTAACACTCCACTTCATCAATTTAGATGGTTGGAGTAGTTTAGTTTAAAGCATTTAACCTTCTAACATCGACATTCTGTGGAGTTAAATCATCAGATGAATGTGAATTTTTATTTAGATGAGTACAGCATGCAGATTATGGGGAATCTCATTGGTTCCCTTTCTCAACAGAAACCAAACGTACATTCTTATTTCATACTACTCATTCCTTAAAAGTATACTACTCATTCCTAAGCTTTCTAAAATAGTACATTTTAGACATTAACTCCGGGCAGAAAAAAGGTATATGTGCAAGTATAAGATTCATATCCTCCGGACTCAAGCTTGAAACTATAAGCAATTCAACGACCAAAGTTTTTTGGGAATAAATGTAAAACCTTTCAAATGATGATCAAATCAAGCATTTGCTTTTAGATTAATGAGTAATCACTTTGATTCACTCAGCTTAAACCTGATACAGAACTCTTCCCAAATAGACAAATGATGGATTACCTTTTACATTCAAAGTAGGCATGGGAAGTGGCAACAAGCACATAAGAAGCCATTGGTATCATTTGCAAGACATGGAAAGTTAAATTCAGAGATCAGTACTTACTGTCTTCCCAGATGTACAATTTACAGTAATTTCTTCCCCGTGAATTTCCACAACTTCTCCATCTATCCAAGTTATTTCAGGATCCTCGACCCAAACCTGAGATCCCACTGCTACCTTGTTTATAGTAGCCTGCTTTGCCAAAAATGTGTCAACCGAGGGCGGGGATAAGTCATAAATTTAGCTGAAAAACTAAGGAGCGGATAAGTTGTAAATGATAAATTAATAGCCAGTTGTAATATTTCTTGGTTGATCAGCAGAAATCCCAATTTCATTTCTCATCAACAGAACAGCATTCAAACTACCACTACGTGCATTTCATCTTGCTGAAGCTCTGAAGTGGCACGAGCCAAATATTAGCAGATACAGATTGGAAAGATAAAAACTTTAAATTACCCATCACCCCACTTTTACAAAACCTGGATTCCAAGGGTTGCTGAAATTCACGCATACAAGATTCAATGCACACACATAGTAACAACACCAACGAGAAGGCTAAAATAAAAATGCATTAAAAGTCAATAAAAACATGAATTTTACCATTTTCCCCTTTGACAGAGAGAAACTCAATCAGATTGAAAATTTTCAACCCTAGAGTCCCCTCGTCATCAACATAAATCACAATTCCGAGGAAATCATGTTCATCCCTCGATCCAAATCGATGGAAACGAAAGGGCACCAAAACCTAGCTTCTTTCGTAAAACGGCGGCCTTGTGTTGTGTTGCAGAGGAATAACAATGGCAGACCTCGTCGATCGAGCCAAAACCTCTCCTCTGCAACCTGTTTCTTCTTATTTCCACCGTAATCTCTCGCTTGGTTTGAAGGCTTCGAAGCTTGTCTGACTTTTGTCGACATACAACGACGTGAATGCGTAAACTTGGTGATGACGAAATTGGATTCCCAAAGTAACCCTGCTTCATATTTGTGACTACGCCTAATTCTGTTCAACTTAAATTGCGAATTAGTTAATGTGGAGTGGAGAGTTTTCCCCATTTCTTTTTTTTTTTAACCTTTTCATTTTTTTTTTAAAAATCCATTTTTATTTATGAGTTTGATTCAAATGAAAGTCTTATCCTCAAACGATGTACTTTTTCTAATTCGTATTGCACTTTTTCGAATTGCATTTTTTGTATTTTGCAATGCACTTTTATATGAAAAGTGCACTACGTACTAGAATAAGTGCATTTATTTCACGTTTTAGGATAAAAGTTTATGTTATTTGAACCAAACTCTTTTATTTATATGTTATTTTAATTTCTTAACATACATGTCAAATTTCCATAGGCCATTAAGTGACGTGTCAATTTTTTTTATCATTTTATATAAGTTCGGAATTTATTTTATAATCATTTTATACGTGGTTGTTGAGTTAATTGGATTTTTTTCAATTGATATGGATGTAACAAGCACTTTTTTGGATGAATAGTGAGAAATTAGATGGCTATTAGATAAAAGGAATGAAAGAATTAAGATCCATGTGAGGATTTTATAACAACTATATCACTCTCAAGCAAGATAGATGAGACGATGCATTTTCAATTTCAAACTCGAAGAATTCTTCCTATAATAAGGAAGAAATCATTAATTTATCATCAAAACAAAAAAAAATATTACAACAAAAAGAAAACAATCCAACTACATAACAACAAACGTTACATTAGAAAGAAAATGTAATCAATTTAACTCCAAACAGATTTTGAAATGAGAAAGAAATTGTAACAAACTAATTACATAACAAAATAAACCTAATCCAAGTTTATTTTACTTCCCTCTAGCTTTTGTCTTCTTGGCTAATCTAGGTTTGCTTGATCACTCTCCGGGAATTATTTGTGTTAATCCTAATACAATAGCAAAGAAAATTCCTTTTCATTTTAGGAATTAATGGGTATTTGAAGAAAGTTATAAAGATCTTATGAATACTTCTTGGGAAAATGTGTCATGCAATTCTCAGTATAAACTCATGTTCAAACTTAGAAAAGTTAAAGATACTTTGAAAAGCTGACAACATGGAAGATATAGGAGTCTAGAACTGATGGTGGAAGAATGTGTGAAAAGTTTAAGGATGCACATAATCTATTACAGACAAATTTCTTTAATGTTAGGAAACAAAATGTTGTAAAAGTGTCAAAGGATGAGTTAAAATTGAAAATGAACCAACCATAGAATTTTTTAGCTCAAAAAGCCTAGATGGATTGGCTTAAGTTAGGGAAAGAGACTTCAACCCTCTTCTATAATAGTATCAAGACAAGAGTTGGTAATTCTATTTTCATCCTTAAAGACTCAGTTGGCCATATCCTGGACAGGAAGGATAAGGTTGAAACCGAAATCATTAATTTTTATAAAGCTCTTTTTGGCACTAAGGTGCTTTCTATTATGGATGTTTTCAAAGGTTATGAGGGTCCTATTATGCATGAGTTATATCATGATGTTATTTGTGTTATGCCTTCAGAGGATTCTTTGAAGATAATTGTGTGTTACATAGGCAACAACAAAGTCCCTAGTTCAAATGGGTTTGGCAATCTGCTTTTCAAGCAAAGTTAAATGTTGTTAAAGTTGATCTGCTAGCAGTTGTCTCTATATCCTATATCTTTGGGTAGCTTCTTAGACAATTCGATCAATACTATATTTGCGAGCCTCGTTCCAAAGATTGATGAGTCGTTCATGATTAAAGAATTCAAACCAATTTCATGTTGTGATACTATCCTTAAGATCATTTCAAATATTCCAGTTTAAAAGGTGAGACCTCTCCTCGAGAATATTATTTTAGTAACTCAATGCACCTTTGTTCCAAAAAGATCAATATCACACAATGTCGTGGTTGCTTAGGAAGTGCTCAAATGCTATGAAAGGAAGGGTGTCTCTCCTAGGTGCATGATACAAGTAGACCTACAAAAGGCATATAATTATGTTAGTTATTATCTAGAGACGCTTATGATTTACTTTTACTTTTCTCATTTACTGATCAAATGGATTATGCAATGTGTGACCACTCCTTATTATTCTATCACCTTAAATGGAGAAGTGAAGGGATTCTCTCCAAAGAAGAGATCAAGACTCAAGACCATTCGCAATTCTAAGCCCAAAAGTGGGTTTTAACCCCCCCCCCCCCCCCCTCTCAAACCAAATTTCTAACTCCTCCACCTCATTTTAAAACTCATATCTATTATATTCCCACAACCAATATTTCTATTTTATTTTTTAAAATCAACTACTTTTTTATTTTCTATCTTTTTTACCCAACTACACTATTTGGTTTTGGATATTTATTCACCCAATTTTAAAAATCTTTTATAAAAATAGATAGAAAGTAAAAAATAATTTAAAATTTTTAAATTAAATTTAGTTATTTAAAAATCTTTTAAATAAAAATTTAAAGAGATAATTAATAAGAAAAAATGAAAAAATATGAATCAAGATTGATTTTTTTAAAAATAAAAAAATCTTCTATATTTCAATAAATAAGACAAAAAAGATATGATAATGTAAATTTTTTTTATCAAAATTCAAATTAGACAAGTAGCTATATAGATATTGAAATTTTTTTAATCAAAATTTCATATAAAATAAATCTTTACATAAATAGATAAAAAGATAAAGATAAAATCATTTTCGTTATTTTAATTAATTTTTTAATTAACTTTTTTCACTTAAATGAAAAAATGAATTTAATAGACAAGCTAAATTAATATAAATAAAAATTATTTTTTTAAATACAAAGTGTTGTTATAATCAATGTGGTGGCTTGAAAAAGTGTAACTTCAATATATAGTTATAGACAAGGGCGTAGCAAAAAAAAAATCATTGTAGGGGCCAATAAAATTTTCCAACATAACTAATTTATATTTCGAGAAAGATGTAGAAATAAAAAATACAAATTTACACAAAAAAGAAAACATATTTTATAGAGGAGGGACTAAAATATTTCAAAATATAATTACATTAAGAAAACAATTAATAGTTTATACCAACAACTTATATAATTATGAATTATGTTTTAGAATACATTTAGGTTAAAAAACAAAAATGTTTCAAAATACAAATCAATTGAATCTATAAATATTAAGAACTCGTAACTAAAAAATAAAACCCAAACTAAAGTCCTCATGCTAATAATGAATTGTATGATTCGAGAAATACCAACAATGACTTATTGTTTCGAAGTTTTCGGGTTCTAAAAGCATTCTTTTTTTTTGATAAGGAAAGGAATTAGGGTGACCACTAACAAACTAGTGGTCGCCCTAGAGCATCCTGACGGATGAGGGTAAGTAAACCCGGATCAACTGCAAGCGGGATAGAAGAGACACATCTGAAGGATCCAGCGATGAAGTCAGCCACCGAATTGCACTCACTATAGACGTGAGTGATACTCCAATCCAGGAACCGGGCAAGCAAGCAATGAATGTCCAAACGCAACAGCTCAATCTCCCACGGGCAGCGCCAGTCACCAAGCACGGCCTTGACCAGCTGCAAGTTGTCGCCTTCAATCTGGATCCGGGGAAAACCACGTCTGGTGGCCTCGAGAAGTTCTAAAAGCATTCTAATTAAATAAACGGCTTGTTAAAAGTGGTTTGTATATGTCCAATCTCCAAATGTTCATAACTTTTTGCTCAAATGTCATAATGGAGCTTATAATATATGAAATCGAAGTTATTGACAAGAAGAACATATATACGAGAAAAATTGGCTGGGGGGCATGGCCCCCACCCGCCCCCAAATAGGAGCCCCTGGTTATAAATAGATTCATATAAATTAACACCACAAATTTATCTACATATGATAAAAATAATATATATTCACATATGTTATTTGACTTATTTCACTATATGTAAGTGTTTTTAGATTTAACTTTAGAAGTTACTTTTGGTAATCATAAGTTTATGATTTATTTCAATTCATTTAATCATTTGCGATTGCATAACATTTACTATGTTCCAAAGACATTTTCAATTCGTATAGCAAAGGGCAAAAATGGAATTGGCTTTGTCAACTTTATTTCGCGGAAAAGGTCCTATAATAATAACTGGCTTTTGTTTTGCGATTAAAGTACGTTGTTCGTTGATCCAAGTCTAACGCCGCCAAAGAAATGGCATATGTGGGCTTCAAATTGATCCAGCTTCTTCTTATTTTAATGGGCCGACATTAGGAAATGACATTCCAGCCCAAGCTGGTCTGCTCAAAGTACCCAACCCTTCCCTTGACGGAAAGTTATGGATTATGTGATTTTTTTTTGGTAGTCCTAAATTATAGTCCTAGACTTTTTCAAGTCAGAAATTGATTCAAAATTCAAAAATTTCTTGCCATGTCAACATTTTAGAGGTGGCTAGAATAAGATACATACACACATCACATGGTGGGTCGATAAGTGAGCTAGGAATTGAGAGAATTGGGCAACCATGATCCATCACCATCAAAAGTCCCTTTCTTAGTTGGAATCCGATGGGTGGCCTTATATAATGGCCTATCCCTGCCACGAGCATCTTCATCAATTTCCTAATGTCCAAATCAAGGAGTATGTTGAATGCATGATAAGGCTAGGCATGACCAACAGAGAAAACAAAAAACTAGGACGTTTTGAGCTCCATCAAAGTGCAATTTTAGCCCGTGAACAACAATCAAATTAAAGCTTATCCACCCTACACTACTACACAAATAGAGCATTCACATGCCCGTGGAATGCTACATGACCCTGTCACTGCCTGGCCAGAGACAAGAGATTCAGTGCAAATCGACTTTTTCAATCGCTGCCATACTTGGCACAATTTCACCATGGATATTCAAATATATAGTTAAGTTCCTTTCGATAAGTAGAAAACAAAACAATTAAGGTTAGTACGGTTTGAGTTTGGGTAATAGAGTCTGGCCATGTTGAAGATTCCAAAATTTTACCATATTTATTAATTAAACACGCAAGTCGTGATGTAAATGGTAATTCTTTCATTTTTTTAGGCCAGACAGAATAGGAGTTGAGCTAGACGTACATCTAGCACTACTATACTACTACAAAAAGTCTTAAAAAGACTGAGCAAATATGTTCCAAGATTTAAACCTACTCCCATATTAAGTTTTATAATGTTATAAGACTTGTTTCATATAGATATCAAAAATACGAAACATTAGATAACAGTATCGCGCGGTATGAATATCAATGTACGGCTATGAATAATATTAACATATTGGATATAGATATGGGTATGAATGATATCTATAGTATACTCACTTTTTTTTGGAGATATTAAAATAACAGTCAAGTACCACCTTAATTGATATCAAATTGATATTGATATATAGTTCATATATCAAAAACCATGTATTAGTTTGATATCAATATCAGAATATACCAAACACACAACATCAATATCAATATCATTGCCAGTATAACCCCGCACAAACAAGATTTGGAGGGTCAACATGGGGATCCCCATACCATGATTAGGAGGATGCCCCCGAGAGACCCAAGGAGTCCAATTTTTATAAGTCAATACTACAAAGCATATTTGTCCAGCTTGGCTGAATTTGTGAGCGCGTCATTGCATTGCATTTGAATGCACTGTTTCAGAGCTAGAGAGACGAGGGAAATTTGAACTGTAGTCCATCATCTGGGCATCAAATTGGCGTCACTGACAATTCAGAGTTGAGACAAAAACACACTTTGAGAAGTAAGCTTCCTACACATGCAAGCATATGGCTAGTCTTTTTCCATCAGTTCTTCAGACCTATACTTTATTTATATTTTGTTTTTTGGGTCTCATTGTTTAATCATTTTTTTTCAGTACGTAGGCTGCAATCCTGCAAGAATCTTCTTCTGGTTTCATTTTGTACCAAAAGAGGGGGGAAAACTCATCTTTGATCTTTCCTCAAATAATAATTTTTACTCTGCATTATTATGAACCTTTGGTGCAAAATCTGAAGATAGAATGAATGCTGAGGTGAGGGTCTCAGTTACATCAATAGTGGGTGGAGAACGAAAAACCAATGAGAGATGCAAATAGTGGTTAGCTAGGGTTATTATTTCATCACCTCCTTTTTTTTTTCTATATAATATATATGCCAATGCAAGTATAACTGTGTAAACGGTAAGTTTGGAAAATACGCTGATTAAAAAAAAAACCGTAGCTAGGTACCATAATAGTGCATGTTGTTGATAAGGCTGTTAATAGCTCTAATGTATAATAACATCGTCTTCTAAGACAACTGTGTCATGCAAGCACACCATAACCCATCAAAAGACATTATAAAGTTTTTTTTTAATAGCTCTAATGTACTATCTAAACTTTTTTATAAATTTTAATATTATACATATGTACTCGTTATCTTTCCAAATCAGTAGGCTCAATCTTATAATTGTCATAAGAAAACAAAACAATGGGACACCTTCAGCTTCACGGGTTCGCACTTATGAGTTGGTTGTATAAGGTGAAATGAAATACAGATTTGTTTGGATCCCTAAAATTCCAAACACCACACCACTGACGTGGTGGAACCTAATAATTCAGCTTCAAAGCTCCTTACTCCTTAATTTCCCCCTCATTCAGTTTGATAGATTATTTCCTCAACTAAATAACTAATAAAAGAAGGTGTTTGGGAAATACATAAATTGAAAAGTTTTCACATTAACTTCTTAATTTAACATTTCTCTTAATCAAAAACAACGTATTCAAGAGACGGTGATCTTTTGTTTCTGTGGCAATAATATACATCTGGTATTGTTCCCAGAATCCCAGCTACCCTTTAACACCTAATTATGCCAAACAACCTCAAAAAAAGCATTGCTGGCCAACATATGAATTAAAGAACTTTTCACCATAATCTTACAAACAATCCATGATTTGGATTACCAGTTGGCAAATGTCCAAATCTATCCATCAAAATTTTGACAATTTCCAGGCTCTCATTTATTTGGGTGGTGATTCTTGACAAGCCACTAGTGGTATAGCATAGCATATGCGCGCACAAGACTACAAAATACATGAAACAGTTAAGAAAGTCATCTCCCCCTCCTGACATAACATTAAGACCCCCTTCCCCTCGCGCGGGGGTAGTTGAAACTCACGCGTCCAAGCTCACATTTACATGCAGCACAACAGAAACACAGTGGGAAGCCATCAGGAATTTATAGTCTTATCCTCCCTCCCTCATCAATCCCAAGAAGAACCACAACTCAACACACTACAAGCCACACTTCCATCATCCCCTCCCCATAAAAAGAAGAGCCAAGTTCAGGGACTAACAGAAAACTAAAGCAAAATGGGAATGTGTCCAAGCAAGAGAAACAGTAGCTACTATGTGAGTGAGAAGGATTACAAGAAGCTGGTGCACAAGGTGAGCCTTCTCCAGAAGGAGATTAAGGAGATGATGAGGCAAAGGGAGGAGGAGAGCAACGCGTATGAGCAGGAAGTGATGGGCTTCACATTCAAGGAGGCGGAGTGGAAGAGGGAGACGAAGAGGATGAGGGAGGAGATAAAGAGGCTTAGGAGGAGTTTGAAGGAGATGGAGAGTGTGGGTGAAGGCGAAGAGATGGCGTTGAAAGAAGGGTCGTTGGATAGCGGGGCCACTGGGTTTTTGGTGGAGCAGATGAGGGAGGAGAGGGCTAGGAGAGACGAGGCTGTGGAGAAGTGGAAGATGCTTTACCTTGCTATTAAGGCTGAGTTGGATGATCTTATCCAGAGAACACACCAAGGTACACATTTTACATTTCTTTTTGGTTCCAAATCCAATGATTCAATGAAAGAATGGAATGACCCTGATGAAACTAAATAAGCTATTAAGAAATGTCTATCAGTGGCTCATGACAAATTAATAGCATTCATATTCTCTCTCTCTTTCTTTCTTTCTTTCTTTCTTTCTTTCTTTTGGGTTTAATTTCAGCCATTCACTCCTCTACATACTACTATACAGTACAGAGGATGGAATGACCCTGAGCTATGGGCTTCACAGAATGATGTTTCTAGAAAGGGATATATATATATAGTGATGGTAGAAATTTGATCTTACCACATAAATGCTGCATTAGTCACATTATCGACACAATTTTGTGAATACAGAAGGAGCATTTTACTGGAAAACAGAGGAAGAGGATTTCATGGAAGACATACAGAAAGAATTGAAGGCAAAGGATGAAACAATTGAGGTCCTACGAGCGCAATTAATTTCAATGGAGCAAGAAGAGTGCAGGAGGAATAGAGAAGTGGACATACTTAGGCAGAGCCTGAATTATAAGCAGCAAGAAGAAGACTGCTGCTCCAAAGTATGCTTGTTGAACGGGGCTGCCTCCAAGTTCGTACCTGTGAAGACGAAAAACTTACCTTATTCATCTACAAGTGAGTTTTATAGTGTGTAATATCATGAATTGGTGTTTTTTTTACCCCATCATACACAAGTAATCACCGTATAAAGGTAACTATTGGTTTCCTAGAGGGTGTTTGTTTAGTTAAGCGCCAGTTGACTAGGAAGACCCAAGGAGAACAACTACTGTACTCAAGTGCCTGAAAGTGTTTCCTGAACAGTTATTAGCACAAACATGTGAATGTGTATAACATTTTACTGTAGACACATGCACTTTGTACGAACAATGTATTAAATTATTTCTAATTCTACTTGTACTCAAGATGCTGCTCGTTCATGTGAGGTGTAAAATAATTGTGGGCGTGTAGCAAGCAAGAGAAAAAGAGAGAAGTGGCTGCAAAATGAGGAGCTGGACTTGAAATTTTTAACCCAAGAACAACAGGAGCTGAAATTAATTAAAAGACAATATGACACTTTCAAATCAAACAAAAAGTTGGTCAACCAGTCAAGCTCAACGGATCAGTTAGTATGTGTAGTAGATTGGTGGTAGTGCACAACAAACCTGGCATGTGCTGGCTCATGGTGCTGCCTAGTGCTTGTTTATCAGCTGAAACACACACACACACAAGATTTCAAGTAAACAAGTTACCTTGTCATGTGAAATATCATACCCCTGAACTCTTCAAGATTCAAATCCCTGTTGAAATGACTCAATTAAAGGACCATTCTATAAAGTTGCTCATAGAAATGAGGAGTCCTTTAAACCCATAGAAGCATCATCTTTATCAAATAATCTCCTCAAGTGAAGCAGGTCTTAATTGCCATTGGATATATGAATTTGAGACGGAAAAAAAAATCATATGTTAATCATATATATATATATATGATATCCAAGAAACTATGTTATTTAATTTATTTACATGATCCTTGGAACACATCAACTTGGAAACAAAAGGGAATCTGTGCCAAATGGGCATATTGGTCAGGGCTTCAAGCCACGGCCAAACTACCATATCCAAATCCAGGAAATCAAGGCACGAGTGAACAAATTCTATATTTAACCAATGTTCTTTCCCATACACTAAGGGGAAAGGAAGATAAGGAGACCAATTTTCACTCCCCTCCAGCATCAACAATTCAAGTATGACATAAGAAGTGGAGCAGGCCTCATTCTCACGTGAAAAAAACATCTGTGCTTCCAAAGATGAGCACTAAGCAAGACGATAAGCCAGCAAATGCCCTATTTACTTGGTTTTGGTACTACATAAGTCTGATACTTTGATCTCACATTCTGCAGATTTAAAATAAATTTAAGTCAGCAAAAGAAACCAATTATGACTTCCTAGAATTTCACCCAAGACGGCTGGAAAAAATAAGTTTTCTGGTAGGGTACCTCCAACAGCATGATATAATAGAAATCCTCCATATGCTGCATCAGTGCACTCCCATCTCTGATTGAACGGAATATATTAATTTCTGTTTGCAGTAACTTCTCTATGAGTTCTTTCTCACCTTTCATCTGCAAAAAAAATTCCAAGTAAGAGAGCAAATAAGGAAAACAAAATATACAATTAATCAGGAAAAGAGCCCACTGATGCTACCAAACAATTACAAGATTTTATATTATTCATTGTCCTGGAGCGTAAACAATTACAAGATTTGATATTTCTCAAGATAGGAAAAAAGTACTAGCTAGATTAATGAATACGTACAAATTCACTAACTATGACATCAGGTGTTGACTCTCCAATCACATCAGCTTCATATCCATCACCCGAGAGCTCAAGAATTTCCTGAAGAAATATGAAGATATTCACAAGTAGCAAATTTGACTGAAAGAAAAGTTTTCAGTGTATGTAATCAAGAGGGTCGTATGAACATCCTATATTTATATTTGCATCTGCAATTATAAATATGAGACAAGCAATTTCCTTTCCTATTTGATGAAAGGAATACGACATTGTAAGAAATCACCACTTACAGTAGAATTTTGTACATCTCCTGGAGCTAGATAAACAGGATGAGCTACATGACAATAACCCATCAAGCGTGGGACTGTTGGTATAATATCTCTGTGGTTCACAACCCTCCAGCTATCTTTTACTTTCTGCAAAATAAGATAGCCTAGTTAAAGAAGAGACTAATCCTGTATATTTCATCCACCAAAGATAACAGAATACTAATATCCTACAGAATATTGGCCACCAACTGAGAATATATTCTCCAAATTTAAAAAATCACCTCATTGTAGATTTCAGCAAATTGACGGTTGCCAACTCTAGGTGATCCAAAGTTGTACATAGTCACAGATATTGCTCCATGTCTAAGAAGTATACAAATCAGATATCAGTATTTGCTGCTGCTTTTTTTCTCCAGCAAAATCATAATAGAATTGCTCTCTTCACATACAACTATGAACTATAGATGCAGCAAAAATTACCTAGTTGTAAGACATATTATTTTTCAACTTTTAAAACTATCTTGCAACATACAAAACTCTTCCACTGATCTGACCTAAAGGAAGAGCTGCAAGCTACAGCAGGCAGCATTTTCATCTGCCTGCATCCTAGCAGTGAACCACAGTACCTTCAAGTGACTGGAAGTTACCTTCCTTTCTTGACAGCGAGACCAAGAAGAAACAGTAAAAAGAGTTTAAATCTTAGTCATTTCTTTCCCTTTCATCACTGAACATCACAAAAACAACTTTACTTGTGAACTAATTATCAGGACCAGGAGTAAGTTCCAGAGATAAAAGGCCTCATACAAGTAATCGAAGAGAAATCCTCTAAAAAAGATACAGAATTGAAAATACAGAACACGCCTATCTAAAACCCTTCCATAAGTTGAACCCAGATTTGTAGACTGCCTATTTAATGCAGTCCACATTTCCAAATACTTTTTTAAAACATCAAGAACAGTTCAAGATGAATCTTTCATTGTCATACTTAATCCATAAAGCATGTATGTGATGCAAACTCAGGCATGAAACATCAGAAACTGTTACAGTCCCTCCAGAAACAACACTGTATAAAGCAGGTTTTAGTATTGGCCTGGCATATATTAGCAGTATGAGCAAACTTGCAGTTACAAACTTGGATTAGGAAGATAATATCAGCTGACAGCATTTATCGAGAGAATGTTAATCAAATGGTTGAGAAAGATAAATACACTTTTGTAAACACTCAAGTTAAGATATGATCTGTATAGGGTTTTTTGCAAATTTTAACCTCCAAATGAAATAGAAGCCGGAATTCAAAATATGCACTCTCCTACCTCAGGAGGTCGGGGAAGGGAGGTAAACAATACATATCCAAGTAATCAGGTGAACTTCGTCAAACACATGGAACTAACATAATTGCATCTAAGGGATTCCACTTTGCCATTTTACTTGAAGAGGAAAATGCAAGTGACCCGCATTAAGAACTCACTTTGCCATTTTACTTGAAGAAAGCTCCAAAGCAAGAAGGGTGGCTAATGCACCACCTAGACTATGTCCTGTTGCATAAACATGCCATCTGCCCTGAGGCTCAACATCCTCATCCCTGTGAAAAATGGCACATGCTACTGAGTGGACAAAGAAACAATATATCTATGCAAATATTGCTAAAATATCTAAATAGATGTTGCAGGAATATAAGTTATCATCTTAACTATATGAATCCTCACCCATGAAATAAAATTAACCCAGAAACTATGCTACTCAAGCTTCTCAGGATTATAGATTTTAGAATTGCATATAATATATCACGACCAAACATAAATTAAAGTTCCATGATTCTCTAAAAAAAAATTATTATTGAAGAGTTCCATAAATCATTTTAATACTTAACGTTTGATTTTGTAACACAGAACTCCAAATGTTGGCTTTGGATCAAATCCCACATTGCAATATTTTCACGCTCTCTCTCCAGCTAATTGCATGATTATGTTAACCTGAACAAGATATCCAAACCAGTCACGTGTACAGTAAAGCAAACATAATTTTGTAAATCAAATTGTAGTATCCCTTGTTATATATATATATATATATATATATATATATATATATATATACACTGATATGTAGCATTTTTATGGCAGTGAGAAATTCACGACTAACTTGGTTGATGTTTTATACAGAATTTCAGATAGAGAACTCCATTTTACAGTTCAATCTATCATGATCAAGCTTACTTAACAGTGATCTCCCAGTTGTAATTCATCAATCCCTTATCCTTAAAAGTTTATTAGATGGTAGATAGGGAATTTACTTATAATCAATTGCTTGCCGAATAAGAGACATAATCCTTGTTCTCACTGAATCATATGCATTCAAGAAGCCACTATGAACCTGAAAAATAAGAACCAAATTAGCAGAAAATACTGTGAGTGATAGGAATAATATCAAGGGAGATTTTAATCTCAAAACATCCATACTTGAACTTCCTGTTTGAAATCCCCACCAATCCGTTCAGGGTTGAATCTACAGCATGAACAATGATAAAAAAAATTAAAAAAGAGAGACACGCATACATAAAATATGCCAGAGGAGATGAAACAGCTCCTTCTTATAACATATTTACTTTGCTTGTCACCCATATGATAAATGATTTAATCGAAGCAGAAAATGCTGAGATGGAATATGAATTGATCGGTATGACTAGTTAAAGGAACCCAAGTGTTGACATGCGGACTTGTGTAAAGATTATGGCACATAAAGTGACGTATGCAAGAGCTTACCCAGCAGGAGCTAGCATCAGGTCAGTCATCAAGTCTTTCCACCTTGTCTGAAAGATTTATCAATCAGGATATTCCCAGAAAAGGAAAAAGAAAATGAATTGACCTGTCCAGAAGAGAAGAAATCAGAACCGACTTGTTCTGTACCCCTGAAAGCAACAACCAATCTCTTCCGTGCTGGATCACGCCAAATTGCCACCTGCAGCAGCATAAATCTCAGAATATGTAGTAAACAATAAACCAGGCCGACCCTGATTCTATGGTTTGCACTAAAATACACAGCCAAAGGGAAAGTAGTGGCCTTATTGATGATATGGAATTGGGAAGTACCTGTGTGTCTGTGGAAGAATTATCCAAGAAACATATTTTTTCAAATTCAGATTTAATAAAACTTGGATGACCTAATGAAGTAGCAAGCATTGCCCAAGCCTCCATTGCACTTTCTGCAGTTGAAAAGAGAGCTTTCATCTCTTCATCAGTTTGGTCATCCAACCCGGAGGATTCTTTTTCCAGAGGATCTGACACAACATCCATTTCAGTGGAAACTGTATTATTATCTCCATCACTCGATTCCTTCTTTAGTTGTGGTACAGCAGCAGCAAGAAGCATAAGTGCACCAAAAATGGAGTCAGTTTGCCTCAATACGTCCTCAGTTGCCTTCTTAACATCTGGAATTGAGGAATTATTTATTCCAATGTTGACAGGTCCTGGTTCTGCTTCTTTATCATTCTCCTGACTTGCTGGAGCTGCAAGCCCTGATTCGATATAACCTGCTTCAGCATCAGTTTTTAGTTGTACGCCAATCTTATTCAGCAGGTCAAAACCTTCCCACCTCATTTTCTCAGGAACAGGAATGCCCAAATGTTGAACCACATTTTGATTAATCAAATCAGAGAAGTTCTTCCAAAAATGCTTGCTGGATTGTGTAGAATCGCCATCTTGCTTCGCAGCAGAAGTAGGAGATCCATTGGTTGTATTAATACTATTTTTCTGAGAATGCTGTGTCTGTCCTAAAAAGACATCTACTGAAGAGCCCTCAGGATCACTACTTTGCCGTAATGATGCATCCAAATCATGTGGACTCTTAATAGGCTCCTTGTTGTCCAATATAGCTTGCTTAAGAATGTTTGGCAGCTTGTCTTGGGGAACATATGTATCATTGAAAGATTTCAACTGGCTGAATGCAAACTGCACAAAATCCCTCACCTGCACAGTCTCAGAGCCAACTAGCTTTTTCACAGCAGACTCAAAACCATTCTTTCTCAAAAAGTCTGAGATAAATGGAAGTCTCCACCATTTTTTATCATCATCAATTTCTTCAAAACTCTTGTACCTGACCTGAAAATCACAACTCTTCTTCAGTATCCTACTTGAGGAACTTTCTTTGATTGAAAAAAATATTGTTTAATTATCCTAAGAAGTAACAGTTCTTCTTGCATCATAATAAACATTTCAAATACCATAATTTGATATTATGATATAATGAGTGCACATATTGCACAAAAGTACTAGAGAAAATAATGAAGATACCAAACAATTAATTCTAGCTTGGGTACAAGTTATAAGATTTGGACAACCAGCAGCAAGACAGGGTATAGAGGAGGGAGGAACTTGGTCTATAGAATACCTCTTTATTAAACAATTAGGTTTTCATGTTTAATTGAATACTTGATAAGAATCCACACTTGGCAGTGTCAGGTTCTTAATCTTCACTGTGTTCTTTGAGTTATCATTGTTCCTGGTGCATTCCATTTGTATAAACTTTTTAATTTTTCCTACTGAACCAATTACCTATGAAAAAGGAAATTAGTGATTTCAGCTTCTCAAAGGTCTGTGTGACAAATTCAATTACTTTGTCAACATCAGTATTGAGCTAAATCCATGTAGCATTTATACAGAATACATATATTTTTTCTGGAACCTTTCCCTCTACAAATATATAAAATTTGACACTGATTTGAATAAGAAGCTAAACCATTATCTAACAACAGGTTAGCAGTTCATAATGAATTGACAAAAAATACCTCTAACTGGATCTTTCCACCACCTCCCATCCCTTCCAGTTCCACCAATACCTCATGTAAAGTTCCTACGAAACAGCAGAATAAGTAACAATTTGAGAAGTGGGAGGATACAAGTTTCAGTCATTATTGCTAAACTTGATATGGCACTGAAAGAAAATAGAAAAAAAAAAGAGATTTGTATTCAAGTGTGGAGAATAACTAAGCACTTTATATTCTATATACACACAAGGCCAACAGGGGCAGCAGTCTCCCTATTATGATGTAGCATCCCTCCCAAACCCTTTTGAATACTGTTACTGCTGTACAAAGACACCCACCCCTGTCTAGCCCAACCCCTAACTGATCCCCATCACCACAATGAAAGCCCACTCTTCATACCTTTTTACTAGATATATTAACCTTTTACATAAGATAATAATTCTAACCAGTTTTGAGGAACCATTACTGGTGGATAAACACTATTTTAAAAATTCTTAGTAGAGATACAATATGCTATTATATACTTATAAGATAATATTCAGTACAGATACACTATGATGCTATACTATTCAGTAGAGATACACTATTTAACTAGATATATGAACCTTTTACATATTATTTTTAAACAATTTTGAGGAACTATTGCCAGTGGAGAAACAGTGTTGCTATTCAGTATATAGAAGTTGTTAGTAGAGAGATACACTATGTTGCTATTCTATACTAATAAGATAATATTCAGTATGATTCACTATGTTGCTGTTCTATACATAAGACAATATTCAGTACATATACACTATCATGCTATGCTATTTCAGTAGAAATATACCATTTAACTAGATATATGAACCTTTTAGATAATATTTCTAAGCAATTTTGAGGAACTATTGCCAGTGGAGAAACACTGTGTTGCTATACAGTATATAGAAGTTGTTAGTAGAGATACATACACTGTGTTGGCTCATCGACTCTTTGTATGCAAGCTTACTTGCAAAACACAACAAGTATGCAACTTTTGGATATTTACTCTACTCTAACTTTCATGAGCAAAATAGGCAGAATCATGTGGAAGATAGATTGCATGGACCAAAAAAACTTCTGGGCATCTATACTACAATCTCACCATCACAGAGATCTTCCAAATTAACACCAGCATTCCCCATACGCTTATGTGGGGTCACAAGGTTGGCATCCCAAGCTGCAACCTGGAGATAGAAACTAGTAATATTTTATGAAACATTCAGATTCTACATCAGCAACATTGCCATGTCCTATCATTTTCAGTAAAATCATGCATATTTGTTCATTTTCTGAAATGGAAATACTGATACTAAATTACTAATACAGCTGAATAAAAACACAGTAACGAGATAATGGGCATACGAGACTAGAAGAGACGAAAAGATAAAGTTAAAACTAGACGAAGTATTTTCTTTTACAAGAACCTGCATCAGTAATGCCATCAGTTTCTCTCAATGAATTTGTGCTTGAGAGAAAATCTCACTTCAAGGTCCTGACCGCTAAATAAATGACAAAGGAAGGCTCCACTCGTACAGGTGGACCTAAGACTTGATGATAAAACAAGTTCAGGATAACATGGTGCTTGTAAAAAAATTTCTATGCAGCTTTTTAAAATACAAAACTCATGTAAGAGCTTTTAGCTATCCTTTCCCTCATAATGTGTAGAGCATAAAACATAGGGAAACCCAGCTAAGTCCTCATCATAATATATCAGAACCGCCTCTCATAGTCTAATGGAAGTAGATTGTTAAGACTCAGCTCACAATGTACATGCCATTGAATCATCAAACCAAAATTGGACCATTTTTGTCAAACCTATATAGCCCCTTTTCTGTTTTACCTTGTGTCTTGCGTTTTCTTAAAGGGTAAGGATAGTGACAGCGGATTCTTAATCACTTAAAGTATGAGCGCATTTGTCGTAGTGGTAATACTATTAGCAACTTGAAGGAACTATCCTCGTCAATGTTGAAGGCAATGCGTTAGGAATGCTTGTATTGCACATTGGGTAAAATTTAGTGGTTTTATTTACTATAAAGAGGACCAGTAAGACCTGTGTTAATTTTATATAAAATACTATATTATTCATCCAAAGGGTCATGCAAAGTTCTTACGGTATTTCAAACTCATTACTCAATCCTCATCCTTTATAATACTTCATCTTCTTGAGAGACCACATTGAACTACCATTTTTCCCAAGAGTAAGAAAGAAATACAAGTACAATCCCAGCTGAAATGGAAATCTATAAAACAGTTAAAAAGAGGCTTTTTTCTACTAAAAATCTCAATTCTAATATAATTTTGTTTCATCAGTGGGGCACCACTATATTTGTTTACTGAGATGAAAGCTATACTTTCAAAATGATGAGAAAATTAGAACCTTGATAGACTAGCAAACCAGCGCCGCCAAGAGGAAGACAGTGAGATTATAGAGGATAATAGTATTAAGCATTTAAGCTAATATCTCCTAGGTTCTAACGACCAAACATTGCCAATTATCAATCGTTCTAAAAGTACCACATCAATAATCAATTTGGAAAAAAATAGCTACATTAACTAAAAAGAGCTATGCAACATTAATTACAATTTCGTAAACAAAGCTTGACCTGAAGCATGTCTTCTGGGGGTTGCTTGATGTTCAAAGTAAATTCTTCATTCCACGTTGGTTCTTTACTCCTACATCCATTAAATAACATAAGTCAAAACTCAGTTTGACATATGTGATAGATCATGTAAAATCTGCAAAGAGTGTGGATATCCTTAAATGCTTTTGCCTGTCATTCTACAGATTCTTGTTATGTACTTATGCATGCCACAAGTTTCTCATTAGGCAACAAAGTTATGAAAGAATCATTCAGCCAACTCCATTGACCACCAAAAGTAGAGTACGATGATATTTCTCCATGAAACACGGAGCTACTGATCAAATGCTATGAGAACTTCTTTCAAATGATACCAATTGCAGATAGTTTATATTAGACTTCGTTCAGGTGCGGAATAAATTCTAACCACGAAACTATGCAAAATTGAAACTATTACTAAATTAACATCAGATACTAGAATATGCGGAGATTATAGTATTTGATGCATGAATGTGATTCATTCACCTATAAACAAGCATCATATCTACATGATGCATTGAATATGAAACTAAACCTACAAACTATCCATTTGAAAATCAAATAAAGTACCATGCAACTTGGGATACTTGATTAACATGAAGGCATATGCTACCAAGATTTTGGAACTAGCAGATAAGGTCAGAAGTAAATCTAAACATTCTGCTTATAGCCTAGGAGTCTACCATTTAGATTTCAGCAGTAAATATGACCAAGAGAATAAGAGAAATAAAACCTCATCATAAGAATATACAAAAATAAAAATGGGAGAAATAACTTGCCCCCATTTAGTGTTGCTTTTCACAACTTGCCCACCAAATTGCATGACAACATATGGATCGCTGGTTCCCTGAAAGATTGGCAAAGTTTGCTCTTAAAATATGACCATAAAAGTTAGGAAGGAGAAAATCACTGAGATAAACATCATCAGAGCAAAATGAAGATAACAGAACAATCTAAGCAGAGTTACACTCATAGAAATATCGAAAAGAAAAAGAATCGAACTAAAGAACACCAACCCATGGATCCATCGCAGGAAGGTTCAGTCCTTTCTTTAACTTTACAAACAACTGTCCATCATATATTTCTCGAATGAATGACCTGAAAAGTTCAATCAGCATTAGAATTAATAAAAATAAAAATAAAAATAAAAATAAAACGAACGCGATCCATACTTCCATCTATAATATGATCAAAATTTGTTTATCATAAAGCTTCATACAGTGTCTATAGAAACCTGAATAGAATAAAGTGATCACATACTCCGATAAGTACACAGTCTTGCAACCAGCAGCATCAATTTCATGCCTACCAACATTATCCTAGTCAAAATAGCGCCAACAGATCAAAACAAAGAAACATTGATGGACTCACAGGTAACGCCACACACACACAAGAAATCCAAATTTAACACCAACCGAAAACACAAATTTCAGCTAGAGAGCGGCTTACTGGAGGAGTATAATAGGCTTCAAAAGCGAAACCAGCAAGTATAACCGCGAGATTAAGATCAAACGGAGGTCGCTCAATCTCTTGGCGCACCTCCACGTTCTCAAGCTGCGAACTCGTTTTGCACATACAACAAACGGAGGCGCTTCCACTCCTATGTCGTCTCACGTGCGACCTAAAAACCCTAACCTTGCGAGAAATTAAGAGAGGTCCAAAGGAGAGCGAAAGGCAGGGAAGTCGACGGTGTCGAAGCTCGGAAGGAGGGGAGAACGAACGGCGGTTGAGTTGGAGGTGATGAGCGTAGGATGCAGCCATGGTTTTGAGGCGTGGAGAGGGAAAATTGGGGGAGAAGGTGGAAAGCAACGGTCGAAAATGGCAGAGAAACACTGAAACGAGTGGATCAAAGTGAGGTCAAGCCATCAAGGCGCGCTCTCGTCGACGTCGTGTTTGTTCTGGAACACGTGTAAGAGGGAAAAGTAAAGAGAGAAGTATCTAGTGGCGGGACCCACCGACTTGCTGGTTCCGAGTCGCTAGAGCCTGGCTGGTTGTTTCGAGAATGCTGGGGACTTTTCCTCCTATACATAGATACTGGGCTTGTATTTGAGGTCCACAAATAACAATAGGATGGTAATTGACTTATATAGTAGACTTATTTAATCTCAACTTTTAAATATGAAAAGAGTCTTATATTTTAAACATGTTCCCGCAAGTGTAATTGGCCGACACTTGAAAAAATGGGTCTAACATTTTAATTTCTCTAAAGCTACCTTAGACAATGGGCATTTGCATCTTAATCTTTCTATGGCCAACTCAACTTAAACAACGGGCGGGTTTCATCAACCGCTAAGCTCAAGCTCAAACGAGCTAGGAAACAGGCTCATGACCAGACTTACTTTGATACCATGTGAAAGACTATGAGTCATAAACCAGGAGTCATGCATATGTAAGCCCGATACATAAGCTTGTGGGATTTCATCCTTAAACCAATTAGCAATAGAAGGAGTAACACAAACACAAAGTCGGTCTAGTTTCAGCGCACGCCGTTTGATTGGATGTCAGCTCCCGACACTAATCCTCAATAACAATGGTAGTTTCATAACCGGACAAACTCGGGGGTAGGTATACTTGGCCAAGTGCCCCAACAACATTTTAACAAATATCATCAAAAATATCAACCCTTTCAAAACTCGGGGGTAGGTATACTTATGAGATATTTTAACAAATTTCATCAAAAATATCAACCCTTTCAAAAATTTGCTTGTTTCTGGTACTCGAGCCACTTTTATGTTCAGTTCGTGTGCGTCTCAAGATTGGTGGTTCGACGGTGATGGTTTGGTTAAAATCGTGGATGTGTGATCGACACTTGAAGGCTCAGAGCGAGTCCAAATCTGAGGTGTCCACAGTTGTTCCCCAGGACCTCGTCTTGTGCATTTTTTCCCAGTTGGCGTCTCCTCTGCTCTTCTCGAGATGTTCTACACAACCTGCTCCTCGTGTGCTCCCACAATTCCAGTTATAAGCTTCGTTCAGCGATCTTTGGTTTTTTGTTGTGTTTGTTTGGTAGCTTGTTTGCTCTTTCTTGTCGGGTTGTCCGACTGCCGATTTTTCGGCCTCTCGATTTACCAGGCCTGTCTGGTATATCGAATTTTTTCCTTATCAAAAAAAAAAGTGTCCCAACAACATTAGTTGTAGGCCAACTCAATCTTTTTTGACCCATCATATGAATTTCAGCTTTCTGACACATCTCATGCATTCAATATGAGGACTCTTTACATGCTTGAAAACTCCTAGACATGAACACTAGAGCCTCTTCTCACATGGCCAACAATCCATGTATTCTCTTTACTCTTACTTCTAAGAGCAATTCAAATTCAGTTATTGTCGGGAATAGTAAGTGGATTCCAACTACCAGTCTAGGAACAACCTATTTAACCACAAAGAATCAACATGTCTCCCTAAACAATGTATTTGTCAAATTTGACCCTTTTAAATTTTTTTTTGAAGGATCTTCCCACGAGAACTACTCAACTAAGATGTGATAGCTTTGGCAAGCTCTAACCTTCACTCATCAGTCGTCTAATTTGAGTCCTCCAATCTCTCTTGTCATGTCGTCCAACACTTGGCATGACCGTCTAGACCATCCATGCTCCCTTGTTTTTGATTTTTTTTATTCGTCATTTCCTTTCTGGTTGTAGTTAACGTAGTAGTTCTCACCTTTGTCAAGCTTGTCAATTGAGAATATACTCTAGATTGCCTTTTTAGTTGTCTCAAATGTCTACTATTGCACCTTTTGATATAATACATAATGATCTTACACACTTGGAGAACAAGAAGAACAAGATAATAGGGAGAACCACGAAAGCAATTTGTCAAAACAGAATTCAATTGTGCAATAAAATTCTTCTAATGCAACATGGGTAAAAAATTTGACGATTCAAAGTTCCACAGGCTTTCGAATTAAATGGCATCAATTTTTATTTTTCGTGACACATCCTCCCAAAATGGTAAAGTTGAACGCTCATTCAAACAATCAACAATATGGTTTGAACTCTTCTTATTCATGCACCTCTTCCTTCTCGGTTTTGATGTTTTTATCTTCTTAACATTCTTCCTATGAAGAATCTCGTTAATAAAAGCCTCACTCAAGTTCTCTATAACAAAACACCTTCGTATTTACATCTTTGGGTATTGAGTATAAGAAGGAAAAATTGTGTAAATTCTTGACTGATTTTATTAAGCACAAGGCAACTATACAGAAAAAAGAGAATAATCAAGGAAACTCTAAATACATAATAGAAATTAAGCTAATCCTTGATTGACAAATAATAAGGAAGAAGATCAAATTAATTTATTGACTAGTAATAATAATATTATACTAATTATTACTAATATGCCCCCTCAAACACAATGTCCATTGGAGAGTCCAAGCTTGGAGACAAGTTCTTCAAACCGTGGTTTGAGTAGAGGCTTTGTGAGGACATCCGCGAGCTGCTCATGCATGGAGACATGTGCCACACGTAGGGTGCCAAGCTGAACTTGCTCACGTATGAAAAGTAAAGCCAAGGCAATGTGTTTCATATGTGAGTGAAAGACAATTTCTTAAAGGCGAAGCTGATCTCGTGTTGTTGGAGTCGACAAGGCCAATCTCGTGTTGTTAGATCATACAAGACCGATCTTGGTTTTGCATGAGTCATCCGAAGGCGATTCCGATTTTGTATGAGAAACCCGAAGGCGATCCTAGTTTTGTATGAGACGCCCGAAGACGATCCCGATTTTGTATCAAAAGCACGAAGGCAATCCCGGTTTTGTATGAGACGCCCGAAGGGGATCATGATTTTGTATGAGACGCTCGAAGGTTATCCCGGTTTTGTATATGACGCCCAAAGGCTACCTAGTTTCGTCGGAGACGCCCGAAGGCGAACTCGGTTTCGTTGGAGACGCCCAAAGGTTGTCTCAATTTCATCGGAGACAATTTTTTTTAAGCAACGGAAGTTATTTTGTGGTGATTGTTGGTGACAGATTATTGACATCGGCATCCATGAGAGATAAAAAATTGAGGATTGAAATGCCGCTAGGCAATACGCTCCGATACCATATAAGAAGGAAAAATTGTGTAAATTCTTGATTGATTTTATTAAGCACAAGGCAACTATACAGACGAGAGATAATAATCAAGGAAAATCTAAATACATAATAGAAATTAAGCTAATCCTTGATTGACAAATAATAAGGAAGGAGATCAACTTAATTTATTGACTAGTAGTAATAATATTATACTAATTATTACTAATATTGAGTGTCTTTGATATCCTAATCTTATTGTGGTTTCTCCAAATAAATTGCATCCTCGGTGCACTCCCTATGTTTTCTTAGGCTACCCTTTTTATCATTGGGGATATTCACGTTTTTAATTTTCATCTAATAAAGTCATCATCTCTCAACATTTCATCTTTGATTAACACACTTCCCCTTTACCGAGAACAATCCGGCCCTATGACTTCTTATCTTCTTATGAGTTTATGTCCTCTAGTGTCATTCACCACCTCATCGGCTCACCAAGCTAGTAACCGTCTCGACCCACTCTCACGATGATGACTCCCTAAAGTCACAATCGTGACTTTCCCTCCCTTGATCCTCGACCACAAGTCATGACTATGACTCCCTAATGCCACGATCATGACTTTCCCTCCCTCAATCCTCAACCGTGGTCACGACTGTGACTACCACAAGTCACGTTTGTGACTCACCTATCCCTACCTCTCGAACACGAGTCATGATCGTGACTCCCCAAAGTCACAATCGTGACTCCCTCCCCCAGGCTGATCCTTCCCTCGTTTCCCATCCAATGACCACTTAGTCTCGTGTTAGGATTGTTAAACCTAGACGCCAATTTGACCTCAATACTACCACCTTCTTCCATCCCTACCTCTCATTAACAAGGCCTCCTTGACCCAAATTAGTTTGTTTCCATGAATGATGAATATCGGGCTCTTATGAGTAATAGACTAATAGTACATGGGTTCTTGTTCCACGTCCTCCAAGGGCCAATGCGGTTTGATGTATATGGTTATTCAAGTATAAATTCAAATCCGATGGCTCATTAGAGTGATACAAGTCTCGTCTAGTTGCCCATGGTTGTTCATAGAAAGTTGGAGTTAATTGTGGTGAGACATTCTGCCAATGGTCAAACCCGCCACTATTAGGATATTCTTTCACCTTGCAGTTTCGCTCTTAGTCTATACACTAGCTAGCTCAATGTCAAGAATGCTTTTTTGCATGGTAATTTACGAGAGACTATTTATGGTTTGAAATAGAAACCCTAGATTTGGAACCAAAAATTTGCTACCTAATTGTCACGCATTGGATTCTCTAGTAGCCAGTCTAACTTCTCTCTTTTCATATATAGAGGTGACACCCTATTGCATATATGATTTTGTATGTTGATGTCATTATGCTAACCACGTCATCAAACTCTTTACTTAGTGACACCATCACCTTGCTTGATCATGAATTCACTATGAAGATATAGGTCCTCTTTCCATCTTTATTGGCACCTTTGTACACCCATCTATGATTGGCATGTTCTTGACTCAGGACCAGTATGCTCGAGAATTTGTTGAAAGAGATAGTATGTCTAATTGCAAACCTGTTGTCACAACAATAGGCTTGAGTACTAAACTATGTGGCTCAGCTGAGCCTCTTGTTGTATACCCACTCTTTATAGGAGTCTTGTAAGTGATTTTCAATATCTGACTTTCACCAAACCTGACATCTCATATGATGTTCAGAAGATTTATGAGAATGTCACTTTGTTGTGTTGAAACACATCATCATGTGTGACTATAGGACTTCTAGCCTCGACATCACCATCTCTCCTTATAATTCACCAACTTTGGTTGCTTATACTAACACCAATTTGGTTGGTGCCCGGACATCCGACACTCTGAATCATGCTATTGTGTCTCCTTAATGACACATATATCCTGGTCAACTAAGAGTCAGTCTATCAGCTCCAGCTCTAGCGTCAAAGTCGAGTATTATGGCATTGTCAACGTCGTTGTCGAGTGTACCTTTCTCCGGAATCTTCTCCTTGAGCTACATTGTCTTTTGTCAAAGACGTTCTTAGTCTACACATAATATTTTGGCCTCCTACCATGCCAACAATTTAGTTCAATATCTGCGTATAAAGCACATTGAATTAGACATTTTATTTGTATGTGAGAAGGTCACATCAGAAGATATACGAGTACTTCATGTACCATATTCGCGCGCGCGTATTAATATGCATACATGTTTACAAAGGACTTGCCTCATCAATTGTTTTTAGATTTTAGGGACAATTTTACTTTTGGAGAACCTCTAATTTTGATTGTGGGGGCATGATAGAATATAAGATCTACAAATGAGAACTATTTGTTTAAGTTAGAATTATATAATATTTGTAAAAATATTTTTACTTGTATGAAAAGTCAATATAATTAAAATTTAACAAAGACAAATAAATAATACAATAATTATATAAAATCTCATGCCCTAAAACTAGTACCAATCTAATGCAAAGGTAACCCCCGAAGGGAATTCATACCTATTCATACATGCATCCATGGACAACAGAGAACAACACACCTAAGATGACATAATTAAATTCGCTATTTTTTATATGAGACTGTTGTTTACAGAATATTACAAATAACGTTTGGTGAACCGCCACCTTAAGTCTTTGGTGACATTTTTGGACCCTATTATAGCATTTTTTTACCGTTACTACAATCCTGTATCTTAGTAGTGCATGAAACATTTTGTTAAGATTGGCAAATTGAACGAAGATCACAAGATTGAAGCAAGGAAGAAGTTCAATTTCCATTGATCGAATCAAATCAAGATCGATCAAATTTCAGTTCTCTTCCCGCGCGTCAACTCACATTCTATTTTCTATGCAAGGTGGAAGCAAGTCCATGACAAATAAAATAAGCTCATGACATTGCAATATATTATATATTATTGTTGGCAAGGTGAACTATGTACATAGGAGTTCTTTTCTTCCTCTTTTTACAGTATTACAACTTTCACTCATATAGAGATAGTTAAACAAATAAAAATAGGTGACCACCTTTGTACAGAATAAAAAAGGCCCCCCCTTATATATTATCACTACCACACTAATTATTAATTACATGGTATATGACAAAATATACACGACAATTGGATCTCCCTCTAATTAAACAGCACTTACAAATATAATTTGTATAAATCGATCTCCCTCTAAACGGCACTTACAAAATAAAACCGAGTAGCTAATGATGGGCCATCACAACACTTGCCTTGTTGTGAACCACAGGCCTCGTCACACTCACAAACTGGTCAGCCTCCCTCTCCACCTCCTCCTTACACCGAATATGCTCCTTCCCTTCCTTCATCTTCTTCACAAACCCCACGAACTTGCGCCAGTTATCAGCCTGGAACAGCTCCGGATTCATCCTAAGATACGTAAACGCGCACATCTCCCTATCCCCGTCCAAGGAGGCCGCCGCGTTCAAGATCTGATCGTGGGCGCACTCGTCATACCTAGGCAACGCGTTTTCCCCAGCAAGGGGGACGTTGGCCTCCCCAGTAGCCGACGCCACTTGCTTCACGAGCTTCTCGGGCGCGCAAAGCGCCTCCTGGGGCTGCTCGTGGTCGCGCATCTCGATGCAGGTGAAGTTGAAAACCGCGTTGTCTTGCAAGCATTTTGGCAATTGGGAGGTATCCGTTGTGGGAGCGGGTGTTGTAGTAGCCGGCAGTGAGTTCGGGGGCGTGGGACCGGGTCCCGTAGTGCCAGTGGATCCCGGCCACTTTGACCGAGATCTTCGAGCCGGTGTCGTCGAAGATTGACTCGGCTGAGGAGAGGATCCTTTCGTCGTGGTCCAGGAGCATCTTGGAGTACCAGATGAGGAAGAATTTGCCGTATTCGGTGTTCCAGCCGCCGTTCTCTTTGCGGAAGAAGGTGGTGTCTTCTGGCCAGTTGTTGTAGTGTCCGGCGTCGGTGGGGCCCGTGTGGCCCCACTCCGGCCTCCCGGCGGCCTCTGCTGATGCTTTCAGACTGCTCAACATGTACTGGAAATAGAAGATTGATATATTCTGATTAGTTTCAATTTGTGTTTCAGTTTTTTTTTGTGTGTAGTAATGTTTTATACCTTATCATAGCATTGGAAGGCGCCTATTCCTGGGAATTTCCAGGTACCTTCAACTTCTGGGTATGATGGGTAACGAAGCTCACCAGCTGGCCCCATTCCAACTTGGATTTCCTGAACAAAACAAAATTCTCATTATGATGAATAACGTTGTTCATTCTGTTGTTCAATAAAGGACGTTATTTTAGCAGACCACCTAGCTACCGAAATTTATCCCTAAAGTTAAAATGTGATGAACATTTCTAAATCTACGTAGTAAACATCATTCTCATTTAAAATTAATGAATAAAATATTTTGAACGGAAAGAGTATGTCCAAATTTTTAATGATAAATTCATCAAAATCACCAATAATTCATTTCTTTAAACTAATGAGAAACATTCAAATGACATTCATTGTATTATGAATGGAGAGACAGCAATTACATAAGCAGAACATATTAAACATTTTGAATTCAAGATAGAAGCTTGATGAAATTGAGTTATTAAAAAAATTATTTAAAAAAATTTAAAATGTTATATATGAACACTTCTAAATCCACCGTAAATAAACATCATTTTCATTTGAAAATTGAAATTAACGAATAAAAATAATTTGAACGGAAAGTTATATGCAATTTTTAAAGATAAATCTAAATCACCAATAATTCATTTTTTTAACTAATGAGAAACATTCAAATGAATTTCTCTCTTGAATGGACACAACAATTACACAAGTTAGCAGAAGATATTCAACGTTTTGAATGCAATATAGAAACATTGATGAAATTGAGTTTAATTACCACAATGGTGTCTCCAAGAAGGTGCTTAAAGTTGTCACGGAAGGCACGCATGAAATCAGAATAGCATTGAACGAGGGTTCGCCCTTTCAATACAGACAGGGTATCACAACCAAGCGAGATGTACTCGTAATTCCGCTTCCCCCATTGATCAGTATAAGCCAAATCAGGGTCCCTGTTGATCTCCTCCACAGCCCATTTCGGCAACGGAATCCTGCAAAATCAAAACACCCCAAATTCCAAAATCAATTTAATTAATCTAGCTCGCGAATGCGCACGTTAGCATGAAACAGAGGGACGTGCTAAGTTACGCACGTGACGGAGTCGCCGACGTTTCCGCCGCACTGGTGGAAGGACATGACGGCCTGGACTTTGAGGGCGTGGCTCCTGGTCATTTCAAGGAGCTCGGCGTAGCCTCCCCAGTTGTACTCGCCGGGGGCGTCGCCCTCCACGAGGTCCCACCACACGTCCATCATAATCCCCTCGACGCCGGCGCTCTTCAGCGCCTTCAGGCTGGCGTTGATCGCCTTCTTCCTGTTGACGCCGTGGCCCATCGTCACGTTGTCCAGCGGCATCATCACGAACACCGGCACCCCCGACTGATCCTCGCCGCCTCCCCTCCCGTGCTCCTCCTCCTCCGCCGCCGCCATCGCCTCCATCTCCGACGCGAACGCCTGGCACACCGCAGAAAGGTCCGCCCGGATCCCCGGCATCACCGGAGACGGAGACCGGTATCGGAACACCGGCGACGGGGACCTGTAGCGGGTTGGCGACCTGCAAGGGGTTACCGGCGGGGACTTCCAGACGGCCGCCGCGCTCACCGTCGCGGTCAGCTCTCCGTTGTTGGTCCGGCTGCCGGATTCGACCGCGATCGGGGTGCCCGAGAGGGCCCCGATTTGGTGGGACAAGCTAAGCGCCATGGGCGGTAGTCTCGATCGAGAAAGGTGAGGAGGAAAGTTGCGAGAGGGAATTCAGGAATTGAATTGGTCGGGGAGAAAAAGGGTGTTGAATGAGATTATTGATTTTGTGCGATTTTGGGGGGAGAAAAATTAATTGTTGTGGAGGATTTCAAAATGTATCTTGTGAAGCGGAAGAGGCTGCGTTTTTATACCCGGAGAATAAGCGATCGTGGATAATGTAAATATAGAAAAGAGGATAAGTATTTTGAAATTTTATTGTACTCGTTGACTCTCTGCCACGTTTCCGTGACTGTAAAATGTGAATTAACGGCTGTGATCTATCGATAGAAATGAGAGGATCATCGTGTAGTGTATGTATTTTGATTTGTGAGATTTGTTTTTTTTTTTTGTTAAATGTTTTCTCAGCTTGAGTTTGTTTATGGAGGGAACTAGAAAAGCGCGTGATCACTCCATTAAATAAAAGATTAATTCTAAGCCAATGATGTGCCACAACGTGCTATGTCCTGAGGGTCACGTGATCCGGCATATTTGGTCGCATACAATCCAAATTATAGTTGTTCTATACATGTTGCAAGACTTGGCTTGGGTTTAGGACAATTTTTTTTGGATAATCTTTAAAAAATGATGGTTATCTTATCAAGATCAATAATCAAACTTCTAATGACTAGGATTTGTTTGTGATTTATGTATCATTTTTAAAATCAGTTAATTATTATTATTACAAAATACCTAGACTTATCATCTAACGTCAGATAATGCTCATAAAAAAAAATTATATACACCTAAGAATATAATTAAGTTTACTTTTATTAAGACTTTTAACGAGAATTATTTAAATGTCTTCGGGTAAGTATTCGAATGGTTAAGCCTCTGGAGTAGTATTCCAAAATCACCATTTCGATCAAATTTCATGAGTAGTGTGTGCCCTCATCCCTAATAGATGCTCCAGGCTTGTGTCTTAAGTTGTACTTAAGTTGTATAATTTGAGAGTTTTGCCACATGGAAAATCGAGGCTAAAAACCACAACCATTTAAAAAGGTTAGGTTTTATGTGTAATTTTTAAAAAATAGACTAATTATTGCAACAATTCTAGAAAATTAGGCTATTTTAAATCATTTTTTCTTTAATTATTTAAGAGGACAATTAATTAAACTATGTCATCCAAACATAATAATATTTATGGTGAGTCTGAGAAATGTACATAGTTGTTTTATATCGATGTATTAATTAACTAAATATTTAAAATAATTAACGGAAATTTCGCATGGTAACCCTCAGTTTAAGGCAATTTCGCGTGGTACCCAACTAATTTTCAAATTTCGTGTGGTAACCCTCACGTCTTAAGAAATTTTGCCCCATAACCCCATCACCTTTTTAATACATAAAAACGTTAATTGAAGTTAATAATGTTAAGTCTCGATCAAAAAAAAAGTTAATAACGTTAAGTAGGGTAAAAAGGAAGATACATATATAACAATACATTTTTTTAATCATCCCTGTACGAGTGAATGTATTGAATTTGTATTAAAAGACTAGGGTTTACATAGTATATATACACAAAGAAACATATCTTTGACTAGAAGATAGCAAGATATCTTAACCACACATACGATAATATATTCCTATAACAATATGATTCTATCCATCATTAAGAAGACTATTATCCGGTTGATAACCCCCCACTTACTCATCGGCGACATCTTAAAATATATTTACCATAATAAGTTGTAGTTTTTGTGTGAGAGATTTCTTAACTTGTGATTGATTAATATGAGTTGGAGTGTCCGATCACATAATTAACATCAACAAACTAATAGATTTAATCATGTATTTTTTTTTGCGAGTAGTTGTGACTGTGATTCACATAATTAACATCACTAAACTAACTAGTAGATTTTAATTATGTAGTTGTACTTTTCTTGAGTGATTTGTACGAATTTTGGTTGGATATTTGATATGAGAAATTATGTTAATTCGTACAAAAAACTGGACATTTGATATGAGAAATTATGTTAATTCGTACAAAAACTGCATAAACTAATTAATCTTAATCCTTTCATAGATCAAAGATAATATAGGATCAAGAAAAAGATTCAACGGAATTGTTCACGTACTCTACTTAACGTTATTAACTTCACTTAACGTTTTTATGTATTAAAAAGGTACATGGGGTTATGGGGCAAAAAATTTTAAAACGTGAGGATTACCACATGAAATTTGAAAATTAGTTGGGTACCACACAAAATTGTCTTAATTTGAGGGTTACCAGGTGAAATTTCCAAATAATTAAGTATCATGAGAGTATTACACAATCTTCAAATTGAGCAATTAGATGAAAATTTTTGCCAATAAAAGCAATTACTTGAATTTAAGAGGTTGACAGGTAATTGATGGGCTAGTTGGCCAAAAATTGTTTGAAAATCAACCTTTGCAGGCCCATTAAAACCCAACCATTTAAAATACATAAATTTACAAAAATCAATTTGTAATATATAGTGAATGTACAAGAAATATTAAACAGAGTAACTTGACAATCTTATATAATGGAACACCTACACACTCTAATTTACATGTGTTACGATACTACCCACACTAATTCTCAATCAAACCCTCTCCCCTCTATAGCTTGATTTACCATTTTTTTTTCATAATGTTCTAGTATCTTCTAGAATCTTAGCTTCCATAAGGTTCCGACATTTTCTAGAAGCTTCCACAACCTTCTTGATTCTTCTAGAAACTTCCATAACCTTCTCGCGTCTTCTAAAAGCTTAGAAGCTTTTTTAGCCTCCTAGATGTTTCAAATATAAAAATATGAAATAATTTATAACAATTCCTTTCTTAATTCATACTCCCTCTGTTCCCGAAAGTTTGTCTAAAAGGACAACTTTCACACTTATTAAGAAATTGATAAAGAAGAAAAATCAATCAATTAGGAGAGGAGGGATATTATGATGTTGATGGGTAAAGATTGGAAAAGGGGAATGAGAAAGAAAATTACCAAAAAGGTTATGGGGTTAAATTTTTGGTTGGATAAAAGGAGATTGAATGAGGATAATATTGGAAGAAAAGTTTGATATAAAAGGAAAGTTGAAAAGGTGGACAAACTTAATGGGACGTCCAAAAAGAAATACAAGACAAACTTTCGGGGATGGAGAGAGTATTTTCAAATCCATTATCCAAAAGTATCTCATCTATTCACATCCCAATCTTTACATCTATACATATATATATAACTCGGCATTTCAACGAACAGACATTTTTTTCATTCTTCCACTTCCGTATGATCAAGCGCCTCCCATTGAACATCTTGCACCACTCATATAATGAAGAGCATGGAATGTATCGTTATATCCTCACGCTTTTGTTACCTTAACCTTCAACTTCTCTCCATATTTTGTTTGAGGTGACCAAAACTCACCATCTCTCGTCAAGGTGGAAAACAAGCTTGATCTCCACACACATGCATCGAGGATGCATCCATCAACCATTCGAACTTGGCAACCTCTTCACTCGTTGCCAAGTAAACATCATCCACGCCAACAACACATCCAAACCGTATTGGTATACCAATCACTAACTCTCCTCCAAAAGAACCTCTCTCAACTTCTCTAGGTCCTTCCTCATATGCGGGCATCTCTTAACTGGTTTCTCGCTCATTACACCAATAGGTCTTGTATCATGCTCTGCCACAACAACCATACTCCACCACAACATGAAGTTAATATTCCCATCAAAGAGTGAGATCTTGAACACCCTCAATAAGTTGCCCGTCCTCATGCCAACACGAGATCCTTCCACAAACGAGCTCTACCCACACGCTTCACCAACACCGACACCCTCGACTCTACAGGTAAGAGTGGTAGATCGAGCTATAGAGTGTAGGTAATGTCATCACACATGTAAGTTAGAGTGTGTGGTGTCCCTTTTTTTATTTTTTATTTTTTTATTAGGTAAGAATTCGGTTTACCAGACAGTCGGAAACCGACTCGAAACAGTCTGAAGAAAATACAAAACACGATAAGAAGTACAACAATCGAAAAAAGACACTAGAACGAAATGAGTAGTGGGAGAAGTGAGGGGCTAAAGAGTAACTTATTTAGCATTCGGGTCCAAAGAGGACAAATATGATGAAGTGGACCACTGATGTTGCCTCCATCGAGATGAAGGATCTTCAGCAGCCTCGAAAATGTCCAAGTGACCGCGCCAATCACAAACAAGCCACACCCAATCCGAGAGCCAAATCTCGAAATTGTACAAAAACCGTGCAAGGGTCAACCTGTCAAAACAAATAAGAACCACAACACCCAAATAAATCCCGCCCCAAATGCCAAAGAAAAGCCATTGGAACGAGGTGAGTTTGGGCCAAAGTAGAGATGGGCCAAAAGAGCCAAAAGGCTCACCCATCAAATACCCCACCAAACAACCCACATAGAGGCAAGCAAAATTAAAATATCACAACAAGTGCTCGTTAGTATTGTAGCAATCATCCAGAACATGCTTCTCACAAAGGGGCGGAAGTTCTGTAGTAATCAATATCACCAAACCATCGTCAAAGACGAACGACAAAAACAACAACCGGAACACAACAGGTTTACACGGGGAGAAAGCTGACGGCAAGAGGCCACAAGCAAATGGTACTGGAAACCAGTTCAAGAGTCGCACAACAAGGAATTTCGAGGGTGACGGAAACACCGAAAGTCGATCGAAACCAGATAAATAAATTCAAACAAAACCAGTAAAACAAGGTCACGACAGACACAAAAAACAAAATCAACTAGAGTGAACCTGCCCAAATGAGAAGCAAATGAGGGCCAGAACAAAAAGCACGCAAACAATCTGCTCAGATTCGATTAATCTACCCAGATCTGAAGGGAAGATGAAAATCAAATTCGAAAAACATTCCAAAGAGCCCATGAGAGAAAATCGTGATTATTGTAATCTTCTAAACCAACAGGCTGTTTTCTTGTATCTTTTTCTATTTATTATGGGTAGTTTATTGTCTCAGTACTATTGATAATATTCATAGAACGAGGTTTCTCGCCAAGAGTCGAGTGGCTTTCTCAGACAAAGAACACAAGGGGTTTCTTAGCCATGTAATTCTAGAGAGAGGGCAGAACCCATCTCTCTAGAACTCCTTAGTTAGATATATGTTGGCAATCAAATATATGATTGTCAAAATATATCTCTTGTACATTCACTATATATTACAAAGTTACTTTTATAAAATTGTGTCTTTGTGTTAGTTAGGTTTTAGTGGGTCTACAAGCACTAGTACAAAATTCGTTATACATGGCAGAAAAATTATAGCGCTATTTAAAAGCGTAGTTATATATCAAATAAAGATGACACTTTTATAAATAAAGCGCTATAATATATTTATTGGAGCATTTTTTTAAAAGCTCCCTAAAATACAAAAGACCGATAACACTATATTCATATTACATTTTGCTAAGCGATATGAAGAAAAAGTACTACGAGTGATTTTAACATATTTTTGTGCTAAGGCTATGGTTCTTTTAGAGCGGAATTGGAATCATCATCATTATTACTACTATATACTAAAGCAGATGTTAAAATATCTATAAATGATCCCACATTAAACCATATTATCCATCTTTTTTAATTCAACCTCCCTCCCCCCCCCCCCCCCCCAAAAAAAAAAAGGTTAAAAAACCAAAATTTGGGTTCGTATAGAAATTAGAAACACAGTTCCAAACATAAGAATATGGATGGCCTCCCTTGGGCATCTATTTTTTATTTATCTCTTTGGTGGATCTGAAAATGTCATAACTCCTTTGTTTTTGAGCAGGCTTCTTTGAAGCCCAATAGGAAGAGAGTTGCCTTTGTTTAACAACAAGCTTCAGACTATATTATGACTAAGGGGTTGATTGGTGATTGGTGAGCATCGTCAAGCAAGCCATGTGGTCGAGCATCAAATATCATGTAACCGACCAAGAGAAGGGTGGATTAAGCTTGACACAGATGGCTCGGTCCGAGATAGTGGATTAACTACGACTGGAGGAGTCATTCAACACAGTGGTGATAAGTGGACTATTGGTTTTGTTCATAGCATTGGGATTTGTATTGTCCCAATAGCTGAGCTATGGGGAGTTCCCTAGGATTTGAGTCTTGCTTAGAGCAAAGGCTATATGAGGGTCTCTTTAGAAATAGATTCACAACTTGTGGTTCTTTGAAGACGGTTAGCCGGCTGAAAAGTTGCCGAGGGATGTCAAAACCTCTCAAAACCGCGGCCTATGGAACGTAGTCATCTACTCTATAGTCTGGTATCTAGATGCCAAGACTTTATTCGTAGAGATTGAGAAATCCGGTTTCGTCATATCTATAGGGAAGCTAATAGTGTAGTAGACTATCTTGCTTCTTTTGTTTTTTTCATTTATTGTATGTTTACATGTATTGCTTCACCCCCGTCGGAGAGTGTTATTTGTTCCAAAAAAGTGTTATTTATTTGCTTTTCGATAATACTAGTTGATGTACCCGTGTCTTACACGGGTCTATAATAGTAAAATATATTTTAAATACATATATAGATTTGTATATGATTTAATATTATAAATTGAATATTAAAAACTATTTTTAAGAAAATTCAAATGTAATAATTATGTTCCCAATATTTTAAAAATAGTAAAATTATGTTCTTAAAAGTCAAAAGATATTTTTTATAATGAAGATTATGTTTCTATCACTTGCCAAATTTTAAGATCCTTAAATATAATTATATATTAGTAATATTATTAAATTTAAAAAATATTTTATAAGCAATATTATGTTCATCAATAATTTTATGATCTCTAAAAATAACTGTATATTAGTAATATTATCATATTAAAAAAACTATTTCATAATAAGAGTATGTTTCTTGCCAAATATTAAGATATCTAAATATAATTGTATATTACTATATAAGTAATAGTAGTAACATTAATATAATTAACAAATTATTTCATAATGAATTACACTCCAAACACAACTTGCCAAAATTTAAGATCTCTAAATATAAATATATATTAGTAAAATGAAGAATATTATTATAATATAAAGATTGTAAATAATTAAATAAATGAAGGGTAAGGAGATAAATGGAAAAATTAAAATACCTATGTGGCATAGTTAAGACGACGACACATAAGATAGGGGGATTCGACTTTAAATTGATGATAATGGCATTACAATTTTTGTAAATATTATTATTTATCGATATCAATTAATAATTTATAATAAATATCAAAGACCATGTACCGATAATATTGATTTTTTAAGTAAATTATATGTTAATAACATATATGGTCATAAAGATAAAATAGTATATATTATTCTAAAACATCAAAGATCACAAAGTAATACATTAAATAAAACTATTATATATTTGTAAAAATATACTACTTGACAAAATTTAAAATAAATAGTCAAAGATCACATATTAATAACATTAAAAAATAAAAAATTATATGTCATTAAAATATATGGTCATAAAGATGGAATAATAAATATTATTTTAAAATATCAAATATTACATACGTTGTTTTTATATATTATATATATATATTTAAGGATATGCTTTGCAAAATTTATGACACATTATCTCACTTACTAATAATATTAAAAAACTTATAAAACTATATGATATTAAAATATATGGCTTGAATATATACATTATCAAACTTCACGTACTAATAATATTGAAAAAAAGATTAAAAAGTTATATGATAATAAAATATATGGCCATAAAGATGAAATAGTAAATTTTATTTTAAAATATCAAAGATCACATATTAATACATTGTATAAAGTTATTATATATTCTAAAGTATATGCTTTGAAAAAATATATGGCCATAAAAAATAGCAGATATTATGTTAAGATATCAAAGATAATGTACATATTTACATTGTGTACAATTATTATATATTCTTATGGATACAATTGTCAAATTTTAACATATATTGTGTACAATTATAAGATTAGAGTATTTCTAAAAATAATTATATATTTAGATATATTTAAGGATTGTAAATATTAAAAAGAACGAAGGGTAAAGAGATAATTGAAAAAATTAAAACGCCTATATGACATAGTTAAAACGACGACACGTAGAATAGAGTAATTCGAGTTTAGTAATAATATATAGATGAGAAATCTGACTTTAACTTTTTTTTTCTATTAATAAAATTCTCCTAGAAGATTAAAGATTGCTGCCTCGCTTTCTTTTAAAAAAAAAACAGTTTCGAGATCCGGTTCGCTCCTCAGTCCCCGGTGTATTTTAAGTTTTTAACACCGTCAAGCCCTCATCCCTCAGATCATCACCCCGCGGTCAATATCTTAAGCAGTCTTTCTTTTTCCTTGAAAGAGGGTTTTGCTCGTTTGCGGGACACGCTCACACGCACAGAGAGACAGCCAGAGATGGTGAAGAACGAGACCGCGAGGAACGAGCTGATGCTGACGAGACGCTTCGGTGGAGAGTTCGTGTCGGATATGGAGGAGCAGGGCTCCGTTCTCGCCATGGAAGTCGACGACGACGACATCGAACCCCTCGAGCTTTTCGGTGAGACCATCCACCCTCAAGATTCCAACAAGCTCGTCGATCGCGACTTCTTCAACTCCTTCGAGGACGACTTCGACGATGCCGACATCTGATCCCCTTGGGTTTCCTAATTGCTTCCGGATCTTCTCTTCTGTTTGGTCTTTGTTCTCGATTAAGAATATAGCGACACTAGGTTTACTTTTGAGTTCTACAAGAATCTGTAATTCCGGTTTGTTTTCGATAACTATCATGACTATTGGTGCAATTGGTGATTGAATGATGGTGATTTTGAGGTTTTATATTACGGCTTCTGGTTTTACGCACTTCTTCTCTATTGTCTTTGTGATATTATTTTTCAGTATTGTGCCACGATTTCTATTTCAGTGATTCGTTTATGTAGTATGATTTAACAGTGCAGGACTGTTTTTGTGGTCAATTAACTGTTTTTGTGGTCAATTTCTTATAATTGCTTTTGCCAAGTTATGATCTTTTGTTTTTCGAGGACTGATTTGAACCTATATGCTGAATTTCAGTCGAATGATATCTATGCACTATTGAATATTTGGATGGGGATGAAGGCTTAGATAGCCTCTATTTATGAGCATCCTGTTTTACGTTGAGAGCATCACTGAAAATAATTAGGATTTTGGGAAAAGTGAAGCTCAAACTAATAGCTGACACTTCACACGTCATTTTTTTGCCTTTTAGTGGCACCATTGTACAAAGAAATGAACAGAATAGCGTTCATTGAATCACCTACCCATGTTATTCATACTACCTCATACATGAAGCAAAAGTATCTGTAATTAGTTTGGTTCGCGAGTCTAAAGTACAATGCACAATTGGTGCTTCTTTCTAGGAACTAGGAAGAATTCCTTTCCTTGCTATTGACTTTGTATGAATCTAGTTGTTTTGCACTCATCTTGTAGTAAGAGCTCTATGCATAAGTGCGAAAGGAAATACTACAGTTGTCTCTTTTTCATACATGAAGTCTTAGAAGCATTTTAGCCAACCGCAACAGAAGAAATTTTGGGAGGGTGAGAATGATAACACAACCTGGAATGCAGGCAAGTACAACAGCCAACCAGAAGGTGTTGGCTGATATCAACGCATATGAAGCTGAGGCAAAAGCAGCAAGGGTTGCATAGAAGGAAAGCTGAAGCAGATAGATGCTGAAAGAGAGAAGCAATCTTGGCTCATCACCTTGCTGAGTGATCCTTGTTGCCCATAGCATGCAGAACAGCACAAGCACATAGCCGCACATAGCTGATGCATTTGACAGCACAAATACCTTGAAGGCTACCTTACTCTCTTGTATAGGGTCGCCTGTGGTGTTGAAACCACCAGGTGTTGCAAATATAGCTGCAAAAGTGACAGCAGCAAGAATTGAAGAGATAACTGAAAGAGTATTGAAAGTATGATGCAGACTTTTGCTTGCATCTTCTTGGATCTGTTTACGAACTTCAATAGGGGTTCTTTCCCGGATTGCTTCAGGGCTCCTTTGTGGTATTTCTACAGGAATTGTTGCTCCACGAGTAGCTTCAGGTTCGGGATTTATTTGTCTTTGCCTTTCTTGGAATTCTTGCATTATTATCTGGTAGCCTATCTCCACCTTGGGAAAAAATAAAGCATATTGCATGTTAGTCCTTGATGGTTAATATTTAGTTTCATTGGCCCAATTTAAATGATTTTAGGTTCGATGTCAGGAGATTTTTTTAACTACTTACCATGTCGTCTGAAAGTTCTTGCTGTGACTTCATAAGATCCCTGGGCGTGAGACCTTCCCTGTTCTTGACATTTGGCTGTATATTCACCGTGTCCAGCAATATCTTTGCCATTATGTGGTCTTGCCTTTTCATTGCTAGATGCAATGGAGTGTTTCCGTCATGATCAGGTTCGTTCACAAGCCTTTGGATACTTGATAAGCTGAACAGCTCTGATCCTTCATCATCATTCTGGAGTTTAATTAGGTGCAGAGCACTTTTACCATTGTGGTCACAGATTGCAATGGACTTTGGGATATAACGAAGGATGGTAATAACAACTTGTACCAGACCCATGGTAGCTGCTCTTAACAAAGGCGTCAAACCATCAGTGTCACGTTGGTTAGCTGATAGTCGCTCTTTTTCTGTCGATGCAGTGGAACTTTCAGCCTTTTGCAGGTCAAGGGAATTGTCTGCCCTTAATATCATTTCTACAATACCCATTTGATCTGTTTTGGATGCATGGTGTAGAGGTGTCTCCTTGTTGTTGTCTGCTTTCCTTATTAGTTCCGGGTGTTTCTGGAGCAGTAGTTGCACAATATTCTCTGCAAATATGAGCCAGAAAGGAACAGAAAAAAAAATTTATTGTGAGAATTTCTTTGAGGGGCTAGAGCCTTTAGTAGATGTATTCTTATTTCAAGAATTTCTATGTCTGTGCTTTTCTATGTTTTCTCATGTATATTTTCTAGAAACTTCTTCTTCCCAATTCCCACTAAAGAAGACATGAAAGCTTTCTAGCATAGTAAGAATGAATTATCAGCAATGGCTAAATTATCTTACCTGCAGCGGCAGAATATACTGCAACATGTAATGGAGTTGCTCCACCTGGTCCTTTTAAGCTATACAACATACTAGATGTCAATATTGTCTGTGCAAACTTCTGATGGCCAAAGACTGCTGCCAGATAGAGCGGGCTCTCATCTCTTTCATTGTCATAGCAAGCAAGCTCCGGATCCTCTTCCAACAGGTAAATTGCCAGCTCCTCATGACCGTGTTGTAATGCCTTATGCAGTGGCGTCAGGCCACTGGGATCTGTAGCCCTCCATGGTTCTGTAGCGACACCTTCTTCTGCATGCGTCAGTTGCAGCAAATAAGATCTCCTCTTTTCCCCCTCAACATCTTGCTGATATTTCTTGTAAGTGCCCACAAACAGCTTGGCAATCCCAAGCTGTCCACTCTCAGCTGCCACATGGAGAGGGTTCTCCCCCATATTGTTTCTCTGGCAGATCAGCAGCACGGATGCTGGGAGTTTCTGGAGCGCTTCAGTGATGAACTGTGCATGCCCTTGTCTGGTAGCCACGTGGAGGATGTTGTCTCCTTCAGGTGTCCTCTCAACAAAGTATTGCTCATTGGGTACTTCATTTTCTCCCTGGCCGGTCTCTTCTCGAACGGTGGAGATTTTGTCGAAGAAGTGAGGTATCCCTTCTGTTGCTGCATTGTACAGCTCCAGATCCATGTTTGAGGTTTCGTTTTTTTCTGCTATTGGTTGCTCTTGCACATCATAGTTTGATATATACATAATGGTAATTGGCAAGTACTTTATTTGCACGTTCTGCACACTAATAAACTGAAACATATAAAATATGAGTGCATGTTATTATTATTGTATTTGATGCTTTGATATTAGTGTTTGGGGTGTATAATGCAACGTACATGCATGCTCAAGCATGGAATATTGAATAATTTAAAATTATGGTTTTGTTGTTATGTTAGTGTTGACCAGCTTTGCTAGGCTGGTTGTAGGCGGTGCTAAGCAGATGTGGTAAAGTTGTTCTCTGCACGACTGTTACATTGTAATCATGTTTGGATTCTCAAGTATTTATACATCACACATAATTTTGTGACAAGTATAAGCATGAGAAAATAATCATATTGCTACTCCCTAGTATTTTGGAAAAATGAAATAAACCCTAAAATCATATAACTACTCCCTGATAATTGGTAACACGGTATAAGCAAAATCATTAGATAAACAAGAATGTCTAGAAGGAGAATGATAAATAAGATAAATTAAGACATGCTCAATGAGCATTATGGTTGCCTCTATGCTCAATGATAAATTAAGACATTTGAAGCAAACTTATGGTTGCCTCTTTAGTGTTTTCTTTCTTGAGATGCATTTCTTATGAGATATGAGCACAATAACGGCTTTAGAATGTGGATTGTAACTTGAATGAATTATAAAAAATGTAAATAGACCGTCAACATGCCGCTTGTGATTGAGACGGCCAAAGTATTTTGTTCTTGGTTAGTTGTTTAGCATTTAAATTCAGATGTGGTGCTTCGATCTTTCTAGGAGGAATTGTTTGTTGAGCTTGTATGAATCCAGGTACAATATTTTGCTAACACGGTACTGGCAGGTTAATCTTCATGCTTGGTGATTGATAACTCTATGAAGAAATGCGAAAGAAAGGAGCGATACAATTTTATCATTTTCATACATAAATCCGAGGAGCATATTATCCTAGCCAATCACACAATAAGAAATTTGGGAGAGTGAGAATGATAACACAGTCAGGAAGGCAGACATTCAGATAAGTAGGACAACCAACCAAGGTCTTGGCTGATATCAAGGCATATGAAGCTGCGAAGAAAGCTGCAATCTTGGTTCATCACTGTGTTGAGTGATCCTTGTGCTGGGTAAATGGATCGATCAATAGCTCCTAATCCTACAGACAATCTCAGCGAAAGCAAATAACAATCTGTAGGACAGTAAACGCAACCAAGACAACAAAGCCAAGCAATCCAGCAAACCAACAACAACAATGTGTGGAACCAAACCAACCAAAAGCAAGCAGGCAGAAAATAAGCAAATATCAAAGCACAAATCAACACCAAGATTTAAGTGGAAAAACCCTCAAACTAGAGGGGAAAAAACCCACTGGCGCCCAACATAGCAAAATTCCACTAATCAACAAAAGTATACAAGTGTTCTGAAATCTCACACCCGGAGAACTTCAATACAAAGGAGAATCAACTCTAGAACTCCTACATGAAGGCAAACACTTGTAACTAGAGATTAGGTTTCCAAGGGGAGAGAAAACCTGCCAACAAACAACTAGTTGTTGGATCCCGAAGGTAGAGTCGAAATAATCCCAGGCTTAGCAAGAAAGAACTCTTCTTCTTCACCCAATTTTCTCCTCTCTCTTCTCCTTTCTCCCTCCTCACTTTTGTGCTCCAATTTCACTCTCAAGGAAATGGGGGCATTCAATTTTGGTGGCTCTTGGAAAGTAAGGCTCCTCTCCTAGCTCACACATATTTATTGTCTATAAACCCTAGCAAGACAACACTTTTGGGCTGGACATTATTATTGGGCTTGGGCCCAACAATCTCCCCCTCCAGCCCAAGGGGAAGACGTCTACATCAGCTTGGGATCTTCACTTGTGCACCAATCCAGCCATCTTGGCGCAGAACTGGTGCTTGTCAACAACACCACCTTGGTAAACATGTCAGCTGGATTTTTGTCGGTGTAAATCTTCTTCAAGCTCATCCGACGATCACTCACATCATCTCGAATCCAATGGTACCGCACATCAATATGCTTTGTCCGACAATGGTATGTAGCATTCTTGCTCAAATCTAGAGCACTCTGATTGTCACAATTCACCACATACTCTCCTTGCTTCAAACCCAAATCCTGAAGGAATCTTTTCACCCAGATCATCTCTTTCCCAGCTTCTGTCATGGCAATGTACTCTGCCTCAGTCGTGGACAAAGCAACACACTTCTGCAACTTGGACTGCCACGAGACAGCTCCCCCCTCAAAAGTAAACAAGTATCATGATGTCGACTTTCTACCATCAAGATCCCCTGCCATGTATGAATCTGTGAACCCCTCAAGAATAGGCTTATCTCCTCCAAAGCATAATCTCATTCTAGAAGTACCCCTCAAGTACCTGAAGATCCACTTCACTGCTTCCCAATGCTCTCTGCCAGGATTGGAAAAAAATCTGCTCACAACACCAACCGCATGAGCAATATCTGCTCGGGTGCACACCAAAGCATACATCAAACTACCAACTGCTGATGAATAAGGAATGATGTCCATCTTCTGCTTCTCATCATTTGTGGACGGACAAGACTTCTTGCTAAGTTTGAAATGACTAGCAAGAGGAGTACTAACCGATTTAGCACCTTCCATTTGAAACCTGCTCAGAACCTTCTCAATATACTTCTCTTGTGACACCCATATCTTCTTGGCTCTTCTGTCACGAGTAATCTGCATACCCAAAATCTGGCGTGTCGGTCCTAAGTCTTTCATATCAAATGAAGTGCTCAAATCCCGCTTCGAAGCATCAACTAGGGATTTATCTTGTCCCACAATCAACATGTCATCAACATAGAGAAGAAGAATGACAAATTTACCATTCGCCTGCCGTTTAAAGTAAACATAATGATCTGCACTTGTTCTGGTGTAGCCACGATCCACCATAAAGCTATCAAACTTCTTGTACCACTGTCTAGGAGGTTGCTTCAGCCCGTATAAGCTCTTCTTCAGTTTGCAAACCAAGTGCTCTTTTCCCTTTTACTTCAAACCCCTCTGGTTGCTCCATGTAAATCTCCTCATCTAAATCACCATGGAGAAATGCAGTTTTCACATCCAACAGCTCAAGTTCCAAATCCATGCTCGCAGCTAAGCCAAGGATCACTCTGATGGAACTCATTTTGACAACCGGCGAGAAGATTTCATCAAAATCAACTCCTTTCTTCTGACTGAAGCCTTTCACAACTAGTCCAGCTTTATACTTGACTAATTTGTCTCCATCCGTCTTTAACCTGAACACCCACTTGTTCTTCAAGGCCTTCCTCCCTTTGGGAAGTTTTACAAGCTCACATGTGTTGTTCTTTTTTAAAAAACTCAACTCTTCTTCCATGGCTTTTTCCCATTGAGCTTTTTCTTTGTGGTTTTGCACTTCTTGAAAACTTTCAGGCTCCCCATCTTCAGTAACTGCAACATACTCAGACGAGGGATATCTTGTGGATGGACGACGCTCTCTTCTTGACCTTCTGAGCTCATCTGCTTCTTCATTTTCAACTGGCTCCCCCTGCTTAGAACCCTCACCAGTTTCAGCTTCTGGTAAGTCATCATCTAAAGTAGGAATATCATCAATGCCATTCCCCGAAGAAGACTCATCGTTGGAGTCGTTGCTTTCTGGTTGAGAAGGCAAGTAAACCGGAAGCTCGACGGCTTCCTCTAGTGTATCAGATTCTGACAAAGTCTTGTCTTCATGAAAGATCACATCCCTGGACCTTATCACTTTCTTCCTTTCTGGATACCACAACTTGTACCCAAAATCTGCATCTCCATATCCCAGAAAAATGCAAGTAATTGTCTTGTCATCTAACTTCTGTCTCTGTTCTTTAGGCACATGTACAAATGCCTTGCATCCAAAGACCAGCAGATGAGAGTAAGAGATATCTCTGCCAGACCAAACTCTCTCAGGAACATCAAAGTCCAAAGCTGATGACGGAGATCTATTCATCAAATAGCAGGCAGTCATCACCGCTTCACCCCAAAATGGCTTAGGAAAATTTGCCATTTTCAACATACATCTGACCTTCTCCAGAATGGTTATGTTGGTTCTTTCAGCAACACCGTTGTGCTGAGGAGTACCGGGATTCGTCTTTTCATGTCTGATGTCGTGCTCAAGACAATACTTCTGAAACTCCCTGGAAGTGTACTCACCTCCATTATCACTCTGAAGACACTTCAAGGAACAACCCTTCTCTCGCTCTACCTTGGCATGGAACTCCTTGAAGCAATCAAGAACCTGGTCTTTTGTTTTCAAAACAAACACCCAAACCTTTCGCGAAGCATCATCAATAAAAGTCAGAAAATATCTACGACCACCAAGTGTGGGCACATCAATGGGACCACAAACATCAGAATACACCAACTCAAGCAAATTCTTTTTTCTCTTAGAAGATTTGCTAAATGACACCCTATTTTGTTTACCAAATAAACAATTATCACAAGGGCTCAAAGACATACCTTTGGCTGAAGGAATGAGGGTCTTCTTCGCTAAAATTTGCAGTCCTTTTTCACTCATATGCTCCAACCGCTTATGCCATAAATCTGGTGATGCCTCATCCTCAACTGCATTCAAGCTATCTCGTGTGACCTTCATCTGAGTCTTGTACAAAGTGTAGCTAAGACTCCCTCTAGCAATCACCATTGAGCCTTTCGAAAGCTTCCGCCTCTTATCACCAAAGAAACTGTGGCAGCCCTCTATATCCAAAGCATGAAGAGAAATCAAGTTCATACGCAGATCAGGTACATGTCGCACATTCTTCAATGTCATCGTGCAACCCGCATTTGTCTGAACACAAATGTCACCCATACCGACAATCTCTGCATAGCTGGTGTTCCCCATCTTCACTTTACCAAAGTCTTCGACTTTGTAACTAGTGAAAACATCCTTCCTCGGTGTAGCGTGGTAGGATGCAGCTGAGTCGACTACCCACTCTACACGAGAATCAAGCTCGTCGTTGTGATCATCCACATAAGACAGAACAACTAGATCTTCTTCGTCACCACACACAGTAGATGTGGTATTCTTATCATCCTCTTTCTGATTTTTCTTTTCATTCTTTATCTTCTTCCAAGCATTGCAGTTTCTCTTCATATGCCCTTCTTCGCCACAATGAAAACAAGTATACTTTCCTTTTCCCTGAGAAGTTCCCCTGTTCTGTAACTTCCCTCTAGTCTTTCCACGTCCATTCCGCTCTCTACTTCTCCCTCTGGACTTATCACCTGATGTCGTCGCCAGAGTTTGTGAAGTGCTAGTACCCATGTATTTCCTCCTAGTCTCCTCATTGTAGAGACTGTCAATGACGGTACTCAAGGACACAACACCATTAGGAGCAGAATTGTTGATGGAAACTACCAAAGTCTCCCAAGTATCGGGCAAAGAACTCAATAGCATCAACGCTTGTAACTCATTGTCTAGAGGCAACTTCATAGTGTTCAACTGATTTACAAGCTCCTGAAACTCACTCAGATGCTCGGCAATAGGCTTTCCATCCTTGTACTTCAGATTAACAAGCTTTCTGATCACAAAAGCTTTACTCTAAGCTGACTTCCTCTCGTACATAGACTGAATTTTCTTCCACAAAACCTGTGCATCTGTTTCATTGCTTATATGATGATAGACACTATTGTCCACCCACTGTCTTATGGTTCCCACTGCCTTTCTGTGTGTTTTCTTCCAGTCGTTGTCATCAACTTTGCCTGGCTTACAAATCCTTGTAGAACAGAATATCCTCCATCTTTGACTTCCAAAGCGAATAGTTGGAGGATGTCAGCTTGATCATAGTACCCGCAAAATGATCTGTATTAGTTGCCATATCTCACCCAAACTCAAACGGAGCTCAACCTGGCTCTGATACCACTTGTTGGGGAAATGGATCGATCAATAGCTCCTAACCCCACAAACAATCTCAGCGGAAGCAAATAACAATCTGTAGGACAGTAAACGCAACCAAGACAACAAAGCCAAGCAATCAGGCAAACCAACAACAACAATGTGTGGAACCAAACCAATCACAAGCAAGCAGGCAGAAAATAAGCAAATATCAAAGCACAAATCAACACCAAGATTTAAGTGGGAAAACCCTCAAACTAGAGGGGGAAAAACCCACTGGCGCCCAACAGAGCAAAATTCTACTAATCAACAAAAGTATACAAGTGTTCAGAAATCTCACACCCGGAGAACTTCAATACAAAGGAGAATCAACTCTAGAACTCCTACATGAAGGCAAACACTTGTAACTAGAGATTAGGTTTCCAAGTGGAGAGAAAACCTACCAACAAACAACTAGTTGTTGGATCCTGAAGGTAGAGTCGAAATAATCCCGAGCTTAGCAAGAAAGAACTCTTCTTCTTCACCCAAATTTCTCCTCTCTCTTCTCCTTTCTCCCTCCTCACTTTTGTGCTCCAATTTCACTCTCAAGGAAATGGGGGCTCTCAATTTTGGTGGCTCTTGGAAAGTAAGGCTCCTCTCCTAGCTCACACATATTTATTGTCTATAAACCCTAGCAAGACAACACTTTTGGGTTGGACATTATTATTGGGCTTGGGCCCAACACCTTGTTGCCCATAGCATGCAGAACATCACATGCACATAATTGATGCATTTGACACAATGAATACCTTGAACGGTAATTTACTTTCTAGTATGGGGTTGCCTATGCTTTGTTGCAAACATAGCTGCAAAAGTGTCATCAACAAATAACTAACAGAGGATTGAAAGTGTGCTAGACTGTTTCTTTCATCTTTCGAGATCTTTTTATGAACTTCTGGGCTTCTTTCTGGTATTCCTTCAGGCAATGTTTCTCCATGAATAGTTTCAGGTTCGGGAATTATTAGGCTTTGTCTTTCTTTTACTATTAGCCGATAGCCTATCTCCACCTTGAAAAAAGCATAAAGCATCTAGTGCTTGATGGTTAATATCTAGTTCCAGTGGCTCAACTCTAAATGGCTCATATTAAGTCATAGGATAGACTGTATAATTTCTTACCATGTTCTAAGAAAGTTCTTGTTGTGACTTCATGAGTTCGCTGAGCGTTAGACCCTCTTTGTTCTTCACATATAGCTGTATAATCTCATTATCTCAGCAACATGTTTGCCATAAATGTGGTTTTGCCTTTTCACTGCTAGATTTAATGGAGGTTTGCCTTCATGATCAGGTCCGTTCACAAGCCTTTCGATACTTAGAAAGTTGAGCAATTCATATCCTTCATGTACAATCTCATTGGAAAGTTGAGCACTTTTACCTTTGCTGTCAATGAAACAGTACGGTGTTACCTTGAGCCTTTTGCTGGTGAAGAGAAATGTCTGCTCTTACTATCATTTCTACAATGCCCACTTGTTCCATTTTAGCTGCTTGGTGTATAGCTGCCCCCTTTTTTCTATTGTAATGTTATTAATCCTAAGTTGTAATATTTTACATAAGTACACTATAGTGCAATGCAACACACATATAGGTAGGTAGAGGCTTGGACATGTACTTAACTCGAACCCAAGGTGCCATAGGCCACCTAACTCGGACCTAGACTCGACCATTGAGCTGCTTGACCATGCCATGGTTAAGTATGGCTCTTGTGTTGTGTTATTTGGTTGAGTGAATCGGCTTTTATGTGTGAGTTGGGCTTGAGCTTCGCCAAAACGACTAATGAGCCTATTCTGTTGTGTTGGGCTGCTCCACTTCTGATCTTTTTTGTTGGAATCATTGAAAGAGAGAGTGGAGACGTCGTCGTCTTGTCTCTAGGGGTTCATTTATAAGCTTTATGTGAAACCCTGAGAGCCCATCTTGCTCATTTCTCTCCGCGGTGCTCTGGTTTCCTAGGGATTAAAGCTCTCGAGCTCGAGCCCTACGATCCCACTGTTTCTCCCGGAGACGTGACGAGATCAAGAGAGAAAGAAAGGGGAAACAGAGTACTAGAGAGAGATGAGTATCAAATCATCTTAAGACTCTCTTTTTTCATTTTTTGACTCAACTAAAATAAACATGCAAGAAAAATAAACATGCTACGCAATACTACTAAGGTGAATACGCCATACCCCATACTAATATATAAATTAAAGAAAAGGGAGAATAAAACTCACAGATTAAAACGCTCGGGTTGCCTCCCGAGAAGCGCTTCTTTAAGTTCAATAGATTGACCTTTTACCAATGTCAAGTCTTCGGATCGGGAGGGTCGGTGAGGCCCAACTCAATCAGATCTAGCTTTTTGTAAGGCTTGTGTCGAAATTTACTAACCTTGAAATACCCCGAGTTCTTGTGCCAAAGCTCAACAAAATCATCTCTAAGAACTCGGTGTAGGAGGTACAGTCCCGATCTTATTGTGCTCTTGCTTCTAGAGAACATATTTGACTTATGCTTAGTAAGAAGCACTTGATCCCCCGGGATTGAATTCAACTTGTGCTCGATCCTCAGAAAGGTTGGCCTTCATACACCTCAAAGTAGAGGGTAATGCCTTCAACTCTAGCTTTAGGACTTCTAGCTCGCCCAACGGGACCTTAGATGCAACTTTTCCATGCACAGGAGATTCTAGTGACACCTCTAAATCCGGATCTTGAAGAGTTAGTAGTGGAATGTATAACACCACTTTCTCCTTGGTGGGATAAGAAGATGTCATGTCCTCTTCAACTGGGCAATTCGGTTTTGTTATCTCTTTAGCCTTCATTGGATCCACCTCTTTAGATTGAAGTTCCTTGCCATTCTTTAAATTCACAACTAGAATTTGACCTTTTGGATTCTCTTCAGGGTGGCCCGATAGAGTAACGAAATTGCTATGAGCATTGGTTGCGTTTTGATCCACTTGAGTCTTCGTCATATTTTGTGCTTGTGCAAGTGCTTGCACCTTATTAGACAACTCCTGCATCTCAACCATCATATTCTCCATAGCCATCAACTCAAGAGATTTCTTAGGAGCCATTGGTGGAACTAGGGGAGGTCGAGCTTGATAGCCCGATTTCAACTCAAAGCGATGAGTTGTAACCTGAGGAAATACAACCCTTGAGATTGGGCCACGACTAGTGAGCAACATGGACTCGCGAAGAGTAGTGCGTTGTTGTGGAAGATGTGCTCTTGTAGCTTCAACTTCTAGTAGCTCAACCTCATGTTGAGCAAAGCCTTGCAAGCGGGCATTCATTTCAGCAACTGTCTGCCTCAAAGCTTCCATAACTTATTCACGATTCGACATAAGAGTCACCCACAACCAAAGACAAAAAGAAACAAATCAGAAAACAAAAGGGGACTTAGATAAACTAGTCCGTTAGAACCTACTAAAACTATCAATAATACCCGACAATGGCGCCAAAACTCGTTGTGATGGTTTACCACACACTCGCAAGAATGCGAGATCTATTGTAGACTTGTAGTAGTAGATCAGGATCGAATCACGGGATTATTTCTGTTTTAGTAAATTCTAGAAACAAGTTCCTAAGCCAAATATAATGATATTTTTTGTGTAATTCTAACTATTAAAAAAAAGTAAAACAAAAAAATAATGAGAATGAAAAGTATATGAGAAAGCAAAGTTCCAAGGCAAGGAATCACCACAACTTTGATCCACGGAGTTTGAATCTCACTTCTAACTAAACTAATTTGGATATTTAGTTATGAAGGTTATTGTCTAATGTCATAAATTAACTTTTCTCAAAGTTTAACTTTATGTACTTCTATCAAATTAAGAACCCACTCTCTTGACGAAACAAAATCGATAGAAACCCTTTACGCACTTAGAAATCTAGATGGTAAACCAAACTTGCCCCACTCTCGTGATGCATCAAACTTGACTCAAACACCTAGAAATTCTATGAAAATTAACCACATGAGAATCTAATCTCAAGTTTAATTCTAGTTTTTCCAAATAGATGGAACCACCTCTCGATGTGTTCTCTCTATTTTGTTTACTCACTTAGACTACTACCTCTCGATGCACAACCTAGGCAAGACTCTAACAAGTTTAAACCTATTAGATTAAGCCCTAGAATTAAATCATATTAGTTTCCAACTCAATTCAAGCAAAAGGTATTGAATCTAATTTGATTCACATTGTTGGGATCAACCAAACCCTGGAACTATAGAGTTTAGCCTAGCATAAAGAAATTCATGATCAAAGCAATAAATTTAAACATGGAATAAGAAATAAGAACAATAATTGAAATAGAAACTTACTAGAGATTCAATTGCAAGAAACAAAAGTAGATCCAAAGTGCAAAGCAAAACTCCAAAGCAAAAGAACGTAGAACTAAAAACCCTAGATATTGTCTCTTCTCGCTCTTGTAATTAGAAATAATAATAATACATAATAATCCTCTAACTTAAGCTCCAAGTAGTCTTATAAAAGTCCTAAAACTTATGCTAAAAGATAACCCAAAAATAAAACCAACTCGGGCCCAAATAGGAGTAAAAAAAGCCCAAAATTCTCGAGCGTAGCGTCCTGGTCACGACCCATGATGATGCTTCTAATCCCTTCCTTCATTCCTTAGTTTGCATTTTGACTTGTAATAGTTCATCCACAACTCTTCAAAGCTCTTGGAGTCCTCAAATCTTCACTCTTTAGTGTTAGTTGTGGACCTGTGGTCCTAAAGCCTCACCAAGATCTTGTCCTCATTCATTCTTTTCAATTTGACTTCAAAACACCATCAAAGTACCTATAAAAGCAAAACAAACTTGTGTAGACCTCCATACTACGAATAATACGAAAATCAACACAAAAAGACCAAAATCTAAGCTAGAAAAGGAGAAATCTAAACCTAAATGCTCATGCAAACTAAGTAAAACTAGATGACATCAATGAGGGAGATGGGGTCTGTGTGGCTTCAGTCTTTGTGAGCTTGATATATGCTCCATTCTTCGTTCTTGTTGCTTTGTGCTTGCCTCTTGCTCTTTCTCTTGTTTATATCTTTTGCCACTTGTGTGTGTGCTTGCTTGTAACTATGCTTGTGCTTATGACATCTGGTGCCTAGTGGATTGGGCGAGTCTCCCCTCATGAGGCTCCACAGAGTAGGACTTTTGTCCGAACTGCATCAACAAACCTTTGTGTCTCTTTTGCATTTTGTTTTCAAAGTTCTCAAACTCTTTTTGAACAATAGAATCGAACTCGAGCAAATCTAGATCTCTATAGCTATCTATGGTTCTTAGAGCAACCCCAAGAGTTTCTCTAAATATTTCTCCAAATTGGGGTAACAAATGTCATTTTCTCTAAAAGATATTTGCTCTAACTCCAATAGGATCTCTATTTTAGAGAATGCAACATTTATTATTGTATAATTATTTATTTAATAATTATTCTAACTAATCATAAATCATCTTTACATTCTCTCTCCATTATGGAGAATTGCCACATTCCCTAAATTTAGGGAAAGTACTTAATATTTATGCCTCCTTCCCCATTATAGAGAACAAGATAGGGAAATTGTTGGGCTAAAAACATGCTCCTGCTTCCCCAAAAATTCAATTTTCAAGAATGTGGGGAAGCTGTTGGGGTTACTCTTATTAGTTCTGGATGTATTTGGAGTGATTATCGCACAATATTCTCTTCAAATATGAGCGTGAAAGGAACAAACCGAGAGAAGTTTTCTATGCATGTGTTGCGCAGTTAATTGAGAATTTCTACGCAAGTCCTTTTCTATGTTTTCTTATTCATAGTTTGTACGATAGAGATGGAAGCTTTACTAGCATATTAAAAAATGATTTATTAGGCATGCATATTAGTAAATAGATAAGCCATCTTACTTGTAGCACAAGAATATACTGCTCCGTAAGCTTTTTGTTATTTTCCCCTTCTTGTGTGCAAAAGTAAAAAATGATAAGTAAAAAATGATAGTAAAAAATGAGTCATTTATGAATTATTTAATGTATTAAGTTAATGAGTTATTAGCCAAAGTGGGCAAAAATATCCAAAATGATGAGTTGTAACTTAATTTGTGCGATTTAGTAGGATCTTACGATGATCCCACTTACGATCCTACGATCCTGTACGATTCTATGATCTTGTACGATCCTACTACGATCATGTACGATCCTACCATGATGCTACTTGTTACGATTCATTACGCACGATCCGAGTCATTTTGTAAAATCCAGATCGTAGGATTGTAGGATCGTACGACTCGAATCGCGATTTTAATAACACTGCACCCAGGTGCAAAAAAGAAAGAACAAGAGTTGTTGGATGGAGAAAAATCAAAGGCGTTGATCATTGCACTTGAAAAGGGGAAAAACGGCACAGGCGGATTTTTGGCGAATTATTTGCGTATTTTTGAAAAAGAATGGAAATAGGACTCGCACCCAGATTGTTCATCGACTCTATGATTTTGTTCATAACATTATGATTTTGTTCATCAACACTACGATTTGGTTCATCAAAATATGATTTTATGCATAAATAAATTATATTTTGTGCATAAAAAATCTATTGTTTGCAAGATTATCATGATCGGGATTCTAGGTTGGATCGTTGAGGGTCTTTTGGATCGGATCGTAAGATCGGATCGCTGAATCGTAGGATCCTACATTATAACTAAAAGTATGCAAGGATAACCTAATAGATTGTATATTTAGTAATATATGAAGTAAGAAAACGATAAACATTATTAATTTGATTATTAAATATGTTTTTAAGATGGACTAGTCAACTATTTTAATGAAAATGATATGTTAGCCGTGAAATTAGTAATAATATATAGTCATAATTGTCATTTTTCAAGATCGTAAGAATCGTTTGTAGGATCGTTAGAATCGTTTATGGGATCGTTAGAATCGTATCTAAAATCGGGATCAGATCGAGATTGTATTCTAAATTATTTAAGATCCTACTCCATAAGATCCTACTTGGGATAGTGGATCGTTTCACGTGTTGTTGATCGTAGGATCTCTAGAATCGTAGAATCGAATCGGGATTCTGATAACCTTGATTGTTTGTACATAAAAATGGACGAATGTGTATCGAAATTGTATGCATTAATATATGTGTGTGCATCATAATTAGCCGTATATGAGACAAAACTAATTGTTTTGATGTCAGTCTCGATATTGTCTTGTTTGACTTGTTTGGATTTGTCAGTGTTGCTGCTATGAAACGTGTGGCTACTTCTTTGGATCTGAACATAGCTAAGGCACAAACACTTCTCTTTAGTTGCAACTGGATCATTTTCTAAGCATACATCATATTATTTCAAAGGCAGATTATTTATCTATTATCCTTTGCATTCAAGCTTCTACATCAAACTTTTCTTATTTAGATAATATATTGAGCACTTCATTTGTTTCTTTTTGTTGTGCTCATATAGGTAGAGAAAATAATTGTATTGCTCACTTTATTACATGTTTGTATCTTAATCTGACATGAACAAGTCGTTGTAACTGATATTTCACCATGTATAATTGACTCAGCTGAATTGGATATTTAATATATTAACACTTTGCTCTCAAGAAATGATTCGTATAAAAACTACATAAACTAGATAAATATATGTATCGAAACTAATTATATGATTATGTGAGTGAAAAATAATTATATGAGTAAGGAAAAAAGATAGCCTTAAAGCACAAAATAAATACAAAAATGTACAAATAGATAGTCCTAAATGTAAAAATTGATGGTATTGACACACAAACATAAGTTTATTTTAATTCACAAATAAGGATATATTAATGAACAAACAAGGTTATATCAATAAACAAACTAGGGTATATCCTTGAACAAATAGGGTATATCAATGAACAAACAATAGACAAATAAGGTTATATCAATGAACAAATAGGGGTATATCCATGAACAAATAAGGTATATCAACGAACAAAAAATGGACAAACAAGGTTATATCAATGAAAAAATAGGGGTATATCCATGAACAAATAGGGTATATTAATGAACAAACAATGGTATACAAATAAACAAAAAGGAGTATATCAATGAACAAATAATATGCAAAGTAGCTATCAACATTCGTATTGAGTTAGCTTCCCCTAATGAAATCAACAATATTCTTCTTCAAGAAGAGGAACATCTTTAAGACGAGATCTCTTAATCCTTAAGTGTTTCCACCACGGTGTCATATCCTGCTTCGAACACTTCCACATTGCTTGTTGCTAAAACCGTTTCCACTAGCAATTAAGCCGTTTCACCAACAATTAAGCATAAAGAAACCGTCTCCACTAGAAATTAAGGCTACTCCAACAACTTTTCACATGGACGTGGTCGGGGTGATGGAGGTTATGGCCATGGAAAAGGAAGCTCTCAAGATAGCTCAAACTCCATGCAGCCATCTTGTGACAATCGTCTAATTTGGCAAATATGTGATCATGTAGGTCACCTCGCCTACAATTGTTTCAATCAGTATGATGACTCTACTTTCCTGCCCACATATCTTCCAAAGTCAGCCAATTATGTACCTCAAACTCCTACGGATGTCTCGTCATCTTGATATGTGGATTGGGGTGCCTCTCATCATGTCACATCCAATATGAGAAATTTGTCCTTACATTTTGAATATGACGATATTGGTCACTTAACTCTTAGTGATGGTATATCTATTCCTATCACTCGTACCGATTCTACTATGCTTGGTAATTCAAATTTATGCATGAAGAATGTCCTTGTGGTTCTTCAAATTACCAAAAGTTTTCTAAGTGTTATATCTTTGACTAAAGATACTAATGTTGTCGTGTAATTGCATTCTAATGGGTTTTTTGTGAAGGATTTGAAGGATCAGACACTCTTAATGGGACAGACTCTACCGCTTCATCCCACAATATGTCGCCTCATCTCCTTCTACATTGTTCATTAATCATACTCATCAAACCTTTCTTGAATTACTCGATCTTGAATTATTGAACAATCACTTTGGCCATCCCAATCCTTCGATTTAAAGATGTCTTATTTCAATTTTATTACATAGTAGGTGCATGTGAGCCTTATTAGTTGGAAAGAGTCACCGTTTACCTTTCCTTTTAAGTCATGAGTCTTGTTTTGATATTTTCTATGTATATGTTTGGGGTCTTGCATCTACTTCTCCTATAAATGTAAGTAAATATATTATTCAATTTATGGATGATCATTCAAAATATTGTTGGATTTACTTTTTGTCACAAAAGTATCAAGTCCTACAAACTTTCAATAACTTGCATAATATACTACAAACTCAATTCAACGTTCCCATAAGAAACTCCAAATTAATGGAGGAGGAGAACTCATCCTTTCATCACATCTCTTGTCCTCGTACTCCATCCTAGAATAGAGTCGTAGAGCGAAGACATAATTTTGTTCAAGAAAAAGGCCTCGCTCTATGGGCTCTTGCTTCTCTTCCTTTTCAATATTGGGAAAACACTTTCAACACTGCCGTTTACCTTTCTAATCGTACAATCATTCCTCTACTCCATTCTCTACAACAAGCCGTCAAACTACACTCTCCTTAAAATGTTCAATTGTATTTTCTACCATATCACAAACTCTATAATACCATAAAACTCTCCTATTGTATCCTTCCAAGTCTCTTTCTCAGGTACAACTCATATTACAAGGGCTAATATTTTTGTCTCTATTTTCCTACTAGATGTACATACATCTCTCCTCATGCCATCTTAAATGAAACATACTTTCCATACAAATCTCCTACACCTGCACAATTTTCCTCATCACAGGTTCTTCCCTCTCCTTTTGTTCCAACTCGGCTTCTCTAGTCAGTCGTGAACTCCCTCCCTTTCTCCTCACCGACTTCTCCTTTGGCTAGTCCTCCATTGTCATCTCCCACGAATCCATTTTCTATCACACCTACCTCCAGCCCTAAGTTGTCCAACACGTCACCTACCACACAACAAACAACCTCAGCCTCTTCAAACCCTAACCCTAGTTTGTCTTCTATGTCCTCCTCAATGGATGATTCGACTCGTGTGGACTCAACATGATAGTCGGCCCTCTCCTTTCTTTGAGCTTCCAATGCTTCAAATGATGGCATGAAAAATGGTAGAAATTGGTCTCCTTGAGCCTTGGAATTTCATTACCAAGAGATATACGTCGTCTCTTGTGTGTTTTTCTATGGAAAAAGAGTCGGTCACATTTAATTTTTCTCTAAAAGCTCCCTCTTGGTTCAATTCTATGCAACACGAGATTAATGTTGTAGCTTCCAATCGCACTTGGTCTCTCGTCCCACACTCGAAAAATGCAAATATTGTGGTATATAAATGAGTTTATAGAATCAAGTGTAAGTTTGAGGATAGTGTTACACTCTATAATGTCCGGTTAATTGTTAAAGGGTTTCATCAAGAGGAAGGTGTTGATTTTTTTGATAGATTCTACCACAATTTGGCTCATTTTATCAATTGTCTAATACATGATTGCTTGGTCGATTCTCCCAAGTAGTCTCGTAGTCGCCCAACAGGATCCCAATCTTGCTAGTAGGATTGAACTCGAACCTTTCTCATTGTGAAATCAGTTTGGAATGCAATTCAAGGTGTACTCAAACAAGGATAGAAAGGATAAAGGAGATAGCTTCATTGGAGAGGCACGAACGCTTTGTCCAATCAATTAAATAGTCTATCGTGAGAATAATTCTAGAAGCAAATCTAATTTACTCTTTCTATTCACTTGAGAACTAAGAACTAGATTGATCTTTTTTTTGCCAATGGTAAACCACAGTATATAGAATATGAGATAGAGAGTGACAACTGACAACCAAGTCAAAGCCAAAAAGCCAAGACTGTAAATACAACTCAAAAACTGTCTCAAGCAGAGACTTAGCATCTCCAGAACCTCGGCAAGGTCCCAAAGTCTACACATTCTAATGCAAAGCACTCCTTGTATCTTGGGACTTATCAAGCCATAAAACGCAAGGCACAATCTCTAATGCGTCCTCATGTGTTAGTAGCACTAACAAAACACTCAGTAAAAGAAGACTGTGGGGATGCAGACAAACACACCTAAGAGAAGGCAAAACAAGTACAACTCAAAACCAAGTCTAGCAACTCCAAAATCCAGCACTGCCTTTTAGAAGTATATCCAAAAGCAAGAAACTCTCCATACTTACTATAGGCAAACATGAAAAGAAGAAGGTCACATCCCATTCTGTCTCATAGTATTCTAGTATCACTAGACAACACTCAACAAAAATGGGATGAGGAGTTGCAACAAAAGTCCTAAAAAAACCCCAAGAAAAACACCCAAAGAAACAAGCCACACACCCCTAAAATAATAGCTTATAGAAGTAAAAAAGCCGTAGAGATTAGAGCTGAAGTCTACACCTCATTGCATTACCTCTTCTCCCTTTTAAATTCATCTTCACTGTAATCCTCGTACATTCTTTGATGACCATACGAGTTATAAATTCAGGTTGTGGAGAGATATTCTTGAAGATTTTTTCATTTCTTATCTTCTAAGCATAATAGATGATACCAGTAAAAGCCAACAACTTGCTCTGAAAGATGTTGTTCTTTCTAGCCGGATTAGAGGAGAACCATCTCCACCAATCCTGCAGACTAGGAAATTTGGCAGACACTCCAACCCATTCCCAAACTCTGTTAGCCATGCTACTGACCACAGGGCACTGAAAAAATAGAGGTTTATCATCTTCATCATTTGAATCACATAAGGCACATCGACGGTTATCAATTATACCTCATCTATGATGCTTGCTTGCAGTGCGGAGTTTGTTTAATGTCGCCAACCAGCAAATAAAACTCCATTTCTTGGCATGAATACTACTCCATAAAATAGCACACCAGTCAAGCACTCTAGAGTGGGTTCAGAATATATCATAGACTGCAAAACAATTCATTTTCCCATTAGCTTTGCAAAACAAAGTTGTCTCAATAGTCACATTAATTCCTTCACTTCCAAAAGAGTCTAGGATAGGTCCCACCAAACGCAAAATGGATTTCCAAATCCAAGATGCATGTCCTCTAATTCTGATGCTCCAAAAGCTTTGCCTTTTAATCAAATTCTGACCTGCCCAAGTTGTCCATTAATTCACCTTCCCTGTTTGAATATTATGCCCTAGCTTGATTAAAATTGTTGTATTCCAAGCAAGGACCTCTTTAAAGTTCAATCCTCCTTCCTCAAAAGGCCTGACTACATTTCTCCAAGCAACTAAACTTTTCTTACTGTCACTGACCCTAGACCCTAAAAAAGACATGCATATCCCCTTAATTCTCCTAATTACTGATTTAGGAAGTAACAAAGCCTGTATCCAAAAGGTCAACACACCCTCTATTAATGACCTTATTACTTGAGCTCTACCTGAATAAGATAGTTTACTCACATTTTTCTTCTGAATGAGAGTTGTAATTTTGCATATAAAGGGTTATACTCTCCAATTCTGAGTTTCCTGGAATGGAGAGGAGTGTCAAGATATCTCATTGGAAAGGTGCCAATTTCCATACCCAATAGCCCACTCAACATATTTTCTCATCACCAGTTACTCCACCAAAAAACACTCTGCTTATAGTAGCATTAGCATTCAACTCTGATTCCTTACTAAAATCCAGTAGGCAGCTCTTTATAATCTTCAAAGTGAGCTTGGTAGGTTTGCAAAGGATCAACAAGTCATTTGCAAAGGCTATACTTGTGAGCCTGATTTGTTTACATTTAGGGTGAAAACATAATCCTCTTTTCTTATTGGCCGTGTTTAGCCTTCTTGCAAACATCTCCATAACAATGACAAAGAGAAATGGAGAGATTGGATCACCCTGCCTTAATCCTCTTTTTTCCTGGGAAAAAACCTTTAGCTTCTCCATTTATAATAATGGAATATGTAGGAGTAGAAATACACTGCATTATCCACCTTATAATCTGATCAGGAAACAGTAGAAATCTCATAGATTCCTCAAGAAACTCTTGTTTGCCACAACAATAGGGTTTCTGTAAATCAACCTGCAACATACATCTTGGAGAGACTCCTTTTCTTTCATAGCCCTTCACCAATTCCTGTGCAACCACAACATTTTAAGAAATATTTCTACTAGGCACAAAGGCACCTTGTGTCACTGAAACCACATGGTCAAGAAGAGATCTTATCTTGTCCACCAACACCTTTGAAATGATTTTAAGAACCGCATTATAGCATGAAATTGGTCTGAAATCCTTGATCAAAAAGGGTTTGTCTACCTTAGGATTAAGGCTTTAGAAAGTTGAGTTGAATTGACCAAGTAGCCTTCCTTTGACAAAAAATTCAAGCACTACATTGTAGACATCGGTTTTAACCAAATCTCATATGTCTTTGTAGAATAAACTCCCAAAACCATCTGATTTGGTGCTCTGTTGTTCCCAATATCAAACACGGCCTTTTTCACTGAATCAGGAGTAGGAAGCTGGCAAAGCAAATGAGAGTCCTCTGAATCAATTTTTTGTCCTCCTATCCCTTCAAACTTATCAGTATCAACATTTGATTCCTTTCCAAACGGATTTATATAAAAATCCACTATTTCAGTTACCACCTCATCGTGAGAATCAATCAAATTCCCAGAACCATCTTTGAGTACAAAAATAGAATTTTTTGCCTTTCTACTCTTTATGCCAGTATAAAACATAATAGAAGTTTCTTCTCCAAATTTCAACCAATCCATCTTAGCTTTCTGAGCTAAAAAGCTTTGTAACTAGATTGATCTTTGATGTGTGATTGTGGAACATAAATAACAAGCAAGAACAAAGATTGGTGAGTTTTGTTTTGGCCCAAGAGATAGACAAACTCCAATTTTAGAGTTTATCTATTCTCAAGCCGTTAAATTTAAGACTCGAGTTGAGGAGAAACAAGCATTTATCTGTTTTACAATCTAAGCTAGATTAAGCTAAACGTGGAGCACAAGGAGCAAGAGGTAGTCGACCCTCATAAGGGTAGAAAGGACCTTCTCCTTGGCTCGAAGAACTTATATAATAATAGAAAACTATTATCATAATATTCCTTATTTATCAAGTCAAAGATAACTATTTTTCTTAAAAGATAAGAAAATTAGAATAAACTTAATAAGAAAAATCCAAAAGATAATATAAGTATTTCAACTGTCTAACAAGCGACCTATATGGTCAAAATTATAATAAAAGATGTGTTATTAATGTTTCGAAAATACTAGATAATATAGGATAGAATTTCCTTATTATAATATGGAAAGAGTCAAAGTGTGACCAATAGTTCCATGCTTTTAAGTTAGGAAAGAGTATCAAACAAGTCCCAAAAATTCTATAATACCCCAACTTTCAAACTGAAATGTTACTCGATAGTATACTACACCTGGGTCCACTTCATCTTGATTTAACAATATTTCTACATTTGGACCTTACAATAAAGACATGGCGAGAAAATAGGAAAACATCCTACTCTTATTTCATTAATTTATTCCTTTAAAACATGATGTAACAAACCCCAAATAACAATTTGTAAATATCGTTTAATTCTCTAAAAGAAAATTTCGATAACAATTAAGTAAAACTTGAAAAAATAATCCATTTGTCCACATCAAGCTACTCCAACATCAAACCAGTCATTACCCTCAGTACCTTACTTGTACCTAGAAGAAGACCTAAAAATAATATCCCCAAGGGGTTAGCTAACATGTTTAATATACATAAATTCAATATGTACATCATATAAAGACTAAAACAGAAAAGTAGAATTTTAAGAAAAAGAATATATTTTAACGAAAGCACTCGAAGCAAATGTGAAAAGACAAAGCCCCCCCCCCCCCACACACACACACACACATCAAAATAATCAACCAATCCTCAAGCCACAATAATAATCATAACTATTTGTAACACCCCTATTTTACACCATTGGGTATTACCACCAATGGCCTCGGACTTTACCGTTCAAAGTCTCCATAGTTTCCTCATCGAAAACTATGTTCCTTCTAACCTTCGGATCAGGTTGATTCGCAGGATTTTGAGACTCTCCTCTCTCCTTAGAATTCCTATCTGAACCATCCCCTTGCTCAGATTTTCCTGTGTTTACCATCTGAATGAAACAACAGAAGACAAAACTTCCTTTATTCCACATCAAAGATAAGAAATCAAAGAGGCATATATACACAAAACTTCCATTTATTTATATCACATCATACACCAACTCTATTTTACAACTCTGTTCTGCAAACAAAGTTAAAACCAACTTATTTACATAAAGGGACTTGTACTTCCACAAATCATTCTATCAATCATCATTTACATTCTATAAAGGCACACTTAAAACCATAACTTCTTAAACCTTACAGCAAACCTTAATTTACATCTAAGAAAACCTACAAAACCAACTTATCCATCTCGACTCGTTCATGCCCTTATCCATTCCTCACTACATCGAGGGAGGATGACAGAAGTTATCTAAAAAGTCAGCATCAAACTGCAAAGGATCTTTTAAGGCATTCTGATCGTATAGGAGTGATTCCCCTTGCTCCAGTTTCCTATAGAAGAGGTTTCTACGCGGAGGGCTTAAATGCAGTCCCGCAATGCCCGAGATAAAAAGATCTTCATAAGGTTCCAATTCTCGTTTCCAGGCTTGCACGGCATTCATTAACCTTTCTGTCTTTACCTCAAATTTCACAAATTGAGTTCTCCCAGAGGATATCCAATCCTCCCAAGACTGTATCATCATAGGATTTCCACCTTCAGTTTCCTGAACCTGATCTTTACCAGAAGAACTAGGACCTGCCGATCCTACTATCTGCTGTGGATAGTTATCCATAGAAGGGGAAAACCGTTGAGATGAAGTATACACTCCAGACTCATGCGAATATAGCGAAGATTGACTTGAATTCGAATATCGTATCTGCTCTGATTGTGGAGCCTCTTCTTCCTCAGGGTCTTCTTCTTCACTCGAGATGATTATAGGGTTCACTCCCACACCCAATTCCTCATCGCTAGGTATGTCTACATATTCAATTTCCATTCTTGGTGAAGCTGGAAACCCTTTGATTGAATTTACTCGAGAAGACTCTGCTTCATCAGCAGTGGGTGCTCCATTCTTCGCCCTTTTTCCGAGCTCATCATTACTATGCTGCCCTTGGTTCCTCTTCATTTCCTTGGAAAAAGAACAAGCAAAAGAATTTAGAATCTCCACAATTCTATCCATCAAAACTTCAAACCTATTTCCAAGGTTTAAAAGATATCAACTGGTAATTTATTTTTAGAGAACCTTCGGCTCTGATACCACTTCTGTAACACCCCCTCCTTATTGAACTTGAGGTGTTACCGCCAGTAACCCTAATTAGTCCTAATTCAAGGTTACCCAAGGCTTTAAAACTTATAATCACAACAAGTATTATAACACTTTATTACAAACCATAGTAAGACTGCCTTCCATACACAAAAGCATAACCACAACTTGGACATAAGTAACATATTTACAACAGACTTGTTCTTCTTCAAACGACCACTTTCAAAACCTTTTTACATTCTAAACTCCTTGGCTAGCCTTCTCTTCGCGGATTAACTTCTTTAGTAGCTGATGCGTCGTATACAGACGGTGGGCACCAGTCGACCATGCAATTGAATAAGGTGGTCGGATTAGTCTAATGAAAGACTAAGCAAGTGGAGAAAATGACTGGTTCCTATGGTAGTGACTAAACATATTGGCATCGAACTCCGAATGACAACCGGTCGATGATCCAACAGTTAGCAGTCCCATAGAGGATAAGAAATGAGGCATGCATAATCAAAAGATAGGACACCACAACTCGCGGTTCCATTAAGAAACATGAATAATTGTTGGGAACTTATATTAATCACACAATATTTTCAAAAGCCTCCATCGACTAATCAGATTGACTTAATCAAAGTTTGATTAAGAATCATTCATAACCGGGAGTAAGAATGGTTATCGAAGAGACTAACCATTCAGGTGCATTAATGTGCCTAACACACTTATCTTTCATTACTTTCAAAACTTTTCACAACCAAGTTGGTAATCTTTTAAGCGGCTAAAACCGCAGAGAATCCACCTGTACATGGAGACGTCAAGATGAGAGGGATGAATTCCATGATCATTGACGAACCTAGTACCAATTTGCACTTAGCTAGAGTGCACGAACACCTCCTTTGACGTTGAACGAGGTATGAGTCATGACCCGAATGTTGGGATATGATAGTAACGAGCTAAACCTCCCAACATAGACTGTGTTATAAAGAGGTCATCGGAGACTCGGCTCCTACCCCTGAAACTAATTACTTCACAACAATGCCTCAGCATGAGACAACACACAAGGTCGCGTATAACGGACCTAAATCCAGTTCTAGCGCAAACTGAATAATCAACATGGTCATTATTTCTAATAATATAACAACCTATCATATTTTATTAAGCATACAAGTTGTTCCCAACACAAAAATATTAAATGGGATTCAATTCCTCATTTAATAAAATTAATGCAAGAGCGAACCGTCCACTTGCCTTGTAAGGCGTGCTTTACGCTCTCAGCGAGTCCAACAGAAATCTTTATCTGCCTTCTGCCAATTATAACAACAGATTCTTCAACCACAAGCTCATGGATACAATTCTTAGTTGTATAATCCAATTCTGCAACTTCCTAATCGATAAACGATTTGATTTCCGAATATCGATATATATATATATATATATATATATATATATATATAAATCTTTAGTTTTCATGCTTCAAGGAGCCATCTTGGCGGAATTATAACTAATTATCCGCTTCACTTTTGAAACAATTTTTTAAATAAAAATTGTTCATTAGTAGTAGTTCTACAAGATTACAAAATCTCAGATCAAACGGATTAACAACGAATCCTGAGTAATTATCCGAAGTCCTTTACCTCACAATCGATGTTTAAACTTGTCTTCGCTATAAGTAATAATCCAGACGTCCGTTTCTCGAGCGGTTTGAACCTGTGGAACCGTATCAACGTCAAGATTATAAAAACCATAAATTTACTTCGTAAAGCGGACCCGAAAGGTTCTTTCGGTGGCTCCGTAACCACCCCGCTAATTAATTTCGAGCGTTAATACCTTCACTCGAACTTCGAGCTTGTTCGGCTCGATGGTGGTTCGACCCAAGGACCCGAGGTGGCGGTGTGGTGTCCGGTGGCAACCCCTGGTGGTGGGTGGTGGTCGGCGAGCTGCTGTTCGCCGGCGGCGTCCCAAACTAGGCGAAGAAGAAGCCGAAGACGAAGGGCGTCCCTTCTCCCGAATCCGTTCCGTCCTGATTCTTCTCCCTGGTTCAGCTGCTGGCTGCACACACACAAGAGGAGGAGAGGAAGGTGGTGGCTGACAAGGTGGTGGTAAGGTGGTGGCGATGGAGGTTCGAATTCGTTCGCCCGAGTTCGTCGTCCCGAACGACTCTCTCACAGTTTTGATTTGCGAAGAAGGGAAGAAGATAGACTTTGAAAAGTCAAGGAGATGAGCTTGTATAAATCCAATCTCCCATACGTAGTTGTTAAGCAAGAGACGGTCAAGTGAAATTTTCCGTCCCGGAACGGGACTCGCGTTAAAGCGGTAAAATTATGTACCTCGGGTGGAAAAACTCACTAAACGAAAAACGTCCCGTAATTTATGTAGACCAATAAAACCAATTTTCCATGATTTTATCTTGCTACCCTCAATTTTTAAGGCTTCCGTTTCGTATTTTATATTCCTTCCGGTACATAATTAAAAAGACGGCTTATCCAATAAATATTCTTTTTCCACTGAAAAATCCTACAATTCACACCGATCCATAAAATCATTTCTTTGTGATTTTAGGATATCACCAAGAATTTTCTAGGATTTAATCTCCAACAAAAATATTGGATTAAGCGTTAAAACGGACAAAAAGGTTAAAAAGATATCCGAGAAAAATTCGAAAATATCCTTAAAAACCGCAGCTATTACATTAGTACCCCCTTAAAAATGGTTTCGACCACGAAACCAGAAAAGTCAAGTTACAAGAAACAAAAGATACAAATGTACACAGTTACATGAACAAAATTGCAAAGCTGGTAGTACCCCCTTAAAGATTCACGCTAGGTGGATACCAACTCAGGATAACGACTTAGCATTTCTTGCTCTGTTTCCCATGTTTCCCAAGTTGTCCCCTCTCCACCATTCTTAGACCATAAAATTCTTACCAAAGGTATTTCTTTGCTACGAAGCATCTTCACACGACGTTCCAGAATTTTGATTGGTTTCTCCTCATAAGTACCATTTGGTTGAACTTCAATATCATCATAACTAAGGACATGAGATTCATCCGGCACATATTGTCTTAACAAGGACACATGAAAAACATCATGCACGGGGTGTGTTGCCGGAGGTAAGGCAAGTCGATAAGCTAGCTTACCTACTCTTTCTAAAATCTCAAAGGGTCCAACGTATCGAGGATTGAGCTTACCTTGTTTACCAAAACGAAATATTCCTTTAGATGGAGATACTCTCACAAAAACTTTGTCACCAACTGCAAACTCAATATCTCTTATTTTCAGGTCAGCATAAGACTTTTGACGACTCTGAGCTGTTAACATTCTTTGCCTGATCAAAGCGATATCAGTTGTAGTCTGTTCAATCAACTCGGGTCCGAGAAGAATCTTATCAGCACCTTCATCCCAACATATCGGGGATCGACACTTACGACCATAAAGAGCCTCAAACGGTGTCATTTTAATCGTAGAATGCCAGCTATTATTATAAGTGAATTCTATCAAACTTAAACTGGTATCCCAACTGGTCGTTCGATCAAGTACACAAGCACGAAGCATATCCTCAAGAGTTTGAATTGTTCTCTCAGATTGCCCGTCAGTTTGAGGATGAAAAGCAGTGCTGAAACACAATTTAGTTCCCAAAGCCTTATGCAAATTCTTCCAGAATCTTGACATATACCTTCCATCTCGATCAGAGATTATAGTTTTAGGAGTACCATGAAGACGAACAATTTCATGAATAAAGACCTTGGCCAACTTTTGGATTTCCCATGCTATCTTGATTGCTATGAAATGTGCACTCTTTGTGAGTCGGTCAATAATAACCCAGATAGCATCTTTCTGCCCTTGTGTCTTAGGCAATCCTGTGACGAAGTCCATGGCAATGTCTTCCCATTTCCACTCAGGTACTGGAAGTGGTTGTAATATTCCTCCTGGTCTTCTATGTTCAATCTTTACTTTCTGGCATACCATGCATCTAGCCATAAATTCTGCCACATCATTCTTCATGTTGGGCCACCAAAAATTTCGGCGTAGATCTTTGAACATCTTGCTAGAACCTGGGTGAATGGAATATGCAGAGGAATGAGCTTCCCTCAAAATCATCTTTCTTAAGTCTTCAATTGCAGGTACACAGATCCTATCCCGAAACCACAGAGATCCATCATCCTGAATAATAAATCCCGGTGCTTTGCCTTCTTGCACTTCTCCGCTAATCCTAATCAAAACAACATCTTCTGCTTGTTTTTCCCTGATTTGATCTAGCAGAGTAGCTTGAATCTCTAAGGTACTCAAACAACCTTGTTGCCTTTCAAACCAAATTTCAGTTTCTGTTTGTATCAATTCTTGTTGTAGCCTTGGTTGAACTGTCAACATTGCTATTATAGCTTCTTGCGCAGTTTTTCTGCTTAAAGCATATGCCACCACATTGGCTTTACCTGGATGATATAGCAGCTCAATATCATAATCTTTCAACAATTCCAACCATCTTCTCTGTCTCATATTCAACTCCTTTTGAGTAAACACATATTTTAAACTCTTGTGGTCAGTAAAGATTTGACACTTGACACCATAGAGATAATGTCGCCAAATTTTCAAAGCAAAGACCACGGCTGCAAGTTCTAAATCATGAGTCGGATAATTCACCTCATAAACCTTAAGTTGTCGAGATGCATATGCAATAACCTTACCATGCTGCATTAACACACAACCCAACCCCTGTTTAGAAGCATCACTGTAGACTACATACCCTTCATTCCCATCTGGCAGAGTCAAAATTGGGGCACTGGTAAGTCGTCTTTTGAGTTCTTGAAAACTTGCTTCACATTTGTCATCCCACATAAACTTTTTATTCACCTTACGAAGTAATCCTGTCATAGGTAAAGATATTTTCGAGAATCCTTCTACAAAACGTCGATAATACCCGGCAAGTCCTAAGAAACTTCTTACCTCCTTAACATTCTGAGGTTGTTTCCATTCAGCGACTGCCTTGACCTTTTGAGGGTCTACCATTACTCCATCTTGATTGATAATATGTCCCAAGAAATCCACTTCCTTTAACCAGAAAGCACACTTAGATAACTTAGCATAAAGTTCATGATACCTAAGTATTTCAAAAATTATCCGAAGATGCTCTTCATGCTCAACTTCATCTCTTGAGTAGATCAAAATGTCATCAATGAATACCACTACAAACTTGTCGAGATATTCATGAAAACATCTATGCATTAAATCCATGAAAACTGCAGGTGCATTTGTCAGTCCAAAAGGCATTACCAAGAACTCATAATGACCATAACGAGTTCGAAAAGCTGTTTTTGGAATATCTTTTTCACATACTCTGAGCTGATGGTATCATGACCTTAAATCAATCTTAGAGAAGATCTTTGCACCCCTTAGCTGGTCTAACAAATCATCAATCCTTGGTAAGGGATACTTATTCTTAATGGTGACCTTATTCAGCTCACGGTAATCAATACATAACCGGAAGGTTCCATCCTTCTTCTTTACAAAAAGTACCGGAGCGCCCCAAGGTGAAGCACTCGGTCTTATATATCCCTTTTCCAGCAACTCATCGAGTTGTTTCTTCAATTCCTTCATCTCGATAGGAGCCATTCTATAAGGTGCTTTAGAAATTGGTGCCGTTCCAGGTTCCAACGTAATTGTAAATTCAACAATACGCTTTGGAGGTAAACCTGGGAGTTCCTCGGGAAAAACATCAGTAAATTCTCTAACCACAGGAATTCCTTCAATATCTACCTTCTTTTCATCAGACTCTTCAAGAAAACACAGATAGCCAACACATCCTTGACGTAGCAATTTAGCAGCCTTCATAGAACTGATCAGCTTCCCATTTTCTGCATTACCTTTTCCTTTGAAACGACACACATATTTTCCTTCTTCCTGGATGGTTACCGTTCGGGAACTAAAGTCTATTATAGCTCCATGTTGCAATAACCAATCCATGCCTAAGATGATGTCGTAAGGAGCCATTGGAATGCATATAAGGTTGGCTTTAAACTTCCGACCTTGAATGCTAATGGGAAAATTGTTAAGTTGTTTGGTTCCTATGATCTTTTCTTTGTTTGGTAGGTTTACCACAAAAGGTTCACATGAATTAGTGCATTTTAGTCCTAATTGCTCTACACAGTTCTCAGATATGAAAGAATGTGTTGCTCCAGAATCAAACAACAAGAAAACAGCAGTTGACTGGACATATAAAATACCTTGGCACACAGGAGCTTCTGGTTCATCACTACGCCTCATCTCATAGAGACGTTGACCTTGCTTTGTTGATGTCATTGCCGATTTTCCCTTATTCTGAGCAGTAGACTGAACAGAGGCTGTTTTGGCAGCTTCAGTCGGAACACGGCTATTCTGAGCAACAGAGGTTTGACGCGACTGTGCTGAACCATCTTTATTCTGTGGAAAATATGCACACATGTGTCCTTCCTTTCCACATTGAAAACACTTCCTGATTGATTTAGAACACTGTTTGTTGAAATGTCCTATCTCCCCACAGTTATAACAAACTATAGGACCTCTCTTTTGTTTGGATTGAAAAGACTTAGTTGAACCAGACTCAGTTTTAGCCCGGTTTGACTTTTCAAACTTCTGAAAGGGTGTCGGTCTTTTGAATCCACTAAATTGTGAACGTTGTTGAGATACTTGCCCCCCTTTCTTTGTTTCCTGATCAGACCTTTCCAAAGAAACTTCTAAGCGGTAGGCTGCATCAACATACTATTCCAAAGTTGAACACTTTACATGGACCATTAGTGGTTTCATCTTCGGGTTTAGCCATTCATAGAATCTCTCAATCTTCTGTTCTTCAGTAGAGATTTCGGATACAGCATACTGTAGAAGATGATTAAATTTGGCAGCCATCTCAGGTATTTTCATACCCTCAACTTGCGGGTACGAAAATTCTCTTTCTTTTTCTTTCCTCATAGCAGCAGAAAAGAACCTATCTAACATCTTATCTTTAAACATTCTCCAACTCAGTTTTGGGTGCCTAGACAAACCAGTACTTTTCCACCATTCAGCCGCCCCTTCTTTAAGCTGTAAAGCAGCAATACGTACCTTTTCAGATTCTGTACATGAGATGTTTTCCATCAACTGCTCAATGTGGGAAAACCAATATGCTATTTTAACAGGTTCACCTGTTCCATCATAACTGTCGGGCTTCATAGGCAGGAAAGTTTTCAAGGCCCGAGAAAAATTCACACTTTGAACAGGTGGAAGCTCTTGAGGGTATTCCACTTCTACATTTCCCACATGTCCACTTTCTTCAACTACTGGTGCAACATTTTGAACAGCTGGGAGAACAGACTGAATAGTTTGAAGCATTAAATTCTTCAAAGTCTCCATAGTTTCCTCATCGAAACCTATGTTCCTTCTAACCTTCGGATCAGGTTGATTCGCAGGATTTTGAGACTCTCCTCTCTCCTTAGAATTCCTATCTGAACCATCCCCTTGCTCAGATTTTCCTGTGTTTACCATCTGAATGAAACAACAGAAGACAAAACTTCCTTTATTCCACATCAAAGATAAGAAATCAAAGAGGCATATATACACAAAACTTCCATTTATTTATATCACATCATACACCAACTCTATTTTACAACTCTGTTCTGCAAACAAAGTTAAAACCAACTTATTTACATAAAGGGACTTGTACTTCCACAAATCATTCTATCAATCATCATTTACATTCTATAAAGGCACACTTAAAACCATAACTTCTTAAACCTTACAGCAAACCTTAATTTACATCTAAGAAAACCTACAAAACCAACTTATCCATCTCGACTCGTTCATGCCCTTATCCATTCCTCACTACATCGAGGGAGGATGACAGAAGTTATCTAAAAAGTCAGCATCAAACTGCAAAGGATCTTTTAAGGCATTCTGATCGTATAGGAGTGATTCCCCTTGCTCCAGTTTCCTATAGAAGAGGTTTCTACGCGGAGGGCTTAAATGCAGTCCCGCAATGCCCGAGATAAAAAGATCTTCATAAGGTTCCAATTCTCGTTTCCAGGCTTGCACGGCATTCATTAACCTTTCTGTCTTTACCTCAAATTTCACAAATTGAGTTCTCCCAGAGGATATCCAATCCTCCCAAGACTGTATCATCATAGGATTTCCACCTTCAGTTTCCTGAACCTGATCTTTACCAGAAGAACTAGGACCTGTCGATCCTACTATCTGCTGTGGATAGTTATCCATAGAAGGGGAAAACCGTTGAGATGAAGTATACACTCCAGACTCATGCGAATATAGCGAAGATTGACTTGAATTCGAATATCGTATCTGCTCTGATTGTGGAGCCTCTTCTTCCTCAGGGTCTTCTTCTTCACTCGAGATGATTATAGGGTTCACTCCCACACCCAATTCCTCATCGCTAGGTATGTCTACATATTCAATTTCCATTCTTGGTGAAGCTGGAAACCCTTTGATTGAATTTACTCGAGAAGACTCTGCTTCATCAGCAGTGGGTGCTCCATTCTTCGCCCTTTTTCCGAGCTCATCATTACTATGCTGCCCTTGGTTCCTCTTCATTTCCTTGGAAAAAGAACAAGCAAAAGAATTTAGAATCTCCACAATTCTATCCATCAAAACTTCAAACCTATTTCCAAGGTTTAAAAGATATCAACTGGTAATTTATTTTTAGAGAACCTTCGGCTCTGATACCATTTCTGTAACACCCCCTCCTTATTGAACTTGAGGTGTTACCGCCAGTAACCCTAATTAGTCCTAATTCAAGGTTACCCAAGGCTTTAAAACTTATAATCACAACAAGTATTATAACACTTTATTACAAACCATAGTAAGACTGCCTTCCATACACAAAAGCATAACCACAACTTGGACATAAGTAACATATTTACAACAGACTTGTTCTTCTTCAAACGACCACTTTCAAAACCTTTTTACATTCTAAACTCCTTGGCTAGCCTTCTCTTCGCGGATTAACTTCTTTAGTAGCTGATGCGTCGTATACAGACGGTGGGCACCAGTCGACCATGCAATTGAATAAGGTGGTCGGATTAGTCTAATGAAAGACTAAGCAAGTGGAGAAAATGACTGGTTCCTATGGTAGTGACTAAACATATTGGCATCGAACTCCGAATGACAACCGGTCGATGATCCAACAGTTAGCAGTCCCATAGAGGATAAGAAATGAGGCATGCATAATCAAAAGATAGGACACCACAACTCGCGGTTCCATTAAGAAACATGAATAATTGTTGGGAACTTATATTAATCACACAATATTTTCAAAAGCCTCCATCGACTAATCAGATTGACTTAATCAAAGTTTGATTAAGAATCATTCATAACCGGGAGTAAGAATGGTTATCGAAGAGACTAACCATTCAGGTGCATTAATGTGCCTAACACACTTATCTTTCATTACTTTCAAAACTTTTCACAACCAAGTTGGTAATCTTTTAAGCGGCTAAAACCGCAGAGAATCCACCTGTACATGGAGACGTCAAGATGAGAGGGATGAATTCCATGATCATTGACGAACCTAGTACCAATTTGCACTTAGCTAGAGTGCACGAACACCTCCTTTGACGTTGAACGAGGTATGAGTCATGACCCGAATGTTGGGATATGATAGTAACGAGCTAAACCTCCCAACATAGACTGTGTTATAAAGAGGTCATCGGAGACTCGGCTCCTACCCCTGAAACTAATTACTTCACAACAATGCCTCAGCATGAGACAACACACAAGGTCGCGTATAACGGACCTAAATCCAGTTCTAGCGCAAACTGAATAATCAACATGGTCATTATTTCTAATAATATAACAACCTATCATATTTTATTAAGCATACAAGTTGTTCCCAACACAAAAATATTAAATGGGATTCAATTCCTCATTTAATAAAATTAATGCAAGAGCGAACCGTCCACTTGCCTTGTAAGGCGTGCTTTACGCTCTCAGCGAGTCCAACAGAAATCTTTATCTGCCTTCTGCCAATTATAACAACAGATTCTTCAACCACAAGCTCATGGATACAATTCTTAGTTGTATAATCCAATTCTGCAACTTCCTAATCGATAAACGATTTGATTTCCGAATATCGATATATATATATATATATATATATATATATATATATATATATAAATCTTTAGTTTTCATGCTTCAAGGAGCCATCTTGGCGGAATTATAACTAATTATCCGCTTCACTTTTGAAACAATTTTTTAAATAAAAATTGTTCATTAGTAGTAGTTCTACAAGATTACAAAATCTCAGATCAAACGGATTAACAACGAATCCTGAGTAATTATCCGAAGTCCTTTACCTGACAATCGATGTTTAAACTTGTCTTCGCTATAAGTAATAATCCAGACGTCCGTTTCTCGAGCGGTTTGAACCTGTGGAACCGTATCAACGTCAAGATTATAAAAACCATAAATTTACTTCGTAAAGCGGACCCGAAAGGTTCTTTCGGTGGCTCCGTAACCACCCCGCTAATTAATTTCGAGCGTTAATACCTTCACTCGAACTTCGAGCTTGTTCGGCTCGATGGTGGTTCGACCCAAGGACCCGAGGTGGCGGTGTGGTGTCCGGTGGCAACCCCTGGTGGTGGGTGGTGGTCGGCGAGCTGCTGTTCGCCGGCGGCGTCCCAAACTAGGCGAAGAAGAAGCCGAAGACGAAGGGCGTCCCTTCTCCCGAATCCGTTCCGTCCTGATTCTTCTCCCTGGTTCAGCTGCTGGCTGCACACACACAAGAGGAGGAGAGGAAGGTGGTGGCTGACAAGGTGGTGGTAAGGTGGTGGCGATGGAGGTTCGAATTCGTTCGCCCGAGTTCGTCGTCCCGAACGACTCTCTCACAGTTTTGATTTGCGAAGAAGGGAAGAAGATAGACTTTGAAAAGTCAAGGAGATGAGCTTGTATAAATCCAATCTCCCATACGTAGTTGTTAAGCAAGAGACGGTCAAGTGAAATTTTCCGTCCCGGAACGGGACTCGCGTTAAAGCGGTAAAATTATGTACCTCGGGTGGAAAAACTCACTAAACGAAAAACGTCCCGTAATTTATGTAGACCAATAAAACCAATTTTCCATGATTTTATCTTGCTACCCTCAATTTTTAAGGCTTCCGTTTCGTATTTTATATTCCTTCCGGTACATAATTAAAAAGACGGCTTATCCAATAAATATTCTTTTTCCACTGAAAAATCCTACAATTCACACCGATCCATAAAATCATTTCTTTGTGATTTTAGGATATCACCAAGAATTTTCTAGGATTTAATCTCCAACAAAAATATTGGATTAAGCGTTAAAACGGACAAAAAGGTTAAAAAGATATCCGAGAAAAATTCGAAAATATCCTTAAAAACCGCAGCTATTACAATTTCCTTAAGTAAAAAAATTCTCAAATACTTAACATAGTATACTTTTCCATATATGAGAGATAATCATATAATATTGTTATCTATTTGAATAATTTTCCCAACTCTCTTAGGTTATTAGTTTATAAAAATAGAAACTTGTACTAATATAACTTTAGTAGTATTATTTCCCATCTAGTATTATTTTAATAATATTTTCTTATTATTATAGAATATCTTCTTAATATATCTTTTTCCAATAACAAGTGTCTTTTATATCATAATATCTTTTAACTAGTGTGCTTATCATAAAACTCATTAATATATGTATATCATATTGACAAATAAGACTTATTTTATTTATATCAAATTTTATGATACAAGATATAATTTACTAATATGCAAAGATAATTACCTTATCTTAGTATAATACTTTACTTATTTGATTTTATCTAATTTGACTAACAAGATCTTTTTAACAATATCTTGTTTATGTTAAAGTCATTTTTATATTATTACTACTTAATTATTATCCAAACAACTTAAATGAAATTTAAAAAAAATTATGTTAAGATATTAAACCTTTTACAGGAGGGTTTTCTGTAAAACCGAACAAGAGGAGGCAGGGGAGAAGTGGTCGGCAGTCAAGGCAGGGACGGCGGCTCTAGCAGGCGGCGGCTCGCGCGGGAGGGGCGACAGGGTGGTGGTCCGGCGGTGGAGTGGTGGTGATTTGGTGGTGGCTCCAAGGTGTTTTAATGGTGTTTGGGTGGAAAAAAACAGCAAGTAAATTGAAGTAATATGGGCTGAAAATTGACAAGAGAGAATAGCAAGGTGCTAGGAAGAGAGAAGAGAGGATTTGTATGAGTTCTAATGGAGATTTCAGCCTTTAAATAGGCAAGGATGGAGCTCCAAGTGATCCATGGCAATTGAAATTGACCATTGTGGGAGAAGGGGATTGATCTATATTGGTGAGAAGTGTGCTTGTTGGGTGATGACTCTTGATGATGCAACTATGGAGAGTCTTGCAAGCTAGTATGGTGAGTGGGAGAAGCCATGGGCATGCAATGGTGAAGAGTCTCATCAATCAGACAAGCGTCTGAAGTATTTTGGGAAGAAGAAGATTAGGATAATTTAAAATTAAAAGGGTGGGTTTATGTATTGATGAGTTACAATAGCCTAGCGGTTTGAGTGTGTGTGTGTGGGATGGGGGACGCAAGAGGTTTCGAGTTTGAGTCCCGACTCTTGACTCCTTTTTATGTAAATTGCCTTGTACTTATTTTTAGCATGTTACACTCTTTTATTTAATAAAATTCGAAAATAATAAAGCATTATTTTTTATTTAAATGCTTTTATGCCTTCATAATCCCTTATAAAACATTCTTGACTTTATTTATTTAATTTACATAAATTCTTTTTTTATAGAGAAGAAGGATTATAAATTATATCATAAATTCTCTTTTTAAGGAGAAAAGGATTATAAAATTATAATATAATGGTTTTAAAAACCTTGGAATATTGCGGATATTACACTATTATTCAATCAGTCGCAGAGGATCACAAATACATGTTCCTACGCAACAATGCAATACTTCACCCACCGTTGCATTCCAGATACTATGGCACTCACACACTTGCACCCGAGTGTAGAAGTATGCCCTCCCACTCCTCATGAGAAATCATCCTTCTTAGCCTCGGTCAAGCCTCTACTAGGGCACTTGCTACAACCTAGTTAGTAATTTTGAAGGGGCATGGCCAACACACGACAACCATGCCTAGACGCCACTTCACCATCAACAATCATCATACATGGTCGTGTCGGTTACGCTGCCAGCATAGAGAAAACCATTTGAAATTGATCATTTGGGAAACAAATTTTATAAATCCAGTTCAACACACATCATACACAAAGAAAAAATAGTTCAAAATTAGTTTTCATTATTTAAACGAAAATGGAAAATCATTACGCAAAAAAGACAACATGTATTTCTTACACAAACATGCTTCACACACGATGCACATTCATGTAACACATATTAAATGGCTGACTAAGTAAGTTGTCAAACAACTTAACTCGATCCAAGAAACATCCAAAGCGCATGCAATTCAATCAACTCGAACACTAAATATTCCTAAATAATAATGAAAAGCTATAATCAACATATTATATTTCGAACAAAAATTGAAGCATACTTTAGGTTAGTAAGTTGACCTGAATTTTGGTGCTTTGACCTATTCTTACGCCCCTCCTTCAAGACCACATGAACTTGTTTGTAAGGGCGGATTGAGTCAATGCTTGATGGGATCTAACATTGGCCTTGATGACTTTAATAATCGGTCCATGGAAGTTGCCCCATACATCTTTGGCATCCATTCAGAGAATGCCCCTCTCCTAAACGTTCGAAAGGTCCATATTTGTTGTCAAGGGGAATTTCAGTGGTGATCATGTCTCGCTTGATGGTGAACACAACCTCTGGAGTCTTGTTGATATATCAAATGCACACCCTTGATTAGAAAGGAGGTTGGTAGGTTGTTAAAATTGACAATAGCTCTTGGGGACATTTTTTTTAAGATTTGAGTTCACTTCTCCAACTTAGGTATTCATGCCATCATTGAAGCTAATACCGAGAAATCTTGAATTCTTGCTCTTGACCTTCCATTTTTTGTTGATGTTGACTCGGATCGCCTTGTTCTTAATTTGGTTTACTAGATTTTTCGAGCCTTTTAAACGCGAAAGGTTTAGATGCATAAATTCTTAAACTAGTGTCAGGCCTTTTAAACAGATAGGGCTTAGACGATCCTTGAGCTTGTATCGAGGCTTTCAAACACTAACTCACTTGTTGAGGCATTGCTACATGCCTTTAGAACCTTTTCTTCTTAATAAATTTGTGATTCATGACACGCTTTTTGAGCAGCCTTCTCGCAAGATGCCTTTGCAATTCTTGAAGTTGTTCTTCAATGGTCAATACAACAACACTTTTTCTTGTTCATCTTGGAGGTAATTTTGTTTTTCTTTCCTTCTAGTATAAAGACGTACACTCATCCTCCTTGAAAATAGATGACAAGTTTGCATATAAGGGAAAACTTGTTCTTTCTTTCATGACCCTTTAGCTTTCCTGATAGGAGTAGATGGAGTTGTCAACCTTGAAACCATGTCAATAGATGATAACATTGGTTAAGCACTTGTTCTTGTACCTAGGCTCGTATATGTTTTAGATTTGGTCATTTAAGATGTAGAACTAGATAGGCCTCCCTTTTATACAAGAGCTCGAGAAACTTGGCCAACTTGTTGAGTTTCTTAATCATTGTTGGATCTTGAAGGCTTTGTCATCTTGACCTTTGGGATCTTCGGTGGAACCTCCTCCAAATGAACTCGATGAGCATTTGCGATATATCGAACTTACGTACCTTTAGTGGGATCAAATCATGGTAGTTCAGCCTTTTACAAGATATGCGTGAGTTATGGAATATTTGACTCGTCAGAGTTGGAATTTGCTTCACTTTGGACCCTCCTTGAACACCACTTTGGGCCAACCCTTGAACATCACTTTGGGACTAACCCATAGCAAACCAAGACCTAGGATCAACTTTGCTACATACTTATCTTCATTTGCTCATTTTTATATTGTTTCTTTTTTTGAAGGCGGTATATATATGCAACTTGCTTCTTCGTTGATCTAATATATTACAAACTTGATCATGCCCTTATTCGCAACTTATTTTCCTTCCTCACACATGAAGAGTGCCTACGAGACTTGTCTTTGGCTGATTTCGCAATACGACTCCTCTCTTTATGATTTTATTATGCTACTGTAGCATATGTATAACCGTTTAAAGCATTGTAAGTACTCCATATGATCACTAATTATATGATTAATTAGTGGGAATATATACTTTATTATACCACCTAGTTTATATAATTAACTAGTTGATTTTTCCAGCGGAGTGATGGAAGAGGGTATTTCCGGTGAAGGGTCGATTTGGCGCCAACAATCATACGCGGGTGAGTCTTCATTATTTTTTCCTTGAAATTTGATTAGTGTTAAATAGCACTGATATATGTACGTAATTTGGTAGACTTGAATCTTAACGCCTTTTGAAGTGTTGTGCATTGCTACAGACTTCATTTTTTTTGGTTGAATTGATGGTGAGTTGGCAAAAATTTCTTGCACATGACTACTTTCTTTATAGGAGTAGGCATTGATGAACTTAAGCTAGCCCCTCCATTTTTGATTTGAAAACAACAACATATATTAACAATATATACTACTATATAGTATATACTATCACTTGTTATTGTCTTGAAAGAGCCATTTATTTGATAGATTTACTAAATAACAGTAGCTTTTATATGGTGATTTAAATATAAAAGCTAAATAATAATACGGTGTAGATAAAAATGTGCACTGACCCAGAATGGCTTCAAATGTGTTATTGTGTTTGTCAATTGAGTGTCTAAGGAATTACGTTAACTTCTATTGTTTGAAATTTGTGTTACTAAATAACATTTTCAATTCAATAACATAACTTCACTATTAGCAAAAACACACCACATATAAATATCCAACCAAAACCTTCCATACATGCTTTTTTCACAAGAAACAAAAAAACATTAAAATAAATAATAAAGTCAATAGACTAGGAAATGATAACCAAAATACAAAACAGACTTCCTTCCAAGGAGCCCACATAGTTCATCAATTTTGAAGAGGCCCACACAATTCATTCCCCCATGTCTTCATTTTCTGCCAGTAAGAAGTTTGAGCTGAAGAAACACTTGGATTGTTGTTGGTGACATTTTGTTCTTGTGGTTGATCACCCAATTGCAGAATTTTCAGATGTAGCTCATAAACAGAAATGGTAACAATCCAGAGACAATGTTTGATGCACCAACAGAAATAATATGTCAGTATTTCAAACCATGTTTGGTGTTGGGGGGTGGTTTGATTGAGAGGCTGTTCATCAAGATGTTCTATTGAAGCAGCGTTATCAGTCTGATTGTTCACTTTGTTGAGAGTAACATAGGAGATAATGTGAAGTAAAGCAATGACAAGAACTAAAACAGGTCGGAACCATACAAGGAATTCAAGTTTCCTAGAGGCTAAGATTAGATAAATAGAGGAGGCTAAATTGATTGAGGCAAAAGTGGAGTGCAGATTTGTATTTGTTCTAACCGAAAGAGCAGTCTCAATCATCCAGAAATATATATGATAAGCAAAGGAGCACCAAAATCCCCAATGATTTTGGGGGGAAATGAAACTAGGAAGGTTAGAGAGAAGCAAGGCAGCAATGAACAAAACAAGGGAAGCACAAGCATTCCCAGGATTCACACATTGTAAGACTCTAATTTGGTCAACTGCTTGTAAGAAGAAAAACCCACCAATAGCAAGTAGTAAACCTCCTGAAGTTAAAAGAACAACAGCTAGCCTACAGTGTTTAGCCTCACCACCAGTGGTGAGGATGCAAGGAGAATGACCATGTGCTTCTCTTTTTGCATGAGAGATGAACACAAAAAGAAGAATAGTGGAAGCAATGAGGACTAGTGAGGCAATCAAAGTAAGTAAATACCTCCACTTGGGAATTCTAGGTGCCCAATTAGCCCATTTGTTCTGATTTGCTACTGTGGTGAGCACCAAGGAAGCGGTGGCGCCACCACCACCACCACCACCGCCGCTGCCACTGGCATCGCCGCCCCTAGCATCGCCACTGCCACTGCGGCCCTGAGGCTGGGTTAGTGGGTTGCTGACTACTGTGGGGAGGACCGAGGGGGGGGTGGCGTAAATGGCATCGCTGCCACTGGAATCGCCGTCACTGACATCGCCACCGGCCACCTCCTGATGTTGGTTTCGTAGCTCGAAATCTCCGGCAACGTTTACATCGACGGCCACCTGCTGAGGTGGGTTTTGCAGCTCGATTTCTCCGGCCACTTGCTGAGGTGGGATTTGTAGGTCGACTTCTCCGGCAACATTGACATCGACGGCCACCTGCTGGGGTGGGTTTTGTAACTCGATTTCTCCGGCCACGTTGACATCGCCGGCCGCTTGCTGAGGTGGGTTTTGAAGGTCGACTTCTCCGGCAACATTGACATCGACGGTCACCTGCGGAGGTGGGTTCTGTAGGTCGACTTCTCCGGCAACGTTGACATCGCCGGCCACCTGCTGAGGTGGGTTTTGTAGGTCGACTTCTCCGGCAACGTTGACATCGCCGGCCACCTGCGGAGGTGGGTTTTGTAGGTCGACTTCTCCGGCAACGTTGACATCGCCGGCCAGCGGAGGTGGCTGATGGGCGGCATTGTGTATATCTTCATCTTGTGGGAGGGGAGGAGGGTGACGAGGGTGAGATGGTAGATTGAACTTCAAAAAAGCATCCATTTTGTTGCTTTGATGGTTGCTTGGAAGTTGGAATGATGAGCCACTAGTATTAGCTAGGTAGCTAGGTAGTAGGGTTTAGGGTTTTTGGGATGGACCGATGGAGAGTAAAAGTCTCTAAGGGCTGAATCATTTCTTTGTTTGCTTTTTTTCAAATAAAAATGGCTAGTAGTCTAGTAGTACGATCACCTCTTCTGATGTATATAGCGTGTTTGTAGAGGCCATTGGTTACAGTGGGCTGTGGCCTGTGGCTGTGTGATAACGGGCAAATTAGTGTACTAGTGTATGCGATAACGTAGCGTCCTACATGACCTCCCCCACATACATACTTCTCTACCAAATTAGTTTTAATTAGGTTGATGATTCTATTTAATTCTACTTTTTTTAATCTATTTTCACAGTACAAGCTATTCATTACTGGATTACACACTATTTGTAAATAATGATATATAATATATATGAGGTTAGGATACACTTTATATTAATTTATCATATTTAAGGATGATATATGTATATAACTATATAAGTATATTAAAGCATCCACATCGATCGGTTATTTGCACCGATTAATAGTCAGACACTCAGACATATCCATCTATATTATCTATATAAATTTGTGTACATTTCATATTTATTGTCTTTATTAAATGCTTATATAATACATCTCTCAATATATAATTAATTAGTTATCACTGTAAAATAGTAGTATTATGTTTATTTAGGTGTAGCAAAGTGATTAAGAAACCTCGGAACTGTCTATTATGGTTTAATTATCATTTAGATAATTGTTAATGGTGAGAATTCAGATTAGGGGTTGAGTTCACAACAATTATCATTTCGTTTGGCACATGTTAGATTTTACGGCCTCAACTATCTGTTGGTACTTTGGAAAACTTGTACTTAAGGTGGTCAAAATTAAACATGTGTCTAGTAATTACAATATAGTTGTTGATATAGTTGTCTGTTTTAAAAAAAATATATATATATATATATATAAATAAACTAAAAATATAAAAAAAAAACATTATCATACCTCTAATTTTAACGTTCCTGATTGAAAAATGCCCTAAACTAATCAAAATTATACAATCAGTGATTTTTCATAACCATTAAAATCTGATTACTCATGCTAGTCAGCTAGTGCACTGTTTAAAACTCAAAAGTGGATTTAACCAGACTTGAAATATGACCGCTGCTCCATTGTACAAATCTTTCAAATCACAAAGATTTCGGCTAATCTGTGACCCTAGGTTTGCTTTGTCCAATCACGTACATAAAATAATAAAAGAGGAAATTGGATGTTTATCCCTTACTACGGAGTATTTTTTCAGAATATCTCTCGTATATATTAAAACTTCACATTATTATTATTATGATTATGATTTTTTAGTCATAAATTACCTTCTATTCTTCTAAAAGAGACGTTGTAGTGAAATGTAGGTTGGGAAAAAAAAAAGTAACCGAAAAATCGAGCACTTTTTACGATTAATCGAAACGAAACTTTATTTTTATCGGTTAAGGTTAATCAACCGATACTTTTAACGGTTTAACGGTTTGGATACAGTTATTAATATTTTCGCGGTCGGTTAACCGATGAACCGATAATATTTTTAATACATATTGTATATTTTTAAAAAGAGAATTATATATCTAATAATTTTTAGTTAAAAATGAATATATTTTAACAAACTAATAAAGTATCTAACATCTATTATAAAAATAAATATAGCTGAAAAGTGAAAAGATGATAAAATTCCATTAAACCCAGAAAACCCATTACAAATTGTTCTTCTTACTAAACACACTAATACAGAAGAGAAAATTGAAGTAAAGCATAAGCTCAATAATTAGAACAGAAACCTAACAACCTTGATCCAATTAAAGCATCAGTACCTTTCAAATTTTACAACCTAACTTGCAGTAAACTTATTTTCTCCTTTTACAATGTAAAAAAGATTGATCAATTGTAATTAATTAAACAACCTTTTAAATGAAGTAAAGCAGTCACATGAGCAGGGGTATAAAATTGTAATTAATTAACTTGGAGTGTAAAATTGAACTAAAGAATCGGTACCTTTCAAATTATCATCACCCAAATGGTAATCAATTGACAGGAGCAGGGAAAAAAATTTGCTCTAAACTACCTCAGAAGCAGTCACAGAACTATAAATGGTGCATATTTCTTCAAAGATTCAGCATTCATACTCAAATGGTGCATATGTTAACGATTGACTTTAGTTTTCGCACATGATTGGCTTATAATTTTTAATATAAAAATTAATGTTAATTAATAATTAGACATCCATTAGCTTTTGTTTTGACAATTTTTTTATTAAAAATAAAAAATTAAAACAAGTCGGTTAACTGATAAACCGTATTGAGTTTCACGGTTAACCGATAACAAACGGTACGTTTATGACTATTGAAATTTACTAACCGAAGTTTAAATTAATCGATTTTCGGTTAACCGAAACTCAGGTTAACCGACCATGCCCACCCCTAATGAAATGTCATATCACATTCATAAAAATATATTATATATATAGTTTAGAAACAATATTAATAACGCAACTACCTAGTTTGACAACAAGATTTTCTTATAACAAAGTTCCAAAATAAAAAGATAGACCTGTTAATCGGGTCGGATCGGACAGGTGCGGGTTCGGATTAAGTCGGGTTCGGGTCTTTACGGGTCACGGGTTAAACCGGGTCGGGTCGATGTGGGTTTTCGGGCGGGTCAAATTGACCAGCGGGTCAAAAACATAGAACTTTTTATGATTATTCAAATAGATTTTTAATTAAATAATAATAATTAATTATAATATATTATTTTATATGTATTTTAATAATAAAATATATTATATTTTTAAAATAAATTTTTTACATGTTATAAATATACTAAATCGGTCAACCTAACGGGTTTTGGGTTTCAACCCAACAGGTTACGGGTCTATCGGATTTCGATTTACTTCGGATTTCGGGTTCAAATTTTCGGATTTTAACCTTAAAATTTTCGTGCGGTTCGAATTGGGTTCGAGTCGGGTCAACTTTTGACAGTTTTATATAAGAACATAGAATTACAAAACCCTTTTAGACCGTACTACCTATATATATATAGCCAATGGATACGAAAGGATAAACTCCAAATCACAAACATGAAACATACCATATAGAATTAAGAAGGCTATTGTTGAAATTCATTAGGTCCCAACTCCCAGCCGATTTGCATCGTGGGCCCTTCGGCAAAAGAAGGCTATTGTTGAAATTGAATAAATGAAAAATGATCGATAATAATTTAATAAAGGGAAAACAAAAAAAAAGAAGGGATTGGAGCATGGTCAAAATTAACTTAATATTTAGGGTGCGTTGGGTAAACTTTGTTGATAAGTTAATGATAAGTCGATTGAGCTCATAAATTACTGATAAGTTGATTGTGCTGATAATTTACGATGCTGATAAGTCAAAACTTATTTCTGAGGTAAGCGAGTGATGCTCGGTTGGAGGGTTGGTTGATTTTTAAAAGGTAATTAAAGAAATGCCCAAATTACCCTTACAAACAAATATTTAATACAAATTAAATTAATTAAAAAAAATCAATTGAGACAAATTTGAAGACTTTCACTCCCAATTTGACGAACGAGGCAGAGAAGATACAAGCCGGCGGTGAAGAATTTCTTTCTTCGAGTTCGTCGTCCGTCTTGATTCTCTCCCTGGTTCCTTCTCAGGTTTGTTTATAAGTTGATCGAATGAACTTGTCGGCGCCGTCGTTCCATCCGGATTCTTTCTCCCGAGTCCATCGTTCCGTCCGAATCCCCTCTCTATCGTCCGTCGTTCCGTTTGAATTTTCTCTCTGGTTTTCCCGATTCCGTCGGGTAAACACTTTTGTTGCTTCTTTCCCGATTCAGTCGTCCTTCCTGGTTTTCTCTCTGGTTCGTCCGTCCTCCTCCTCCACGTCGGCGGTCTTCCAGCGTTCGTCCGTCCTCCTTCTCTAGTCCGATCTAATTGGGAGACGAATATGTAGACTTGAGGAGGCAGATTGGATGACAATTGGAAACAAAATTCAATTGAGAACGACGAGTTCAAACCGGTCAATTTTGGAGACGAATTTGTAGTATGCCGGATGTGAAGAGTTCTTTATCCGAGTCCGTCGTTCCGTCCCAATTCTCTCTCTGGTTCCTTCCCAGGGTTGTTTATCAGATCTTTGAATCGATGGTGAATTCTTTCTTTCGAGTCCGTCAGGCAAGCTTCAGGCGAGATTCGGTGGAGGTGGAGAGCTCAAGTGATTATCAATGGCAGAACAAACCACAAACCAGATACGTGAGAACAAGAAAGAGAAATCAATGGGTACGAGGGTAGTGATAAAATATTAGAGGTGGGGCCATGTACTTATAATTTTGGAGATAAGTTTGGTTGAATCTGAAAAGCATGGTGAGTGTTGATTATTTTTTTCGCTTATAAGTATTGGAATAAGTTTGCTTTTTATCCATAAATACCCACTTTTATTGCTTATTTTTACAAATAAACATTTGTGTGCTTTAAGAGATAAATAAAAACAGTTGTAAATTTTAGAGATCATTAATAAAAGTTGTAAGATGAGATACCTTCTTTTAAAAAAACAAACTAAAATGATCAATATGATTTTTGTTTTCACAAAGTTAAGGTACATTAATAAATATTTCCCAATATTTCTAGTTGTAAGCTGAGTAGCAGTGTGTTCCTAGAAGATAACAATATTTGCTTGGTTAAGAAGACAAAAATATTGTCTTATTTGTGTATACATAGGACAGCTGGCTGCTACCTGAGCGGCCGGGCAGAGCAGTGGATCAACATGTATCTTTTGTGGGTTGTGAGGTGTGACCCTCCAAAAAAATTGCTACTCAGCCTAGTACGAAAATTAGTAAATTACCTTTTCCCCACCCTCATACACACCACCAGTCCACCACTATGCATGCCGATGTTTAATTTGCAGGTTTCATTTCAGGATCGTACCACATATCCCCAGAAAATTTACAGACGTACAGTCGATCTGCTGCTAGTGCTGTTTCCATTAATTTATTTTTTATAATCCCATAGCTACTGTTGAGGGGAAAAAATAATTAGCTAATAACCCGGCCCGTATAATATATGTATGTACAACTCACGTACATGCATACATACATAATAATAAAAATATTAGCTAGTTTGTTGTTACGATTGCATATTATTACAAATGTGCCACCAAAGTGGAAATTCGGATACATTACCTTTTTACTTAATTTGAAAGAAATATAGTTTCAATTAATAGAAATATGAACGTGAATATATAGTTTCAATTAATAGTTTAGGATTTTGGTTCAAGTGAGACCCACTCTTGTGGTGAGACCTTTAGTTTAAAGTGAGGACTAATCTCAACCATTAGATTTACATCATTATTATATATTGGATGGTCAAGATTTTTTTATTTTTTTTATTTTTTTATTTTTTTTTTATTTTTTTTTCGAAATTTTTTTCATTTTTTTTATATTATAATCTTTGTTAAAAAAAGCTTTAAAAACGTTAAATATGACAGTACAATTTTTATATACTACGGGTTCATTTTTATACACTAGAAGTTCAATTTTTTTATGTTAGGAGTTCAATTTTCAATATTGTATGAGTTCAATTTTTATATTCTACGAGTTCATTTTTTATCTATGATAAGTTCAATTTTTATGTGTTTTGAGTTCATTTTTAAAATAATTCGGTTTTCGCAAAAATAAAAAATAGCAAAAAAAAAGAAATGAAAAAAATGAAAAATGAAAAAATTTAAAAAAAAAAAGCTTTAAAAACGTTAAATATGACGATTCAATTTTTTATATACTACGAGTTCATTTTTATACACTAGAAGTTCAATTTTTTTAGGTTAGGAGTTCAATTTTCAATATTGTATGAGTTCAATTTTTATATTCTACGAGTTCATTTTTTATCTATGATAAGTTCAATTTTTATGTGCTTTGAGTTCATTTTTAAAATAATTCGATTTTCGCAAAACTAAAAAAAAGTAAGAAAAAATAATAAATAAAAAAAAAAAAAAAAGTAAAAAAATAAAAAAAAATTGAAAAAAAGCTTTTATAACGTTAAATATGAAAGTTCAATTTTTATATACTACGAGTTCATTTTTATACACTAGAAGTTCAATTTTTTTTATATTAGGAGTTCAATTTTCAATATTGTATGAGTTCAATTTTTATATTCTACGAGTTCATTTTTTATCTATGATAAGTTCAATTTTTATGTGTTTTAAGTTCATTTTTAAAATAATTCGATTTTCGCAAAATTAAAGCAAAATAAAAAAAATAAAAAAAATAAAAAAAATAAAAAAATAAAAAAAATAAAAAATAAATGAAAAATGAAAAAAATTGAAAAAATCTTGATCATTGAATACATATTAGAGGGGTAAATCCAATGGTTGAGATTAGTCCTCATTTTAAGCAATGAGTCTTACCACAAGGGTGGTCCTCACCGGAACCATGCCCTATATATATATATATAGAGAGAGAGAGAGACAGAGAGAGAGAGAGAGAGAGAGAGAGAGAGAGAGAGAGAATAGTGCTCTAGTGTAAGCATACATTATAGTGTAGGCGTGTGGTTAAATCAGATCCGTTGGATTCTAAAAAATGTGTGACTAGGATTTTAAAAAAATGGGGTGTAGAAAGCTTAGGTGGGTATATTGTACGGGATAAATTCAAATATGGAGAGAATCATTAACCAGTTAAAATCTCTGTAATTGTAGACCACTTTCCATTGAAGAGTCACACACTCTCTCTCTCTCTCCTAATTCTGAATTTGGCGTTTGCTCTCCCCATCTCTGTCTGTTCACGGGCGAAAATCAGAGACGAAGAGGGGCGAAAGAAGAACTTCAAGAAATCGGTAAGAGAAGTTGATTTTTTTGTATATTTAGTCAGTAAATTAGTTGTTATTCTCAGTTATGATGTTCTTACTCTCAATTTCGAACTTGCTTGGTCAATTTATAGTTCTATACGAAGAGATTCTAAGTTAGGTTTTTCTCGAATTTTTTTTTTTTTCGAAACAAGATTACTCAAGTTGTTGAAGTTGAAAATCGTAACATGAAACACTACAATTAAGTTAGGGTTTCTTCGTTTTTGGTTGAAACAATGATAATAATGGTCTGAATGCATGTCTATATGAGAGTAGTACCTGTATTGTTCAGTTTCATTATGAAAAAATTGGTTTAAGCGTGTTCTGATTGTAATGTGTTATTCTATTGTGTTTACACAGTATGTTACATAACAATATGGAAGGTTAAAATATTTTTTAAAGTATTCATCACTGTTTTTCATAAATAATGTAATGACTATTCATAACATGACTTTATACAAAGAAGATATGTTTTTCATACATGTATGGTATGTTTTTTATACATTCGTTCTTTGTTATTCATATGTACGTATTTTGTTTTTCATATATACGTATTTTATTTTTCGTATGGCCGACAGGAGATAATGATCAATATTATTATTCACAATAAATACTATGGTTTTTCAATAGTAAGGATTAACTGGATAACCATATGAAACGAGTGTTTTTCAATTTGGATAGTAAGGTTTTGCAACACTGATATGTGTATGACAGTTTTGCAATTGCTTTTCAAGTATCACAATATACTTTTTCACTTTGGATGGTATGGTTTTGCAACACTGATGATATGTGTATGACAGTTTTGCAATTGTTTTTCAAGTCTCACAATATACTTTTTCACTTTAGATGGTATGGTTTTGCAACGCTGATATCATTTGTGTTTAACCGAGTTTCAAATGGAATAGGTGGTAATGATCAACAGTTGGACATCGGAGAAAAGTCAAAGCGCACCAAGGTCTTATTAAAAGACTTCGAACCAGGGAACTTGTTCCAAATGATGATAATGTTGATGTATTTGACCTCGGTCCAAAAAAAATTGTAATTCATAAGCATTGTAATTGTTATTTCAAAAGCAGTGTAATGATTATTGATAACATAAAATACAAAGAATCACATATTTTTCATAATATTAAAGATTGTTTTTCAGAAGCATTGTAGTTGTTATTCAATAGTATAAATTATTTATGTCAATACATTCTAATAATACTAGTGAAAACCATTGAATAAGTTTATTTACTCAGGATAAACAATGTTGTTTTTCAACTACCTTTATTTAGTTATTCATGGTAAGACGAATGCTTATTCAACCTAAATAAGGCAAACGTTAAGACATGTTCAATCCTACAATTATTCAAACAATCATATTGAGTTTTTCAAACAATCTCACTGAGTTATTCAAACATCGACTATAAATATTATACGATTCTATAATTATTCAAACCATCATATTGAGTTTTTCAAATGTCGACTAATAGATGTTCAATGATTCTGCAGAGGTTTTATATGTGTAAGAAAGCGTCTATTTAATTTGAAATTCATGTTTGAATTTTAAAAATAACGACAAAAGCCGGTTACAATGTATTCAATTGTGGAAAAACAAAAGATTTGCTTGGATTTTTTTTTAATTGTATCGATTTTTATCTCACTCTCCTAAAATTTTGGTTGTTTCCTTTTTCAAATCAACCGAGATTTGATTCTCCACATCACCCCCATTTAGCCTATAATGTTGCTAAATTAATAGCCACTGATTTATCCTAATCCAACGCCCTACATTCAACCACACGCTTACACCATAATATGTATTGTACCGGAGTGCTCCCCTATATATATATACACGAACATTCATAATATAGGTTCACTTGATAAGGATTCATCCATCATGACTTTCATAACAATCCTATTTGATTATTACAGACATGATGAAATGTTTCAACAATCATGAAACCGGTATCCATAATCTTAAAACAACATAATCTCAAATCCATTCTCGAATGTACTTGGGTCCTCGAGCCCTAGTGTAACTATCATGGTTGGCTTCGGTAGAGGTTTAGTCAACAAATCAACAATGTTGTCATCCATGTGTATTTTACATAACCTCACATCACCCATTTGGACATAGTCTCAAAAGACGTGATATTTCCTAAGCACATGTCTAGATTTAGAATTAGAACTCGGTTCCTTAGATTGAACAATGATACCATTGTTGTCACAATAGATGTCAATTGCCTCAACACAACTAGGAACCACACCAAGCTCGGTAATGAACTTCCTTATCTAGACAACTTCCATAGCCGCATACAATTAATATAGTAATGTACTCAATCTCTTTCCTAGAATTAACTATTATATCTTGCTTTGAGCTTCTCCAGCTATAGCCCCTCCATTAAGGGTGAAGATGCATCCGAATTGAGATCGGAAGTCATCTTTGTTTGTCTAGAAGCTTGCATCAGCAACCCTTCAAAGATCAACTCATCATGTCCTCCATACACTAAAAAATCATCCTTAGTCCTTGTTTTGGGCAGGATAATCACACAAACGCGTTACCTGCTAAAATGAGGGAATTCTAACCAAATAGTGAGTACAACGCGTTATCGATGACAAACAAGAAGTAAACAGAGAAAAAGGACAACGAAGTAATAGCAAAATAGAGATTATGATTAGATTGTAATTGAATTTGCGAATAATTCTCATGTGATTACAAACAAGAACTTGGAGAGAATTGGTAAGTAAAGATGAATTGAACTCGAGGAGTGATTTCAAGTGTTGTCAGCAATGATCCTCCCATCTTTGCCTCGTCCTTATTTTATAGCCTTCTCCTCAAATTGAACCGTTGGTGTAACGCCTGGCTCATCCCGGAGATCTCGCCATTGGCATGAATGGGCTAGCCGTTGAAGTGGTTAATTATTGAATCCGAGATTTTCGCCATGCCTTGACTGCTTCTTTGGCTTTTCTCTCTAACAAACAACTTGGGCTAACCATCCTGGATTGCAACGTTCTTTTAGGTTGTGTTTCGGAGAGGCCCAACAGCCCTTCTTAAGTACTTGATGATGTTCTTAGCTGCACTCTAGTGTGCTTCATTTGGATACGATTGGTATTTACTACATACACTCAAAGAAAATGCAACATCTGGGCGACAACAAATTAATCATAGCATACACGATAAATTCTATTGCGGATGCATAAGGTATCATACTCATTTTTTCTAGCTCCACAAGTGTTAATGAACACTGCTTCTTGCTGAGATGTAAGCCCTACTACATATATAGGCAATAATCCCTTCTTAGAATTCTTCATATTAAACTTATCATGAACTTTATTCACATAAGTTCCAGAACTTAGTCCAATAAGTCTCTTACACCTATGTCTATAGATCTTGATGTCTAATATATACTCTTTCTCTCCTAAGTATTTCATTGAGAAATACTCCGTACTTCTTAAGTTAGTCCTTAACACATTCTAGCATAGAAAGGTTCTTCCCATGCCAATGAATAGTATGACATCCACATATAATACCAAAAGGGCTACTTTTCTCCCATTATTTTTTTTTTGTAAATACAAGGTTCTTTTTCACATCTAATAATGTCAAACTATTTGACTACTTTATCAAATTGAAGGTTCCAACTCCTTGATGCCTACTTAAGTCCATAAATGAACTTCTTAATCTTGCATACTTTCCTAAGATTTTGTGGATTGTCAAAACCCACATGTTGTGTCATGTACGTCACATCCTCTTCTGTATATTTTTAGAAAGCGGTCTAATTAACATCCATTTGTCAAACATAGAACGGAAATGTCATTTCTCGAAGTTTGGGCTCACCATAACTTGCTCGTATGTGGTAGGCTCGTCACTTGCTAAAAGTAGAGTGTCCAAACTCGCAATTAATATGAAATAAACATATCTTTTTGGTTGTGATATGGGCCTATCAAATCTATGTGTGGGATCTATGTGTGGGTGGAGCAACTAGAGGTCCAGCCACAACATTTTATGGATCAATAGAAATAGCATCTTGCGACCTCATTGCCTTTGGTATATGAGTTCCCTCTCCATGTTGAATTAGGTCCTCAAAATACATTATCTCATACATGAAGTAATCTATGTCCTCTTGTCGCTCGATTTGTTGCTTTTCTCAAAATTCTTCGAGATCAACATTCTCCCACTTGACTTTTTAGAAATAAATTCTTTGAAGAAGAAAGAGCCTAGACCCACTATGGAATTGAAATTGCTCTATATCTTGCCCAATTACTCTATTATTTATATGCGACTTTATAAAATTCGAATAAGATAAATAAACCAAATTCATTTTATCTCATAAGTCATAGTTGTCATTTAGCAAAACACTAAAACCTTCTAAATTATCCGAATTATAAATTTCCATTATGAATTCTATTTTCTTGGTCAAAACATTATAAATTCTATTATATTATTAATAATTGCCATCTTGATTGAAGAACAATTTTTTTTCAATTTCTTCATGGTTTCTAACTGAGTTTGTGTGCCCTAACAAAAGGAAGAGTTTCACATGAGTTGATAAACTGATGGAAAAGAATAATATGCCATATGTGTATAGATCACGACTTCACGACTTCACGTCTTCACCCCAGGGGCTATTCTGTGAATTGCATGTAATATACTTTTGTCTTGGCCATATGCAGTTTGTGATGTAGACTGTAGTATGTGTTATTTAATTATCCGCAACATTAATTGTAGTTCTAAAGGAGGGCAGGCCGGTGTGTGTTTCGTAACGTGCAAATTTGCAATCAATCTACTATTCTAAGCCTCTATGCCATCACAAACAAAAACAGAAAAAAGGTAGAGACAATTGCTATAGTGGCACGACACTCCCAAAAAAAAAAGAGGAAAGAAATGGCGAGCGGCAAAATAAAGAAAATGTTATCATGGGTGAACAAGTTCCGATATAAGCTAGACACACCGTCAAACCATCTAAAGTTTAAAACAAATAATTTTCTTTGTTTATCGATGGAGTCAAAAATATAAATCATAGGGCTTGTACATAAGGGTTTGATCCCTATCAAGGCTCTCATCTAAACATCGCTTAATTAAATGTTTACCGGCCAACATATTTAATTGTCCATTTCGTATAGACCTCCGTTTAAGTAATTACTTTTTTGTGGTAGAAACATTTAGATAATTACTATTATTAATAAAATGTTTTAGAATTTATTTATTTATTTTTCTTTGGCCAGATGTTCAAAAATTTAATTAAGTGCACAGCAATTCACCGATCGATTTATTAGATGAGAAGTGTATATAGTAATGTCGAAGTGGGATAGAATCAAAAAACGAATTGTTAATTAAATGCAGACAAACCGTAGAGAGGATTTGAAGTTTCAATTGGATAAGAATTGCTGAGTTCGACTTTACTTGCTCCTGTTCTACTTTATTTTACATGCAGAAATGCAGTACGAGCTAGTTAGCCACATACATTCAGCCCCATGCCACGTGTCCTCCCATTTGCAACATGGTTACGCCTCCGACCGACACGTGTCAACCCTACATGCATTACTAAACCTTACCTCCTCCTCAGTTATATAAACCCATTCCAATCCACCGTACAACAACAATCCAAGTACCTCGATCCCAAAAATTTGAAAACAAACGCTCTAGCTTATTGTTCCAAATCAATCTCGAATTCTCGATCGACCTTGAAGGTAGCAAAAATGGCGAATATGGGAAGGAACTTAGCAGGACCGCTGCTGTTCTTGAATTTGCTAATGTACTTGATCGTGCTCGGCTTCGCCAGCTGGTGCCTCAACCGCTTCATCAACGGCCAGACAAATCACCCTAGTAAGTAGTAAATCTCCCCTCCCCTAATTCTAATTTTTGAAATTCGAACGATTTCTCAATTACTGACATCTTCAATTCGGTGAATTATTAGGTTTTGGCGGGAACGGAGCGACTTTCTTCTTCCTGACGTTCTCCATGATAGCGGCGGTGCTCGGCGTGGCTTCGAAGCTCGCCGGCGCCAACCACATCCGCGCCTGGAGGAGCGACAGCCTTGCCGCCGCCGCATCCTCCTCCCTGGTCGCTTGGGCCGTCACCGCCCTTGCCATGGGGTACTAAATTAAATTTGATCCTCCTAATTTTATACTCCGTTTTTCCATTTAACTAATTCATAATGATTGATTGATTAATTAATTGAATTAAATTGATGATGACAGGCTGGCGTGCAAGGAGATCCACATCGGAGGGCACAGGGGATGGAGGCTGAAAGTGGTGGAAGCCTTCATCATCATCCTCACCTTTACTCAGCTGCTCTACCTGATGCTCCTCCACGCCGGAGTCTTCAGCAGCAGATATGGGCCCGGCTACAGGGACCCGGACTATGGCATGGTCGGCCCAACTACTGCTACAGATCCGGCCCATAAAGGAACTGCTAGGATCTAAGTTCAATTCAAACATCCACCCGGATATAGACCGGATGTTTGTTTTCTTTTATAAAATGTTAATTTACGGACAAGTGTGTTTTTAACAACTCGCTTGGTTTATGTATGTGGGTGGTCGGCTTATATATGTGTCTGTATGGAATGTGTACCAAATGTAGCTGATGTTTATTATCTTATGTAATCTTAGCTTTATTTCCATTGAATTCTATGTTTTGGTTTTATTTCCCGATTTGGATAGAAACTCGGCCCTGTAATAACACAGAACACCCTCGGTTAGAACACTACATATTCCCATACAATAGTAGCAATCTATCCACTTATTTTGGTGCTCTTATGCATTGGCATATAATTATCAAACCGAGGTACGAAAAAATAAAGTCTTCTTTTTAAGGGTATTATTGAAGAAAAATGCAGAATTCCACGCTAAATCCAATTCAAACGATCTCCAATTCTTCAATTTAGGCCTCAAGCTGTACGTAGGAGGCAACTTCTTCCGGCAGAGCATTTAAGTAGGAAAATACTTTGAATTCGCTACAACACTGGAAAAATACAAAAAAAAAAAAAAAAAGTAACGCCACCGTGGGGCTCGAACCCACGACCACAAGGTTAAGAGCCTTGCGCTCTACCAACTGAGCTAGACGGGCTCTGTTGGAAATTGCTATTAATATTATTACAAGAATAAATAAAGATGTCATATTCCTTTGCACAAAGGACAAACTAATCTTGTACATGGTAGATTACATGATACTAGAATATATGAACAAACCATTTTATAATTGCTTTTTGGAGTTTTTTCAAAGGGGGTCCGAGGGCAGAAAGTAAACGATAAAAGTCATTGCACTTTTATCAGAAACACTCTCCAAGCTGCAAAATTGGCAAGAACTCTGTGTAAGGATGTTTTATTGGGGAGACAAATGTTCAATTGAGTTATGTCCTAAGTTTTCTTGAATCCTAATTTAGTAGCTTCTGCCCCAGTATGTCCATTTCCTCGCTGGCTTTCCTGAAGCAAAACATAAAGTCCCTGCCAAAACAGCACATGCATCTTTGGCCAAAAACTATTGATTTTTATGCATTGCAAGTTATACACTACAGTATCTGATAACATTACAATTTAATTGCCTCCTTGATGCCTTTTTTTCCGCCTTGATTTTAATTTACACATATTGGCTAAGTAGATTGTGTATTGTGAAACTTGTACTCAAGACTTACCTTCCTCCATTGCTGGCTGTTCAAATGGTGTGCACAAGGTCTTTGCCGCTCCCATCTCACCCTTTGTCCGAGTTTTTACGTCTTTCTCGACTTCCTGCAGAACCAGCAAAAAAGATCTCCATACAGCAAAAAATTTATAGAATACCAAGTTAGCAACTAGGTGAAAGCAAGTACATACAACATACCTCCTCATCACACCAAGGAGCAAAAATCAACTTATTATGTGTCAATGCTTCAACAAACTCATCCCAAGTCCTAACAATCTTGATACACTCGTCACGCTTCTTCTTTGCAACATCAAACAGATTCCTTTGAATCTTGGCCAGGATTTCTTTTGCCTGGTCAACCAGTTTCGCCATAGGTATATCTACTTTCTCAGAGTTATCTCGTCGAACAACACGAACCTGACGTACATTATGGATTATTCAATGGCAAGCAAGAATGCAACAAAGAGAATAAAATCAAATACCAAAATAAAAAGTACACTGACCTGACTCTTAGCCAAGTCCTTTGGACCAATCTCAATTCTCAATGGAACACCTTTCAGTTCCCAATTTGAATACTTCCAACCAGGCGAGTAGTTATCTCTAAGATCTGCCTCGGCTCGAAGACCTGCATCCGTTAAAGTTTTAACAGTAGAAATACAGGCATCAAAGATTGCTTGTGTATCTGCATCTTTGAATGGGACAGGAACCACAACAACTTGAATAGCTGCTACTTTTGGAGGTAAAACCAAGCCTTTATCATCACCATGAACCATCACCATCACCCCAATCTACAATCAAAAGTATGAGATTATTAAGACATCTGTGATATTGAAAAATTCCATGGTTCAAAAAAATGTAATAGAAGAAACGTACTGTTCGAGTACTATATGCCCATGAGTTCTGCCAGACCATTGCTTTCTCTCCTTTCTCATTTTCAAAGTGTATTTCAAACATCTTAGCAAAATTCTGACCCAAACAGTGTGAAGTAGCACCTTGTATTCCACGTCCCGTGTTTGGAATGAAAGCCTGAGAGAAACCATCATACAAGATAGCTCAAGTTTATTTAGAAAGTTAACAAAGCCACTTACAGAAAGCTTCCTCAAGTTCTGTGTTCCTGAAACAATTACTTGCCTCAACACTTGTAGTGTAACAGCCTCCAGCAAATTTCTCCAACTCACTTTTCTTGCCTTTGATCACTGGAACAGCTAAATATTCTTCATAAATCTGTCTGTACAGCTCCAATATCAAAAGAACCTGTTAAAGTTGTAGCAATGACCTATTAGATATTACTTGAAGCATTACAACTGCAAAAAGTTAAAAAAGTTCTAGTATAAAATCTTTAACTTCAACCAAAGGAGAAGCAGAAAAACAAATACTAAGAAAATCTCAAAGATATTAGAACAGTATATCTAATGCAAAACCTCAGCATCTGCCTCTTCTTGAGTTGCAAAAGCGGTGTGTCCTTCTTGCCAGAGAAATTCCCTACTCCTACAACATATCAAAAAGACTTATAGTCAGCAAGGTTACTTCCATGTAGCTCAAACAAGAAATTTCTAGCACTTGCAAGCAATACTCATCTACCACGGGCATCTAAAAGTCCAAAGTAACTAGGACTAGAATGACAAAGTGAATGAAGAAGATTTAGACACATAATTTCACTGCAAGCACCGATCTTGCAGTACAGAACCGATTTTTCATTATCTATAGGGAAAATGGCCTTTACATAAAGCACAATCGATTTGGAGAATTCAATCAAATGTAAGTATGGATTATCATCAGTCCGACGTAACGGGTAGGCATAGACATTTATGTAAGACTTTACCTTCCTGATGTTTATTTCATATCACGTCTTAGGAAAAACCATAGATCACACAGATTAACTACTAGACTTGTAAATTCCAAGTCTGAATGAAGATAACTGCAACCACCTTATTTGATTGTGAAACACATGGCACATGATCAGTAAACATTTGTACTAGCCTGTTATATCCCAGTGAATATAGATTAGATTTTTGGCAACCCCATGAAATGTATAAACTCAAGGGTCAGTTAAACCAGTTATTGGATCATAAAGAAGGATAGCTCAAGCACATGACAAGCTAGTCCCATCAGAAATATGCAATTAAATAGAGCCATCTTATCGGATTAGATTACCTGATAAAAGGAGTAGGGTTGCTAAATTCCCATCTAACAACATTGCACCATTGATTAAGCCTCAAAGGTAAATCGCGATGGCCCCTGATCCATTTAGAGAAATAAGGACACATAACAGTCTCACTCGTGGGACGGATAGCATATGGAATTTCCAACTCAGATTCTCCTGATTTGGTTACCCAAGCAACCTGAAGAGGATGCAAAATGCAAAAACATAATTGCTCAGGACTTGCGTTATACATTTCAAAGGAAAAAGGAGGTGTTCTATAAAGTTGTAGGCAACCTAAGAAAAAGATTAACTATCATCATCAAACTCAAACAAGGAGTTCCGGAAAAATGATGAAATTTTCATCTGCAACCCAAAATCGAGCAAAAATGAACTCATTCAAAATAAGGTAAGTGATTCACCTCAGGGGCAAAACCCTTGATGTGGTTTTTTTCCTTGTCAAGTACACTCGGAGAAACAAAGAGAGGGAAATAGCAATTATTTATTTTCATCTTCTTTATCTCCGCATCAAAGAATGCCTGTGATCATTATAATTATTGTCAGCGTATCATCAAGCTTCTGTATCAGAACAACGATCACTCAATCAATCACACAAAATTCCCTTACTTAGACAGACTGCTTAAGTAACTAGTATTAGTATCAGCATCATGGAAAAGTTTACAATCCAATACTAAAAAACTCACTTGCATAATCTCCCAAATGGCCATGGTCCATGGCCGAAGAATGTAACACCCAGAAATATCATAATACTCTATCATTTCAGCATCAACAATAACCTGAACCACCAAAAAAAAAACAATCATTAATCTTCAGCACATTTTTATTAATTATTGCGCCCGGCCCATGCATTGATTAGAGAACATAATCGAGAAAACATATGTAAGAAACGGATACCTCAGCATACCATTCTCCGAACTTGTCATCCTTCTTGGAAGTCAAGCCAAGACCAGTCTCTTTCTTCACCTCCTTCTTCTTCCCACCTAATCCAATCCTCAAGAATTAATGTCAAACAAGAAATCACCTTTCACGCAAAGCAAAAAGCTACATTTTTTTTTGGCAATTTGGATACCGCTTTTCGGTTTTGTATTTCCCTCTTCATCCTCCGTATTATCCAACCAGGGTGCGAACCTGCAATAAAATTGAAAAGATCATTGAGGATTGTACAATTCTGAATCCAGATGAACGAAAAAACAAAGTTCAGTGTAAGGGAGAAGTGTGAATTCGACAATTACATACATTTCCATTTTTCAGCGGATGTGATTACAGGCACTAAACAGGAGATCGCAAATCAAAATGTGAGAAACAACAAAGAAAGAAAGAAAGAAGGAAAGATCATAGATACGTTTAGAGACAAGGATTGAGAGTGTAAAGCTGACCGAAAACAGAGGGGGGAGAAGACTCGGTCAGAGAGAAAGACGGGATTGTGCGCCATTTTACACACATCCCATTATAAGTTGTAGGATTAATTTCTACAAAAAAAAATTACTTTATTAAATTCCGAATTAGGTTTTGGCGACAACGGAGCTACATTCTTCTTTCTAACGTTCTCCATGATAGCGGCGGTACGGTGCTCGAAGTGGCTTTGAAGCTCGCCGGTGCCAACCACATCCGTGCCTGGAGGAGCGACAACCTCTCCTCCGCCCGTCTTCTTAGTTGTCGGCAAGTCAGCATATAAATGTTATTATTCATATTTCTAATTGAGTTTTAAGATGAAAAACTTAGGGTGTATTTGAATTACCGAGTTTATGCTTTATAGAGTTTGGTTCAAATAGAATAATTCCTTATTCTATAAAATAAAGAGCGTTTAGAACCCAATTTTTTTTTATTTAAGGGTAATATTCTCGGAAATTAGGGATCCGGTGGCATTTTTTGTAATTTTTCTGTTATGGTGAAAATGTGCATTACGTAGGCATGGACATTTGTGCGGGCCGGCCCGGCCCGACCCGCTTTTTTTTTAACGTTCAGCCCGGCCCGTCCAGCCCGCGGGCCAGACAGGCCCAACCCGCCTGGGCCATGGGTCGGGCCCGGGTTGGGGAATTGTGGCCCAGCCCGGTCGGGCCCGGGCCAGCCCGGCCCGGCCCGGAAATTTAATAAAGGACCGGGCCTATATATAGCAGCCCGGCCCGGCCCGGGGCCCGACCTGCTCCAGCCCGGTACAATACCGGTCCGGTCCCGGGCCCTACTTCTCCGGCCCGGCCCGGTGGTGGCCCGGCTCGGGCCCGGCCCAGCCCGGCCCATGTCCATGCCTAGCATTACGATATACCAAAAATGCATTATTAAACCCAAATATTTTGGGCGATTGAGTTCAATCAAAATCAAGTTAATTGGACTCCTAGGATGGTGCACTTTTTTGGTTTAGCAATGCACTTTTTGTAATTCGCAATGTACTTTTCCGCCATAACGATGCACTTTTATAATGAACTGAACATGGAGCGCGTGTCCTGCTGACTTCATTTTTGTCTGCACTTTTTCGACTTACTAATGCATTTTTGTATTTAGCAATGCAATTTTTCACGATAGCGGTTCACTTTTGTAATTTCCGAGAAATTACAAAAATGCCACTGCATCCCTAAAGCTCGTTTATTCTTTTCATTCGTGCATCTGGGCTTGTAGTTGCGTTGCAAGCGCATACATGCAACGAGACCTTGAAGTAGGGGATAACGCAACTCGAAATAAAAAGCAGTAGGCATCGGTCAGTAGAACCTATAAAAAAGAGATGGTTCATCATTATCTGAGTCGAGCGAGAGCGTCTGATCTATGCTATCGATCTCTTCTCTTTTTGAGCTTCTAGCTTCAACAAGTGGGAATCACGACAACAACAAGTCTCCTTCGGTTACTTTCTACTAAATAGGACAAGAGGGATGCAATTACCACAGGTTGATTAGAGCGAAGGCATTTCCAAATTTCTGCTTTGTTATATCAACAGATTCATTGAGCAACTAGAGAATTTCAGCTGCAAACGAATGAATAGACGAACGAATGGGAATTGAGATATAGAGAACATGGACTTGATTGAACAAACGTGACGTTAGCAAGAACAACTTGATCCAAGGGCTCTAAACGCTCCTTATTTTATAGGATAAGGAGTTATTTTATTTGAACCTTACTCATGCTTTATAATGTGTTATGGTTAATTTAATTGAATTTAATAATTTAAATGGTTAAAACTTTGTTTGGATTAAGTTAAGGTTTAGTAACTGTAAAAATTCTAGTACATTCTAAAAGGCAAACAATTTATACATATGTGTATGTGTGACCTTTGAAAAGATAGCAAGTTCCTATTTATTTTATCTAAAAGATAACTTATTAAAAGAATATAAACTCTACCAAACAAACCATTATGCAAAATAAACTATAGCAAAAACTCTTTATACTGCATGTGATCCAAAAAAACTCTTAATGCACAAATAAATGTGTGAACCCGCGTCATATTTGATGGTGCGCGAAATAAACCGCTAAATAAGAAAAGGACGAAAAGTCTAAAATACAACAAAGAAAAGAGATAATACGCCACATGATATATACGTGTCCAAGTATAATAGGGTGGCCACGTAAGGATTTGCATGCATGAAATTAACATGTATCCATGCAAATCCCATCACATGTGTGTGTAGTTTGCTTGAATTAGTTCCATATAAAGTCATTCAATGACTTGTTGAAAAGTCAATAAATGCGGCTTGAGAGTGCAGTCTGATGGCATTTGTTTTGGTCCAGTTAAACGACCTCGCTCTTGAAGTTGCAAGAAACTACATGCAAACTCCACCATATATTCCCATACGCATAAATCTCGTGTGCAAGGTTGGGAAAAATATCCGGGTTCAAGTTTCGTTGCTATTTTTGGTCCACTAAGAAGATGACATGTAAATAGCTTAAGAGCTAAGTAATGCTCAAAACCATTTGTAAAACAAATAAGGCAATCCCACATCGAACAAATGCAAACAGGCAAGCAATTCTCATCACTATATATAAGGAAAGAAACAGGACAAAGAAGAGGTCGAAAATCCTCTCTGGCTCGAGAACTATCTCGTTTGCCAAAGCTCGACGTGTTTGATCTCCGAGTGATTTCGCGCTATAAACGGTATGAGGTTTAAAGACTTTATTCGTAAAGAGCACAAAAACAACCGGCTGAGGGGTGGGGAGGAGGAATAATCCTCGTACGAAAACCGTTTGGTTGTACGAATTCTCGAGAGTTAGTATTTTTATACTCCCGTTTATAGCGCAAATTATATCGGGTTTCAACACTGGCGCCGTCCGTGGGGAGGCAGCTCTCCCTATCCAACCTACTCTCGGGAGATAATCAAATGGGTCGCGACCTCTCCCCTCCGTTCCATCATGGCATATATATATGTATGGTATATATGGCCAAACAACCCGAGGTCCTCTCCCCTCCATTCCATCATGGCATATATATTATATATAGGGCCAAACAAGCACAAGCGAGGTCAACAAGCATGATGTGATGATGGGGTATAGAAGCGAGGTCAAAGAAGGCGAGGCCAACCACGTTTCAGGCAAGTGCCACACCGGGCCACGTTCCAAGCGAGGTCAAAATTAGCGGGATGTCCTCAAAGGCAGGCGGGCTTCTCCGGGGCCGTGCTCGGCGTCATCCCGGTGTTGCCTTGGCCAAACACCGCGGCCTTCCCTTTCCGACTCGGCACCACGGTCTTCATGGCGGTCTTCATGACGGGCTTCGTGCTCCAACATGGCCAACTAGAGGGCACTTTCCCCCTCACGATGGCTCCGTGGTGCGCCATTTTTGTTGGCATCTCGACCTCGGGGTTCACAACAAAGCAAGGTCATGGAGGTTGGCCAAGAAAATCAACGAGGTTGGCCGAGCGTGCATGGCGAGGTTGGCCAAGAAAATCAACGAGGTTGGCCAAGTGAGGTCCAAATGAGCGATGCCATGGAAGGGCTAATTAGGTAGGAAGGCGCAGGGAGTTCATCTCGAAGGAGGCATGTCCATCTCAAAGTGGGCATGCGTGGCGAGGTCGGCAAGCAAACAAGCAAGTTACGAGGTTGAGGTTGGGCAAACATTGAGGTTGTCCAAACAAGCGAGGTCGGCCAAAAAAGCGGGGTCGTCGCCAACAAGCGAGGTCCAACATGCGAGGTCCATGGCCCACAAGCGAGGTCAGCCAAAGAAGCGGGGCAATCGTCGCGATCATCTTTGTGCTGCCTAAATGACTAGCTGCAGGGGTCTTCGGGATCCGTCGGCGAGCTTGCTTCGGCATCGGCGATTCACAATCCATCGAGGCCAAACATCGCGGGGCTCGTGCGCGGTGCGAGGTGGTTGAAACCAATCACCAAGTAGGCGAGGTCCTTCCAAGAGAATGCAAAAATCGGCGATAGGTGCGTGGACATTCTCTAAGGGGTCGACCGGCGCGCGGTTTCGCCACGGCCATGGCGCGTGGTCATTCTCTAAGGGGTTGAAGGCGGTGCTTCCTTTGGTTTAACCTTGGCGCTCAATGTCACCTCGGTGGTTCCTCGGCAAGGCCGAGGTGCGCGTCCTTTGACTGGCCTCGGCGTCGTTGGTCAACCTGCCTTCGCTCCACGTCTTTGTACTCTATCTTCCAAGGAGTCGACTCTCTTGGTGGGCTATTCCGGTGCGGCGCGATCCAAGACCAGTAAGCAAGGTCGTGGGCTAGCCGAGCTTGTCAAACTCAAAATCGAGGCAAGCGGGGCCGAGGCTTAAAAGGCGAAGTGGATAGGCGGGATCTTTTGAAAATGAGGTGTCCTGGGCCAAACAACAGCGAGGTGATGGCGAGGTGCTTGCCGCGTGGGATCTCAAGCTTGTTCTTGGGGCTGGCGAGCAAGGCGACACCGCACGGCATGCACATAGTCTCGAACGTGGCCAGCACTTCGTAAAAGGGGATGACGTGCCCATAGCGTCGAATTGGCCAAAAAAATAATGGGGAAACTCTTGCCAAAAGCTAGCAAGATGGGCGTAAGCCTCGAATCTCGTTGGACCAAGCCTTTCATCTCGTCTGCCCTTTATTTGGGTCCAGTGGATGAATTGGCCCATGTGACGAACAAATGATCAAAATGAAATGTGGAGTGGAGTGGTGGGGCTATAATTTCCAAGATATTGGCCCAGGTGTGACACATGCCTGTGTCATGAGGATGGCCTTCGTTCCAAATAACACGCGTTGCCTGGTCGTGGAATGAGGTAAGCTTTGTAAGTTTGACTCGCTAATTAATTATACTCGTTATATACTCGCATGTGGGAACCAAGTTCCTAATATCTCGTTAAAGTCCACCCCTCGCTTCCCGCTTGGGGTTGGAGAATCTCGAAAAGCGCGCGATTCCATCCCTCGCTTCCCGCTTGGGGTTGGAGATTCTCGGTTTTATGGTTTCGAGGTCCATCCCTCGCTTCCGCTTGGGGTTGGAGATTCTCGGTTTTATGGTTTCGAGGTCCACCCCTCGCTTCCCGCTTGGGGTTGGAGATTCTCGGTTTTATGGTTTCGAGGTCCACCCCTCGCTTCCCGCTTGGGGTTGGAGATTCTCGGTTTTATGGTTTCGAGGTCCACCCCTCGCTCCCGCTTGGGGTTGGAGATTCTCAGTTTTATAGTTTCGAGGTCCACCCCTCGCTTCCCGCTTGGGGCTGGAGATTCTCGGTTTTATGGTTTCGAGGTCCACCCCTCGCTCCCGCCTGGGGTTGGAGATTCTCGGTTTTATGGTTTCGAGGTCCACCCCTCGCTTCCCGCTTGGGGTTGGAGATTCTCGGTTTTATGGTTTCGAGGTCCACCCCTCGCTTCCCGCTTGGGGTGGAGATTCTCGGTTTTATGGTTTCGAGGTCCACCCCTCGCTTCCCGCTTGGGGTTGGAGATTCTCGGTTTTATGGTTTCGAGGTCCACCCCTCGCTTCCGCTTGGGGTTGGAGATTCTCGGTTTTATGGTTTCGAGGTCCACCCCTCGCTTCCCGCTTGGGGTTGGAGATTCTCGGTTTTATGGTTTCGAGGTCCAGCCCTCGCTTCCCGCTTGGGGTTGGAGATTCTCAGTTTTATGGTTTCGAGGTCCACCCTCGCTTCCCGCTTGGGATTGGAGAATCTAGTTTAAAGGTCCACCCCTCGCTTCCCGCTTGGGGTTGGAGAATCTCGTTTAAAGGTCCACCTCTCGCTTCCCGCTTGGGGTTGGAAATTCTCGTTTAAAGGTCCACCCCTCGCTTCCCGCTTGGTGTTGGAGAATCTCATTTAAAGTCCACCCCTCGCTTCCCGCTTGGGATTGGAGAATCTAGTTTAAAGGTCCACCCCTCGCTTCCCGCTTGGGGTTGGAGAATCTCGTTGAAAGGTCCACCCCTCGCTTCCCGCTTGGGGTTGGAGAATCTCGTTGAGGTCCACCCCTCGCTTCCCGCTTGGGGTTGGAGAATCTCGTTTAAAGGTCCACCTCTCGCTTCCCGCTTGGGGTTGGAAATTCTCGTCTAAAAGTCCACCCCTCGCTTCCCGCTTGGGATTGGAGAATCTAGTTTAAAGGTCCACCCCTCGCTTCCCGCTTGGGGTTGGAGAATCTCGTTTAAAGGTCCACCCCTCGCTTCCCGCTTGGGGTTGGAGAATCTCGTTGAGGTCCACCCCTCGCTTCCCGCTTGGGGTTGGAGAATCTCGTTTAAAGGTCCACCTCTCGCTTCCCGCTTGGGGTTGGAAATTCTCGTTTAAAGGTCCACCTCTCGCTTCCCGCTTGGTGTTGGAGATTCTCATTCAAAGATACACCCCTCGCTTCCCGCTTGGGGTTGGAAATTCTCTATGGACGAGGTCCAAACTCTCTTATGGACGAGGTCCAAATTTTCTTATGGATGAGGTCCAAACTCTCTATGGACGGGGTCCAAATTCTCTTATGAACGACGTCCTAACTCTCTAAAGGACGAGGTCCTAATTCTCTAAAGGGTTGAGGTCCCAACTCTTGAAAAGTGCGCGAACTCCACTTGATCTCAGGTTTAGATCACATCGCATAAAGTCGATAAGCTGGCGCACCTGCTTGTTGTCTCGTTGCCCTCGTGGAACGAGCGTGCCGAGCCAAGGGGTTGTGATGGTGCGCGAAATAAACCGCTAAATAAGAAAAGGGCGAAAAGTCTAAAATACAACAAAGAAAAGAGATAATACGCCACATGATATATACGTGTCCAAGTATAATAGGGTGGCCACGTAAGGATTTGCATGCATGAAATTAACATGTATCCATGCAAATCCCATCACATGTGTGTGTAGTTTGCTTGAATTAGTTCCATATAAAGTCATTCAATGACTTGTTGAAAAGTCAATAAATGCGGCTTGAGAGTGCAGTCTGATGGCATTTGTTTTGGTCCAGTTAAACGACCTCGCTCTTGAAGTTGCAAGAAACTACATGCAAACTCCACCATATATTCCCATACGCATAAATCTCGTGTGCAAGGTTGGGAAAAACAGCCGGGTTCAAGTTTCGTTGCTATTTTTGGTCCACTAAGAAGATGACATGTAAATAGCTTAAGAGCTAAGTAATGCTCAAAACCATTTGTAAAACAAATAAGGCAATCCCACATCGAACAAATGCAAACAGGCAAGCAATTCTCATCACTATATATAAGGAAAGAAACAGGACAAAGAAGAGGTCGAAAATCCTCTCTGGCTCGAGAACTATCTCGTTTGCCAAAGCTCGACGTGTTTGATCTCCGAGTGAGATCGCGCTATAAACGGTATGAGGTCTAAAGACTTTATTCGTAAAGAGCACAAAAACAACCGGCTGAGGGGTGGGGAGGAGGAATAATCCTCGTACGAAAACCGTTTGGTTGTACGAATTCCCGAGAGTTAGTATTTTTATACTCCCGTTTATAGCGCAGATTATATCGGGTTTCAACAATATTAATCCAATAAACTTTAAGAATAAAAACTAAACAATGCGAATTATAATTTTTATTTAATCAACTTCGATGAAAATTTATTATTCTTTTGCACAGAAGATGAGATTAGTTTCTATATCAATTTTGGTGTATTCTAACTAAATTTATTTATTATTGTCATATAGCTAAATTTCAAATTTTCTTCGGTCTATCGAACGTACCATTTTTTATTACTCCCTCCAATTCACAATATTTGGCCCTTTTAGCTTAAAATATCTATTCATAGTATTTGGTCTTTTTTATTCAATTAATATTAAAACATTCTAAAAATAACATAAATTCATTTATTTTGTTCTAGTTTCGCTAAAATTCTTACTAAAATTAAATTGAAAATATACATTGAATCATTAAGTTCTAAGATAGTAAATTTTCATATTTTTATTTTGAGCTAATCTGAAAAAGTGTGGAAATTTCAAAAAAAAAGTGTGGAAAATGGAGATCGAAAGGCCCAACTTGTGAATATGAGGGAGTATAAAATAGTTATGTACGCTGCATTTTTTGCACCAAATCATGAACAGTGGCACAATCATGGACCTCTAAATTTTCATTGATTCCATTGTTAAGACATGTAAGTAATTTGCACTTTAAACCTCAGAAGAGAAGTGACTTTCCCGCATTTGGATCACTAGACCCTACAAATTAAAGACTCAATAACTTTTAGACGAATGAGGGGCGCCCCGTTCAGAGGTGTAGGGCGCCCCGGTAATTAAAGCGGTGGGCCCTACCGCTGCACATAGCAGCGGTAGAACCTACCGCTTGCCCTTTTTTTTTTTTTTTTTTAAAATCAGTCAACGAGGCAGATTCCCGCGTGGGAATCTGCCTCTGCATGCAGAGGCAGCGGCAGCGGTGGCCGCTGCCGCTACATGCCTGGGATTCTGCAATTTTGCAGAATCCCAGTTTGACTGGGTGGGGAGTTGGGCACCGGCGAGCTCCCTTCTGCTTTTAAAACCGAGGGCAACGCCATTTCACCATTTCCACACAAATCTTCCTCACTTGCTCTCCATTTTCAAAGTTCCGAACGAGTTCTCAAAATTTTGCCTCAATTTTTTGAAGGTGGTCTCAAATCTGATTCCAAAATCCGTTAATTCGATTCAAGTGGTCCCAAAAATGAAGAGTTTTTCGCTATCGGTATGTATGATTTTTTTGTATTTTAATTGAATTATTTTAAGTTATTAAGGTTAAAACTAACGTAATTTTTTTTATTAGAATTTGTTTGGCTCGAAATCATCTTCAAGCTCCCAGCGTAGACGGCGGAATGAATCCCGGCGAAATATTAACTTAAATGAGAGCGAGGCAACCTCGAGAGTTCGAGAGGAGGTTGAAGTCCCGCTTCCGGAAGCGACGACGAGCCAACCCGTCGCCCACGTCGCCCACGTCGCCCCCGTGGAGGGTTTAGGTACGCAAAATATTAAATTTAATTTTAATGTATGAATTAATTATTAGTTTTATGTATTAAGTAGTTTATAGGTTAATTACCGAGAGTTTGATCGATTAAGTAGTTTACATGATAGTAAATTTATATGTTAATTTACACCCTAAAATTAATTAATTAATTATTTAATGTACAATTTATAGACTAATGTATGTATAATTATTAGTGATTAAGTAGTTGTAGAAAATAATTATAAAATTTCATAATTTGAATAGTTAATTTATTTATGGTGTAATTATTAGTTTTATGAGTTTAAATTAGGTTCATACATGTTACTAAGTTAATTTATGAGTATTATAAAAATAAGCGATTAAGTTGTTGTTGAGGGTGAATATGAATTTTTCTTAATGTGCATGGTTACTATATTTACGGATGAATTAATAATTTGATATATTAATTATGTGTTTAAATGAGCTTTATGCACGTTATTAGATTTTAGAGAAATATTGTAAAAAATGCATGCAGATGATATTTCAGCAATCGAAAGATTGCTGAATAGAAGTGGTGATACTTTTCCGTACCTTTATGTGGACCCTACCCAGCCCACATATGCTAATACGGGTTATGGGCAAACTGGTCCATCATTTGCTCATGGGCAATACGGGGCTTATCAATTTCCCCTGCAATATCCAACACAAGAGACGTATAACTACGGTAGTACGAGTTATATGCCACCCCCAGAGACTCAGTATGGTGGTAGTACGAGCTATATGCCACCCCCAGAGACGCACCATTATGGTAGTACGAGCCATAGCATGCCACCACAAGAGCCGTACATGCAGCTGACGTTGTACACAGACCCGGCTCCTCCGTCGTACACAAACCCACCCCCTCCCATGCGCTACTCGGCTCCTCCAGAGCCCGATATCCCGGCCCATGATGATGAGGTCCCGGCTTATGAGGACCCTGCATTAGCGGCCCCGGTCCATCCGGTGGGCGGTTATGGTGGTGGCCCAAGCGACACGTCCTTACTCACCCACTTTCATACCCATAGGGCACATTACATATGGGATCACCAACAGGTAAGAACGGCCTATAATTTTTAAATTTATGATATTATTTATAATGTTCAAAACTTAAATTTTGTTGTAATGTGAACAGTGGGCGAAAAACCTAAAAGTGCAAGGTCGGTCCGAGGCGTTAGACTTCTTGAAAGAATTGGCGGACAATCATTCAAACCAGGAATGGGTGACGCTTGTAAACCAAAGCGGCTTGAGTCATCTGAAGGATTGGAAGTTCCGGGAAATGGACAAAGCGCTTATTTCTGCATTCGTGGAGAGATGGCACCCGGAAACGAATAGTTTCCACTTTCCTTGGGGAGAGATTACCATCACCCTCCACGACGTCTCAAAGATATTGAATCTTCCATTGAATGGCGCTAAGGTCAAGAAAGGGCTTTTGAGTACTGACGCTTTACGCTTGAGGATGGCGGAAATGCTAGGAGTTGAAGTTAGGGAGGTGAACAGGCAGACCTCAGGCGGTGGCATCAACACGGTGGTGTTGAAGGAAAGGTTGTCAGCCCTGGTGGAACAAGAAGCGGACCCAAATTTGATCGCATCTCTGTACTTGTTCATGTTGCTTCCTTCCTCGGCTCGATAATTCAGATAATAGCCATTTGACTTTAAGAAATGGAGTGAGAATTGAGTTACATTCATTGAGCTCATCTCTTTCTTCAATACATCGTGCCGAAAAGTGTACAACTATCTCATCGAAGTTGTGATGTCCGGCCACTTTTCACACAAGTATGTCATAACAAACTTCGGGGCACCATGTGAGAGGGTTAATATCCTTGCATCCTCCTTTTGCTCATCAGTTAAGCGGCCGGCAAAAGGATATCCCTCCAGACCAGTGGAAAGGTCGTGGTTGTGGCGACCGGATTTCACGCTTAGCCGCCAATGATGGGTCCTCCTGTCCCGTTGGCCAACTAATTCGAACGGGCAGCCCATCTTCCTGCTACGTGGTTTTTCCTTTAGATCATCACCAACTTGTAGGGTCGGCATATTAACACCGGATTTGCCCTTCTTCTTTGGATTGTACTCACCGGCCAACACACATGCTAAAAGGACCTTCGTTTCCCATGAGTTCTTAATTGTCAACACCATGTTCAAATTACGTCCTACTTCTCTAGCCCATTTTAGCATATGATTCCGTTCCGACCACTCATTATCAGTCACAAAATAGGTAGAAAAATCGGGAAACTGGAAACAATTATGACAAATACTTCATTAATTAATTCGATTATAAACTCCCAAATTCAACACAATATGAGAAATTAAAACGAAAATTTTGCACTAACACAACTAATTTAACAATTATAACAACTAGAAAATATGATTAGTTATAACAACCCTAAAAAATGATTGCTTATAATAAAAATAATAATTTAATAAATGATCGATTACATACCGCTTCTTCGTTTTGATGCAAAACCTCATCGTTTTGATGTCCACTATAAGGAATTCCTTCTAAACCGCCATATTGATCGTCGCTCACATTCACCGGATTTGAAGTAGAATAGCCATGTCCACCGTAAGGAATTCCTTCAAAACCGCCATATTGATCATCGTTCTCATTTACCGGATTTGAACTAGAATAGTCTTGTCCTTCGTTGAATGGCCAAAAACCCGACATTATTTTGGTAGAGGTAATTTTGGGGACGAATTTGAGAGCTTTTTTCTTGTTACCGCGTTCCGACCTCGCCTCATTGCTCAGTATAAATAGCCGCGATATTTTTTTTTACTGAGGGCAAGGGAGCGGCAGCGGCCACCGCTGCCGCTCCATGCAATATTTTTTTTAAAAAAAAAAAGGCAGCGGCAGCGGTGGCCGCTGCCGCTGCCTTTTATTCAATTTTTTTTTTAAATTTAGAGCGGTAGGGCACACCGCTGCTAAAAAGCCGGTGCGCCCTACAACTCTGATCGGGGCGCAATTACTCGGCTAACTTTTAATGGAAGGAGTAGATCAGTTAAGATGAGTATCCGGATTGGTGTGATGCGCGCTGAGGTCTAAAGGGTTGTCATGGAGCTAGGTAGAAATCATCATGAATAGGTGGCAAATCATAAGACTCATCATCCACTTCATGTCAATCATCATCATCCACGAGGTGGCTCATCGAAATCATATTCAAGTCATCTTTGTAATCCTTATAATCCACCTTTGTGACCAAAGTTATGGCCATCATCACAACTTTGCTTGGGCTGACCGAGTGGGAAATCATCCACAAAAGGTGTGGCAAACACATTCTCAAACTCATGTTTTGTCAACGATTTCCTCTCTTCTCCCTTATGCAAAGGATCTTTCGTCCTTAGAACACTAGAAGATGCCATCTCGGGTTGCAATCGCCCCTTTCCTTTGTAATTGGTCACATTATCATCGAAATAGTAACAATGCATGCTTGTAGGAAGAGGCGTGGACTTATTAATCTTGGCATGAAGATCCCTAAATTTCTCATCTTATTCCAAACAGAAATTCTTCGAGGTATTGAAAAGGATCCATTTGCCTCCTCATGGAGTTCTTGATCATGTCTTGAACTTCTTCCATGATTTCCATTTGAGACATCGTAACGTAACTTAGCCTGAAAGGATTAAAGACAAGAGGATTAGTTCGACCAAGCAATAAAGCCTCTGTGTATCCTATGTTCCTTCAAATTACAGCAAAAAAAGGTACCTAAAGGGGACATTCTAGGGCTTAAAACAAGTTGAATAAAGGAAAAAGAAGAAAAATGCAAATCAAGGATAGTAAGAAAACACGCAAGCAAATTGTTTGGTGCAAGAGACCAAGTAATTAAGCAGATTTCAAAACCAAATTAAATTCAATAAAATATTATGTAAGCTTCAAGAAAGAATTTATATTTAGGAAACACACTCAACTTGGAACAATTACTTGATTCTACCTATAATGCTGTCCATGTTATGGTCCAACAATTACAAGCATGTTCTAGAGTAGGTTGCACACTTTATGATCCAACACTTGCAATTATATATATAAGACGGAGGAACTGATTTTTGTAACAATGTGTGGACAAGACTCCTTAATTAATCCAAAAAAAAAAAAAATAGCAAGCAAACAAATTAACAAGGTAACTAAGGAAAGATCAAGTAGTGTTGTATAATCCAATGAATATGTATTTCAATCCACTTGCAAACAAATAAACTGAACAAAATTAGCTAGATTATATAAAGTCACAATCAAAACATAATCTTTGACTAAATCTAAACAATAAGCAAACATAACGTAGCAGTTTTTATCAAACTTGTAGCTTAAGTAATAAGGACAATTAGTTTAGGGTTTTGTCAAGAGAGGGATAGTGTAATACTCGGTCTTAAATCTCCTCCTTGAACCGAGATTTCTTGCTTTGTAAGTAATATCGGTGAATCTTCTTAATTTTATATTAACTAAACTCGTTGCCTAAACTAAATTGCCCCTAATATTTTATTCCCTGGAGGGCAATCATTAAGACATTGTTAATCATTAAATAATTAACTTAATCGATCATATCCTTAGTTAACCAAATTATTATTATTTTTTTGGTCGGAAGTTAAGCTAATTATTTAAAAGGCTCTCCAAAAGGCAAAAAACCCTCGTCACTTTTCTTGTCGTATGCGTGCCACAACTCTCATGTACCCAACCTCGAGGATTTCCTCCGACGTGCCATTTCGATCTCCTAGTCGTTTTATGCCACCAGTGAACACTGAGCTACACCTCTCCATTCTCTTCCTCCACATCACAGTTGTGTTTTACTTTGCTCTTCCTTGTTTCGATCATCAATATTGTGTTATGTGGTGCAGCAAAGCTTATCGCCCGCCACCAAGAACTAGGCGTTTTTGTTTTCCACCCCGGTGAAGATCTGCAGTTACACAATCGACGATAATTTCTCTTTCGTCGGGAGTCGTCGGAGACATCTAGTTGGTGGGTTTAGGGTATGCGAGCGTGTCAAGTTGGATCGGGTAAATGTCAAGGTTAATTGTCAATAGTAGTGATCACCATGTATGTCTAGATAGTTAATGGGTTAGTAGGCTATAGTTAAACTCAAATTCTTTTGGACACTATTGAGATGGCTTATATACATGATTGTGATCCAAGATTTTGGACACTTACTGATGGTATGTCAATAGTGATCAGCATATATGCACACTCATGGAAGGATCTTGGACACCGGTGGTTTTAGGATTATTCGTATATATAGAGATGGGTTGGTCAAATTAGTATTTAATCTTGGATCAGATAGATAAATGCTCCAAGTGTGCAATTTTTTTAAAACTTGTTGAGCTTATGTATCAATCATAATTCAATTCTAAAAAATCTTTCTGTTCTATCTTTCAATGCAGTGATTGGATTGACAGTGATGAAGAATACATGCACAAATTCTTGCTTTTGCACAATCATATGCATGTAGTCTCTAGCAAATGCTTGATAAATGAAATTTGTAGCCTGAATATATAATATCAGACACATTAGTAGTTGGAATCGGTGCACTGGAGTTGCAGGACCATCTGTGCACTGCTGAGTGGAGTGCAATATGCTCTAATGACTTTATTTTGCTGAATGGTTATAGCAATAACTGTCCATTCTCATGCAGCACTGTCCAAACTGTAACAATTAATTATAGCAACCAAATAATTTTTTCCCCTTTTACAGTTTCCTGTAATTTGTATGCGGATTAATTTATTTTTTTTGGTAGGAGGAGAGGCGGTACTCTCCGGGCCCTAGGGCCAGGAGCATGTTGGAATGTTTCAATTGTGTATCATCTTGAAGCTAGGTTAAAGATATTTTTATCTACACAACAATTTCCTACATGCAGTCAGCTTTCTTTATGTACGTTCATTAGCCCCTTTTTTGTTATCATTGTAGAAAAATCCCTAAAATCAACTAAAAGAGAAAGAGAGAGATTAGCAAGCGCGTGGGCCACTTTATTAGTATCACTCACGAGGAATATGGATATGGATATCTGCAACTGCAAGCAACTCCCGGCGTTTCTTTGCTAGTAATTAGAGAGGGCCATTGCAACTTATCAAACGTACCATTGCAAAGGCCCTTAGGGCCTCTAAACATTCGTCGTATGACCTTCAAAAAATGACAATCCTTTTATTCCTACTGTCCGGTAGTGCTTAGACAACCCTTAAAATAAAATGAATGTCAAGGCTTAGAGTTGGCGACGAGGGTAATTTCAGCTCGAAGACGTAAGATGTCGTTGATGAAATAATCATTGTCGTCTCTCATGAGCTCCGTCCACGGGATTCCCAAAACATTCCACCTCCCCCAGCCAGGTGGGCTCCCCCCAAAATAAATGTTTTTGGCCTTGTGCTTGCTTTGGAACTCCTTGGAGGATTTGTTCATCACTGCAAATTCATAATCTAAAGTGCAAATTTCTGAACCTTGTGCCGTATTCACGAATAGACCCAAGCAATGGTGTTGCTTCTCCTTGCGACACTGTGCACAAAGGAAAAGCCATGTCCCACCTACCCGGAATGGTTTAGAATAGAGCAGCTTTGATGGGAATAGACTCTTCAACTCGTCTCGTTTGAGGTCAAAGTAGATGACACAACGAGGCCTATAAATGCGACCGTAATTGGTGGTTTCAAGGGATACATGAATATGTTGCCCAAGGGAGAGTTCAACCTTGGAGAAGAGGGCTTCCACCAGAAGGTTTGAGGCTTGGTCATGGTCAAAATCAGAGGAAACTAGCACTTGCTTCAACTTTGATCTACTCAGATTTGGGAAACATATCAAGGGTGCCAAGCGCTTGCTGAGGATTTCTTGGCGCTCTTCCAACACGGGATAGTGTAAGCGCGCCCACTTCATTATAAAATCGAAAACATCATCTTCCGAAGTCACTCGCAGACCCTCCCTCTTGAGGATAACCTCTACTGCCGAAAGAGGCAATTTCATTGCCTTTTCTTGGGACCTGATCGAGGTAATTAAATCAATGCATGCATACAGATTATATTCTAATTAAGATACATGAGATTACTATATACTCCTATATAGTAAGAGTAGTAGCTAGCTCTTAACTAATTACTTACTTGGTGAAGAAATCATTGTAATCGGCAGCAACATATTTTGTTGCTGCATCAACCAGCGGCTTGACTATTTCACTAGCACTTGAAGGTGCAGGAAGCTCAAGATATAAACTTGCATATTCCAATGACATGGGAAGCTTAAGCAACCTCTCTATACAATATCTCACACAAGAAGTGACCTCAAACTTGTTTGCAACAGTCAATACATTGACCAAATCAGGAGCAGAAGTTGCTCTTAGGTTATTTCTGTACACAAAGTTGAGAAGATCCATCAAAGCTGCTTCCCCTGTTAGACATTTTTGATCGAATAGAATTTATTCAAGTCTCTAACTTAGATAGACATGAGAAAATGTGATGTGAGATTTCATGCATTTAAAGATGATACATACCAGATGCATTGATTGTCAAAGACACATTATTCTTGTGTTGTGATTCTCCCATGCCATTTTTGAATAACTACATTCATTATTGATTAGCACGTACAAATTTTAATCTTAATGGGCAGAAGAAGATAAAGAATAATTGGTGAAAAGAAAAAAAGAGGGAAGAAATAAAGCATATACTTTGTAGAAAAATGGACTTTTCGCAGCAAGGATGGCAGAATTTATGTGCAATGTTACAGCTTTGGCACCATCATAAGACAGTTTATGATCTTTACCATAATATGCATTTATGGACGAAAACAGTTTATGATATTTCTCTCCCCTGAGAATGAGCTTCGAGTCGTCGTCGGGTATAATCTCTAGACGGAGGACCCGATCTGAGAAATCAAAGTCATTGAATGCAAACCCCAAATCCCCCTCATTTGCCCTTGGAGGTGGAACTACCATATCAGTGCTTATCTTGTGTCTCTTCATGCCTGATCATCAAACGCCACAAAACAAAAACAGAGTGGGCTGGCTATATCGATTTCTAAAATATATAAGCTTCAATTTCATACCTGAGTTTCCCATTGTTTCCGCTATTCACAACCTTCCTCCGTCCGTCGCCGCCAAACCACCCACGTTACCAGCACAAGAGGCCCTGCTGTTGTTGGAGTGTGTGTATATATATATCATGTGTTGCTTATTATACGGATATTACGATTATTTTTTTCATGTTTGTTAAAAGTTGTTGTGATTTGATATTTGTTAATATTTTTGTGATTTGATTCTGATTTGCTACATTTATCTTTATTTAAAATAGTTTCTCTTTTTTTTATGATATCTTTCTTATTTGGTTAAATTGAAATAAAAATTAACTATAAATCTTCAAAACCTCCGATTTTCGTTTCATGAATATTTGTTAGAATGTAAGCAATCATCTATATATATATATACATATATATATATATATAGAATAATGTTCAGGTGAAAGCAATTTATAAGGTAAATCGTGTGGTTAAAGGTTTACCATTAGATATAGATAAATGGAGGGTGAGGATTTTGTAAAAATAGGGTGTTAAAAAGGTGGGATACCGGGGATTCACCGGATCAAATTTTTATTGGATTAAAATATAAAAAAATAAATAATAAGAGAAGATGGCCTAAAATTTCGGGATTGCCCGGTTGCCTTTCCATATTCAAAATACGCTCTCTCTCCTCTCTCCAATAGCAGTTTCTCTCATCTTCTCGCTCTTTATATTTTCGAAGTCGACGGTTCAAAGGTTGAAGGCGGCGATAACATCATCAATCATCGTCGGCGATAACCTGGTAAGTTAACATTCAATTAACTTTATATATCGGTGAAATGAGTAGACATCCACTAACGAGGTGCGGTTTTAGTTCGGAAATCAGCAGCTCGAAATTAGGGTTTGATATTCGATTTTGGTATAGAATTCGTTGAATTAGGTGAAATTGGAAGTGAGAATAGAGATATTTAGAACTAAAAATGCGTATTTTTGATTGAACAATGTGTGTTTTTTGGGGAATCCGGCTTGATATGTACGAACACATTCGAAATTTTAGACTTATTGTGTGTACAGAGGTGTTGATAAGTTGCTTTTTTTTGTTGAAATTGGTGATTTTGATTGTAAATAGTAGAGTTATAGCTTGGTTTTAATGGTGAGGTTTGTTGTTATGTCGTGTTGTATAATTTTTAAAGAGAAAAACCAGCACAACTGAGTTCGTGCATTGCCTTTTGTTGAACAGTGTTTCAATTGACCAGAAATTAGTGTGTTTGTTTGATGAATGTTGTTTGTAATGAATAGATACAATGGCGAGCCCTTCCAAGCTGAGGAAAGACAAAAAGCGCAAGCAAGAAAAAGGTATGGATTTGTAGTAGTTTTTTTCAACAGGATGTTTTATGTTTTTTCATTAATAATAATGTCATTGCATCAGTGAAAATATATTCTTCAAAAGGTCTATACTTGTTATTCAATATGACATTAATCCATTTCACTGTAATCATATATAGTTATTCAGGACATATAGTGTTAGTTTTCTTCAATTTTCATATAGTTTTTCAATTAAACTTTTAGATTAATGTGATGAGAACCACATAAAAAATTTCAATTTCATAAACAATTTTTTTCATTAATATAATAAACGTTGTTCAGAACATGACCTTACACAAATGACAGAATAGTGTTAGTTTTCTTCAATTTTCATATAGTTTTTCAATAAAACTTTTAGATTAATGTGAATGTGAGAACCACATAAAAAATTTTCATTTTAGTAAACAATGTTTTTAATTAATATAATAAAGGTTGTTCAGAACATGACCTTACACAAATGACAGAATTATTTCTTACATTATTGTTAAATGTTTTTCATAAGATTTGAATTGGTTTTTCAATATTCATTTAACTAGACATAATCCATGATCATTTTTCATAATTTCAGTATCAGTTAATAATCCGTTGCATAATTGTTGATGTATTTTGTTTGGAATGAATAGATACAATGACAAGTTCATCCAAGGTGAGGAAAGACAAAAAACACAGGCATGAAAAAGGTATGGTTTTGTAGCAGTTGTATCAAACAGAATGTATATATTTTTCCATGACTAATGTTGTTGCCTCAGTTCAAATATATTTTTCAACAGATATATAATTGTTTTTCAATATGACAATAATCCATTTCAATGTAATCATATATAGTTATTCAAGAAATAGATTGTTATCATTCTTCAATTTTCATATAGTTTTTCAATAAAAAAATTTAGAGTCATGTGAATGAGAGAACCATATGAACATTTTTCATTTTAGTCAACAATGTTTTTCATTAATATAATAAAGATTGTTCAGAATATGAACTTACACAAATGACTACATTTCTTACACTAAGATTGAATGTTATTCATAAGATTTGAATTGGGTCTTCAATATTCATTTAACTAGACACAAAATATGATCCTTTTTCATAATTTCAGTATGAGTAATGATATTGTTAAATAGTTTGGGTATGTTAATTATTTGTGTTTAACCTGTGTAAATATTAAATAGGTGGTAATGAACCGCAATTGGATGTTCAAAAAAAGGCAAAGCTCACAAAGGGGCAAATTAAAAGAATGCGCAACAAGGATAAGGTGACACAGGATCACAATGATGATGTATTTGACCTTGGCCCTGAAAGTAGTGATGATACAACTGAGTTGTCGGATGATGATTCAGAATATTCGTATGCAAAAGATGACAATGAACTGGGTAAGTTGATGATTCAGAATAATTTATGTAAATTACAGCTTGTATGAGTTCAGATTATTGATACACTTTTGCTAAATTTATGCAATCAATTAGGTACAATGTTATCATCAGAAGAGAACTCTGATGAAGATTCTGATGATTTTGTTATTGAAATGAGGAAGCCCAAGAAGTGTAAAGTGGATTTGAAGGATATGGAATCTAAGAAATCAAAAAAGAGTGTTGACTTACATAAGAGAGTGAAGAAGAAAAAGATGTCTTCTAAGGATGTGGATGAAGTTATTGATGTTAAGACATCCAAGGATCGTGTATCTTTCCCTAGTTTTGAGCACCGTTCCATGCCATTTTCTTTTGCTACTTTAGTGGGCAAACTGGATAAAGATGTACATAAGGAAGCAATTAGGAACATTGGGTTTAGGGGTCTACTTGATCTTCCTCCAATGGATATTCCAAGGTATGTTACAACTTAGTATGTTATATGTATCGATCTAATTTATTCAACAAATTGATATTTACTAATCAAATTGATATTTTATGGTATAAACATATAGAGCATCAATGGAAATATATGGAATATATATGATTGAATGTTTGAATAACATATATACATATATTGAAAAACTTTGAATACATGATTGATGAAATTGTTGAATAAATACTATGCAGGAAATTGGGACACTGGCTCATTAGCAACTATGATCCTAGAAGGGGTGTTATGTTGTTGGAGTATGGTAGAACCATAGAAGTTAATGAAGAAGATGTGGAGATTTGTCTTGGGATTCCTCGAGGGCAAATTGTCATTGAAAGGTCTCTTCCAAGGGAGAACAAGGATGTTATATCAGAATGGAGAGAGCATCTAAACTTGGACCCACAAAAGACAGCTAAATATGGTCATTTAATCAGAACCAGTGATGTTGAAGCTGCTATGTTCAAAGCATCAAATACAAATGTGTTCATTCAAGACTTTCTTGTGCTGTTTTACTCTTGTTTGGTTGAGCCAACTGGAAGTGGTGCCTGCAACCAAAACCTAGTCATGCCATTAGGAGATATAAAGAGAATGAGCAACTACAATTGGTGCTGCTTAGTTCTGCAAGTGTTGGATGAGGCTACTGATAAGTGGCAAGCTAATCCCAAGACCCAATACACTGTCCCTATATTCTCTTTACTTGTAAGTAATTTTAATTTAATTTTTCATTTGTTTAGTGATAAGTAATTATTAATAATTACATTTCAATTTATGATACATATGCTCACCATTTTATTATATTAATGCAGCTGATGTATCTTGATCGGGTTGTCAATTATCGCACTCGTCAAGTTATTCCTAGGGCCGTTCCTGTTTTCATTGGATGGTCTAATGAGTTAGTCCTTGCACGTGAATCTGTTGAAATTGCAAAAGGAGGATTTGGGAAGGGGAGGATTGAACCCCAACCAGAAAAAACAGGGTGTGTGTTTGGTATTGGTACCCATATTCTGGAAAACTCAGATAATGTCCCATTGAAATATTTTAAAACAGCCCAGGTAATTTTCACTCATCATAATGTATAAACTTTTCCATATTTATTGTTATAATTTATAAGTTACCGATTTTGAATGTTATTGTTATAAGGATTTTAACACAACCATGGGAAAGCATTTGACTGGATTAGCTGGACTGATCATAACGATATCCGAAGCAACAAGTCATGCCCCTGAAGAGTGCAAGGACAATCTGGTATCCAAAGCACTCATCCAGACAGCTAGGTCTCTGCTTGTGTCAAACCAGGACAGTCTCACCAGCTAACGATGAAAATGGCAACGTTATGCGGGATTCTGTAACTCAGTCAGAAGACCCACTATGGAGTGATGAGGAACTTAATAAAGTGATGGACCAGTTTGAGGAAGCTTTTAATAAGAAAAAGTACATAGTGGATTGGGGATTGGACAATTTTCGTAATGCATTTCCTGATATTAATACTTTGGATGCGGGAAAGTTCGATTCAGAGGTGCCGAATATTTTTGATGCAGATCAAGGTGGTAAAGATGACAACTTACAAATTGCACGTGAATCGGTAAGAATTTTTAAATCATACATTCATATTACGTAATTTGTAGAATTTAGATATATATGAATCTCATATTTTTTTTGGTGCAATGTAGAACAATGATACATCTGAGTTTGATGTTGGTAATATGAGGGATGAAACGCTTGTATCTGGCAATGTGCAACAAAATGAGTTTTTTTTTTATTTTTTTTTTGGTTTACAAAAGTTAATGTCAAAATAAAAAAGTGCATCTTTTTGTGATGTGTGAACTAACATATTTTGTATTTAATGTGCAGGAGGTAGAACATAATGCAAGTGAAACCTTGGTGAACCTTGATTCAGATAAACAAGAGGTTACAATTACTAGTAACAAGGTGATAGTATATGTCTATAAATTATTGAATGCTCATCAATGATTGTTATATGCCATGCAAATTGATTTTTAGATGTTTATTCTTGAGTAAATAGGGTTATACATATTATTGAAAAAGTTATAATGAACTCAGGAAAAACATGTGATATAATGAGATCATTGTTCACAGGCATATTGAAAAACATATTATATTTGAATGACATATACTATGTTTTTCATTCAAATATACTATGTTTTTCAATATGCCTGTGCATAATATATTATAAATAGCTGAATAACGTTGTACGATTAGTTGAAAAACAGATAATGAGTGTTTGAATAACAACTGTTTTGGTTGAAATCATTACTGTTCTTTCATTAGTTTAAAAATTTTGATTCAAGGGTTCTCCCGAAAGTTAATTTCACTTTTTCATATTATATAGGTCAATTTTTCAACAGAATTAGTTTGAAAAATGCTTCAATTCGTTTTGAGAAATATAAGAATATGATATAGAAATTTTTGTGGGCGTTATGTTGCCATGTCCATTAACGGTTGTTCACATATTCTATTCATAATTTTTTACATCATCTTTAATCTATTTGTATTAATGCAGGCGGTAGAACATAATGCAAGTGAAAGCTTGGTGAACCTTGATTCAGATAAACAAGATGTTACAATTACTACTCACAAGGTGATAGTATATGTCTCTAAATTATTGAATGCTCATCAATGATTGTTATATGCCATGCAATTGATTTTTAAAGGTTTATTCTTTTGTAAATAAGGTTGTACATATTATTGAAAAAGTTATAATGAACTTAGGAAAAACAGGTGATATAATGAGATCATTGTTCACAGGCATATTGAAAAACATAGTATAATCAAATGAAAAACATAATATATTATAAATATCTGAAAAACGTTATACGATTAGTTGAAAAACAGGTAATGAGTGTTTGAGTAACAATTGTTTTGGTTGAAATCATTAATGTTCTTTCATTGGTTTAAAGAATTTGCTTAAAGGGTGCACCCGAAAGTTAATTTCATGCATTTCATATGCATATAGTTCAATTTTACAACAGAATTAGTTTCAAAAATGCTTAAAAAATGCTTCAATTCGTTTTGATAAATACAAGAATATAATCTATAAATTTATGTTCATATTATGTTGCGATGTTCATAAACGGTTGTTCACATCTTCTATTCATAATTTTTTAACATCATCTTTACTCTAATTTGATTAATGCAGGCTGTGGAGTCACCAAAAAAGGTTCAACCAACTAGTCCGGTTCAATTTGAGAGAACGTCAGCCGGAATTGGTGATAGAGTGGTTAGTTTAGATGTTCGATATTTATATTTAATTAATGTCCTATAACATATGTAGCATTTTAAAAATTAAAACCATATTAAATTTGATATAAGACTCGTATTTTAATAGGTTTTGTCTCGTGGGAAGGTTGTTAATGCCGTTGTTAGTGAATTGGCATTGGCTAATGATCCAAAAGGTAAATCTTTGGTCAATGAAGAAGGCACAACAAAACCTGTGGACGGATCAACACAATTAGACGTTGTCTCCAAGAAGATTAAGAGAAAGGCAACCAAAACTTCGGTAAGTGTTAGGAGGAGTGATCGTATTAGGCGACCTCATGATTTATAGATGAGACAGATGTAATATACATATTAATTATTCTCACAAATACGATCTCCATTAATTTTGGGTGGTATATGTATGGAGATCATTGATGTGCTTTTGAATATGTATGTAATACTGATGTTCTACGTATCAATTTGTAGCTTGAATACTATGCTTTATGTGTGATTATTGGTATTTTTTTGTGTTGATGCTTCCTTATATTAATTAAGCAGGTTGGTTCATGATATTCAAACTCACAATTTGTTTTTCTCAATTACATTTTTTTATGCCCGTGTTTTTCAGCTATATTTTTCATCTTTTTCAAAACATACAACAATTAAAGGGAGATACAACGAATAAACAACTCATTAAGCGTGGCAAGAATTCACAAGGTTGAAATCCAACTAAGTAATCACACACACGCACACAACAAAACCATTCACAATCCTATTGGGAAATGCCATTCTTCCTTCCACCACCGCATTCCCATCTACGGCGCTAACTCCCTGCGCCCGAGTGCAGAGGCGGGCCCTCCCACTTTCCATATACGTCATCCTTCCAACCCCTGGTCAAGCCTCCACTGGAGCACTTGCCAAAAACAAACAATCAATTTTTATTTTTAAAGGGCCCGACCGACACACGACCATGGCTAGACGCCTCTTCGCCACCGACAATCGTCGCACATGATCGTGCCGGTTACGCTGCCAGCACAGAGAAAGCGATACTACTTCTTTTACGAGAAAAAGTTTGAAATGAAAAGCGCATCACATCATGCATGAAAGCATTTCACATGGAAAACCTACATTCGGGACTAACTCCCAAAACCAATCTCACAATCACGGCATGAAATCTAACAAGACTAGAATAGAGCCGAGCAAGTCGAGAACGACTTACCTCAAGGGACGAACACAAATACGTAGCGGAAGAATTTAGGCTCGAACTAGCCACTCATGAACGTTACCGATTCCTAACAATTCAATAAGCAAAACTATAACTCCCAAGGAGAGCAAAACACGAAACTTAACGCCTCAACAAGTTAAGAGTTCTTT